>VIBL01000256.1:0-556161 GCA_008271625.1 Lutraria rhynchaena | reverse complement strand
AAATACATTAGTATGTTTGATTGGAAAAATATTACGCGAAATACAAGTAATTGATGTTTGGATTTTTTTTCATAAGAATGATATGTTATTCAACAACACAAAATGTCTTTATCAAATTATAAATTATTGGACTAAAATTCCATCTAAACGTTCAGCGTGGTCTAGAGGTATCTAGCGTACGACCTCTTGTCCTTAGTTCGAATCCCGTCTTTGATGGGTTTCGTTCATGTACTTCACAATCCCATTTTTTTCGTACGCAATACTGGTGTAGTGTCCAGGAAGCGGAATCGAGTGGGATTAATAAAAGCATTATTGCTTGTTTCACAATCTAGGTAAAATAAGTAATAAAACTAAACGATCGTCATTATTTCTAAATATAGATCTGGACTGTCACGTGACATGTTTCTCAGGGGAGATAATCGTTGCGTGATTTTTTTGTTTCTTTTTCTAGATTTGATTTCTGACCGAAAAAGTGATCAATTTCTTACCGAAAAAGTGATCAATTTCTTCTCCTGAAATCCTGGCGTTTGTTTATTACTATTGTCAGAAGATGACGTCATAGATCCTGACGTCATCGGTGTATGGAAGAAAGTAATACCATTAACGTCTTCTGATGGCCCTAAAATGTGTATTACAATTTGTATGATTTTTTATATAAATCATTATAATCATCACCACCAACACCATCACGATCACCATTATTCTCATCATCATCATCATCATCATCATCATCATCTAGCTCTACATTATTTTCATCATAATCATAGCTATTTTAGTCATCGTCTTTATCATGTTTAACTTTAGTATCACTATCATTTTAATTATCATTACCACCAGCATCACCAACATCATCATCATTTTATTTCCATGTGCGTATGATTTTCGGCGTTCCCGGTACATGGTGATGTCAGAACTGATACAAGTATCATATCACCGGAGTCAACTTCGACAATCAGCAATATATATCATCAACCTGCTCTACTTTTATTTTTTATTTTTTATCGACGAAAATATGAAAGAGAAATATCTGTTCTTTAAACGTTACATAATCCCTGACATTTTGATGTACCGTGCAACCTCTCCAAAGCAATACCCTTTGAGAAAAGCAAACTGTTGTTGTTGTTTTTGTTGTTGTTGAGAGGTTGTTGCTCTAGAGAGGTTAAATTAGTGGTTAAATCGTACAGTGGGAAAAAATCATGTTGCTGTTGTTGAAGGGGGGGTTGTTGCTCTAGAGAGGTTAAATTAGTGGTTAAATCGTACAGTGGGAAAAAATCATGTTGCTGTTGTTGAAGGGAGGTTGTTGCTCTAGAGAGGTTAAATTATTAGTTAAATCGTACAGTGGGAAAAATAATGTTGTTGTTGTTGAAGGGGGGTTGTTGCTCTAGAGAGGTTAAATTATTAGTTAAATCGTACAGTGGGAAAAATAATGTTGTTGTTGTTGAAGGGGGGTTGTTGCTCTAGAGAGGTTAAATTATTAGTTAAATCGTACAGTGGGAAAAATAATGTTGTTGTTGTTGTTGAAGGGGGGGTTGTTGCTCTAGAGAGGTTAAATTAATAGTTAAATCGTACAATGGGAAAAATAATGTTGTTGTTGTTGAAGGGGGGGTTGTTGCTCTAGAGAGGTTAAATTAATAGTTAAATCGTACAGTGGGAAAAAATCATTCTGCTGTTGTTGAAGGGAGGTAGTAGCTCTAGAGAGGGCGCCTAATTTACAAAAAAAAACTTACACTTTTCGATTTTAGGATTTTGTCATCATTACTGTAATGATTATGATAATTTTGGGCGTCTCTCATGGGCGTATCTGTTTCTCATGTAACCTTTAGGTGAACGTACGACAGCATTACAAGATGAACAAGAATGTAATACAGTCAAACCTGTGAACAAAGACCGACGGTTGGAAAGGCAAAATATGTCCTTGATTGACAGATGACCTTTATTCGGAGGTCAGTTTATTCTAAATAACTAATGATGTTTTTTTCAAAGAATGACCTCTATTTACAGGGTGGTCTTTATAAAAAAATATTTTACCTACCTTTATCGATGCTCCAGGTACTTGAAGTGGGTTTTTGTGACAAAACAAATGTGAAAAATAAACAAAATGTGAGTAGTATCCTTTCCATGTTTAATATATTTCAGTATTTCTCAGCTGTTCTGACACTATAACAAAACTTTCTAATTCCAATCTTGTGTCGTATTTTTACACAACTTCTTTAAACCGTTTCGGTGAATTTTCTACACACCATAAGAATTAAATTACCTCCGAGTAACAACGAATAAATGAAATAATTGTTTTATTAATTAATTAACTAATCCTTTGTCAAAGAGTTGTTTTAATGTAACGATATTTTTCGCATAAATACGTATTCACCATACAGCATAATCGTCATTTCTTTCATATAAAATCTTAGAAAGTAGATTTGTCTTCCTACGTCGTTGTATTTTCAAATCCTACTATCTTATATATGTATTTACATATGTACTTGTTGATTATTCCTGTCTTTTCAAGCACAGCATCTTTATAGTAATTAATTAATTAAGTATATTAGTTAACACCGCGTATCATATATGAACATAACTGAATCATGCCATTTATGATGGATTTGGCCAAGAATGACGTGTTTTTTTCCGGACATCAACTCAAACGCACCTAAAATGAAATGGCCCGCAGCGATTTTTTTTTATTTTTCAAACAAATAGCCAATCAGACAAAAGCTGTGAAATTATGAATCGACTCAAAACATGTCAAAATTAGCTCCAATAATGTGTAAATAGACAAATATGCTAAATGCAAATATTCACACAGACGTCAAAGGAAATGGAGAATTTACGGTAAGCCTAGGCATGAATCACTACCTCCAGGCGCTTGGTTTTCAAATCAGGCCCGGTATGGATGCTTGAGTTGGCGTTCATATCAAACTCCGCGACGTGAATTACCTCCCTTATCAGAATGACGTAAAATTTAAATCTAGGTTTCGTTAATTTCCAACGCCCGTAGAACGGGTACCAAATTAATAAATTCGCATGCCGTGTATGTAAAACTCTAGAAAATATTTGGCTAATCGCTGAAAAGATAAATTTGGCTGTTATTGAGTTAATTATCAAGTTTTTTATAGCTTGGGCTGAAACAATAAATACAGATTTCTGCTAACATCCCGAAAAATCTAGGGTCAGCACATTTTTTTCAAATAATTGTTTTTATTTCGCAGATATACTAGAGGTTCGTGCGCAAATGCAAAAATCAGCAAGCGAAAAATGGCTGCAAAGGAAGAACAAAAATGTCGGTTCAAAAATGGGGCCAGTTGTGTGAACGGAAACCAGAATTAAACTTTTTATGCCCTACGAAGAGAAGTCAGTTTTTCTATCCGAGTGTAAAATTGTTTATAAATTCAAATGTTAATTACATGTAGACGGGCCTCGTTTAAATACACCGGTATGCGGAAGTTCGCAGCAATGGTCGGTTGTCAATCAACACTGAGTGAAGTCAATCGTCTTTTTGATTGATAATCAAATTTGTGTTGAACAAAACTTCATACTGGACACCGTGCACCGAACTTTTCTGTCTGTCTTTTCATAATAGTTTTGTGCGGTGTTCTGATATTGTATATATTGGGACATTTTGGTCTAAAAAATGGTCGAAAGAAAAGTACGTCTATTGTACACAAACACGTTCGACCATTCCATGCACAGCTTGTGCCGTTGGGCTTTGGTTAATAAATTTGGTTAACATCGGCTGGTCACAACCAACGTTGGCTGTACATGTAAGGACATTGTAATGTACAGTCCCTGGTACATGGTAAGCCGATATTGGGACTACTTTCAATTACCCGGATGTAAACTGACAAAAATGACGGTCTCCATGAAAGGAACGCTTGTCTTTATTTTGTTAGGGACAGTTACTGAATCGGCCAAGGTATTCCGAAAGTCCATTGACCATATTTGTCAAAATAAACCGCGCTGTGTGTTTATCAGGGATTCATTGACAATCCTTAAAGATCTCAAAAAAACATGTTTTATGGTAAAATGGTTGTCGATACAAGTTCTTATTTGCAGTTTTTTCTTTACCACGTTTAAACAAGTTTAAGATCCACACATAAAACCAGTGTGGCAAGTAATTACGTTGACCAGTTATTAAAAAATGACCCCTGCATATTGAAAATAGCCCCTAAATAACACATTAAGGGGTCATTTTGATTCATTCCGAGGGGAGTAAGATTCTTTCATCAGGCTAGTAAAAAAGTCATTTGTATTTCTTGACCAAAAGTTAAGGACAGGCAGGTTAGAAAAAAATCCTTTTTCTACGAAGAGTGATTCGTCCTAAAATATTTTCGTTCATTGGAATTTGCTGTTAGAAAATTTTGGGTCGGCGCTAAAAAAATAGGTTCGGTCGCGTAACTGTGAACACGACCATTGTACCGGAATGACAGCGCTAAATGCTGGAAAAGTCGGCATATGACAAAACATTCATTGAAACGACATTAAATCCAACACAATGACTTATATGCGTTAATTTATTTACAAAAAAACTTTCTAAGAAGAAAAACTACAGCGTCACAAAGATAATTAAATTAGATTTTTGCCGATTGACTCTAATTATTTATTTATATCATGTTATATTTTTCGTCATATTTATATGTTCACTTTTCAAATTAATGTTACGCACATGCCTGTAGCTGGCCACGCCCCTATTCGAAAAAATGTATGACGTAATTACATATTTTCGTCAAAAGTTTTTTTCAACATGCGTTTTTTATTACGGTCGCTTTTTATTTTGTGTGTCTTATATTCTTTATTCCGTGTGCAACTGTGTTTTATCTGTGTGGAGGGACGCTCAGGACGATAACGATCGTACTAAATCTGTATTCGTAAAACTAACCGGTGTATTTGGTAATTGTTACTACGACAATTTTAACATTGACCTTCATGCTGTGAAAATGTTCGGCAGAATTCTTGCGAGACGATTTTCCACGTCCGTAAGGACGCGTGGAGGATTCAACCCCGACGATGAACTAATCCCAATGCACGTGAGTGTTTTGTTTTGTTTATTTTTCATATAACTGTTCAATCATGAGGTTGATATTGAAAAATAATTCGTGAAATCTACATGATTTCCTTGGAGTGGGACAAATTAAGTTACACAATGGCGTGTGTGGTGGCCAGCATTCATGTTTGAGTCAGCTTGTTTAATACGGGGACAATATTAGTTTTGGTATACGGTAAAATTTATGAATGACCCTGACTGTAGTCGTGTGTCATTGTACGTCCCAGGGGTCCAGCCAGTTGAGGTTAAAAATCGTGTGATTCGAACACTGAGCTTAAATTGACGATTTTGTTGTCACGTTCATAAGGTAAGACTTAAGTATCATTAAAACCTCACGTAGCGTCCACCTCATTATAACGACCACCTGGTTATGACAAGCATATTTTCAGACTGGCTTTCAATAACTCCACTATAGTTCAACTTGATAATTAGAACACTTCGTTAATTCGACTGATATTTTGGTTGGTCACAATTTCAATATTTTATTTTTAAGGGCCTAAACTTGTTGTGGTGCCTCTTGTAATTATTTTTTTTCCCTTCAAATTTATTTACTTTATTTCAGAACATGCTGTGGAAAACAGATAACAAATTGAGATTCACCCTTGTTTATGCGTTATTTGTTAGCAGCGGTTTATCAGGTCCATTCTTGGTTATCAGACATCAAGCTTTGAAGAAGTAGACACATCATTTTTAATATCCAGGTAACTTTGTTCATTTTCACAATATGCAGTCTTTGAAATTGGCACTCACCTGTTCGCCATTGCAAGTAAAAAAAATATTGCAACCAAAAATTTCTTTTTCGCTCATCTCACAGGGAGATAAAATTTCTGAGGTTTGATCTATCGCACAGTGTTCACTGATTAAAACAGTGATATGTGACCACGTGTCTGATGTATGATGCCACACAGTTTCCATTTCTTAAGTATTTGTCAGATATCATTAATTTTTTATGGTACATCTGGATGTAAAGCCTGTTAATGAAAGACATGAAGAAAATATATCAACAATGGATTTGGTCATTCAGGCGATTAATTTTAGTTTTGGGCGAGAGTATATTCTGTACTGTTACTGTCGCGACTGGTGAGTAAATTCAAAATGCTAATTTTGAAGACTGAATATTTGAAATTTAAAAAACAGGAAAGCGGCTGATTTTTTTATCTTTTCCTGAAGTATAAGTGAAAAGGAAGTGTTCAAATGTTCAAAAAGCTTACCATGTCAGATTTAAGAGTTTGATTTTTCACGGTGAATCACGCTGTATGATGAGAGAAATCAGCAAGTAACCAAGGAACACTGACAGAAACAAATATCACTGTACATGAATTGTTTTTTATTAACAATAAACAAAACCCAGTTAATTATGACACAAGACCCTAAATGTCAGCCTTTATTTTGCTGGGTTATGTTTTGCATATTTTTCCTGCATCAGGTGTCGTTTTAAAGAAACCCTGTACTCCTCTTTCAATTAGAAATCGAAATAATGAATGTCATGTTTGGATGGTTTTATTCGTCATTAATTTTTGTTGAAATCTTTCGAATATGGCAATGAAAGTACCGCTATATTAAACCTTGTAGCAAATTTCTGCCGCAATAGCTAACTATTTGATAACTAATTGATACACTAAATGCATTTATTTTATAGAAACCTCAGTTTACCAGTAAATCAGTATATCGTGACAACCCTAATGTTAACTCGGTACATCTTTCCTCCCTATCGGAAATTCTTGTGTGTGTTTTTATTTAAAATCTTTGATACAATTTGCTTTTTCTTTTTTATCATAAATCAGACATTCTGAAAAGTATTTCATCATTACTGGGCATTCAGTCATTTTTGGATTCAGTGATTTTTTTTTTGTACCTTTACTTTCAATTCAGTGAGAATTGCTCCATAAAACAAAAGGAGGGTTTATACTCTCTCTTTGTTTTAGGGTTAAAAGCATTGACGTTTTAAGAACATTTAAATTGTTACATGCACAACTACAGGATTACTGGTGTGCTAATTCTAAACTGATATGAAAAACGAAAAACTTTTTTTGCTGACTTTTATTTAACAAATCTTCAGAGTAGTTTTGCAACATTGGTTGAAAATCATAATCAATTATCAGTTGGACTCGGTTGGTACATCTGATGCGATTTTCCGATTATATAATCGGTTCTCATGTAGTGGGGTAATATAAGTTGACCACAAGTGTTTGATTCTATTTATGCATCCTTTGGTTCTTAGCCATCCTCTGCTCGTTGGCATTGTAACATATAAGCATGGGGAATGGAGTGTGTTATCCATATGAACCATTAACCAGGCTCTATTAACATCAAATAACCTGAGGGATGGTCAAATAATTTTTTTCGCCTTGATCTACAATCCGCCACCTTTTTTAAACAATGTGAGTGATTTCCCTTGAATGCGTGTTTAGTTTGCGGCACCAGTAGTTAGTTTACGACGTCTAAATGATATAGACCGATAATCGATTGCAATCGATCGTCAGAATCGGCAGACGTTTTCACGCCACTAATCGATAGTATCCGATTATCGTTTCGTCACTACTTCAGAGTGTAACCAAACATTTTCACTGGTCACAATGATTATTTTCCTGAACCAACCTGTTTGCTGGTCAGGCCTAACTGACTCTTCAGAATGTCTGATATATTTTGTTACTGTAGACTTCATGACAAAACACAAGTCTGCTGTAGGTTTAGTTAAAATTATTGTTGTTTTTTTCAGATTGTGTAGTATTTTGATTGAAAAGACGAAGAATGAAGAATATTAACTAACAAAATGGAAGAAAATTTGAACAATTTGGAAGAAAATAAATAGTGAACTACAAATGACAATTTTCTAAATCAGATTTTTTTAATAATTTAATGTAACTTTGATAATAATGTCATGGTTACTTGAGTTAATGCAGTGATGTCTGTAATTGTTAAATTAAACTGTGTACTTTGATAAATCCAATTTGTTAATTCATTCTTCAAAATCCAGCATATTTTTTAATGAATTCAGGCACATGTGTGGTTTAGGCCGTGGTCCAGTGGTTACTGCGCTGGACTTGTAACCCGGAAATCCGGGTTCGAAATCTCTGTCACAGCTTCCATGAAAATCTGACAAAATGTTGATTTTCCTCCATATGTGGAGAAGTTGCCGGCTCCTTGTGGAAGGGTAAGTTAGTACTGGCTAGTATACAGTCCAGGAAAACTGGTTAGGTGAACTGGTCGCCGTATATAACTGAAAGATTATTGGAAAACGGTGTAGAATCCTAGTGACAATAAGTCACATAAAAACCAATGTGTGGTTTATTCTAGCTGTCTTGCCTTCATGGTTATAATTGTTTTTAAATTTTCCTTCATAATGGAAACATGTGGGCCTACATTCAATCACAGACTTTGGAAAGGTGCCTAAGTTTTGCTTAAAAGACAGGACATAATTTGACCATCCATAAAAAAATTGTTAGTTTACCATTAGGCGATCTAGACTTAAAACAATCAGTAATAAGATAGGCAATTTTTTTGTAAACATTATTATGTGGAGAATGAAAACGAATCAAAGCACTGGGAGTACTGTCAGAAGCGAAAGTTAAACTGTGTTAAGAATCAATAGCTTTCACGGGATGCATATAAAACTCAGGGAAGTCAACAAAAATCGAGTAAGATGTTTTTTCTTCCTGATATTATGTTGATTACGAAAACAAAAAAAAACAGGAATCGAGAAAAAAATTGTCAAAATTATTTTTAAAATTTGAGGTCAGGGGAATTTTTTCAGTCGGGCACGTAAAAAGGCAATTTGCTTTGTATTTGTGTTCTCATTAAAAGCATGATAATGTTTAAAAAAGTAGATGCATAAAAAAAAATAGAAAATGCTTACCTAGCTACAGGGATTTCATTTGATCCTTAAAACTTGAATGCAGTAAAATATGGCTTTTGACTCTTGAGAATTTGTACCAAATAAAATGCAGTATATACTATGGGATAGTTGCTTTTAAGGAATAAAACACACAAATGTGATATATTGACTAAAACATGTCTGAAAATATATTACTATTCATTTTAGTTAGTGACAATGCTTGGATAATACACAAGACAGCATAAAATAAAAAATGTCTTGTCCAATTTTTCTCGTAAAATATGTCTACGTACAACAATTTGATACCAGAAAGATCGGACCGTGTAACGGGATTTTATTCATAATTATCAGAATATCTAGAAGTGTTTGTTCAGTGTACATGTACATTGGTTGTATTTGTATGCAATTAGGATATACATGTATGTCGTCTACGTAATGCAACATGATCATTAATTACATTACCTTAGTAGTGAGACAGGTGTTGTGTTTGACAGGCATAAATTACAAAAACCAAAATGAAAGTTAAAATTGTTTGTGCATAATTTGATAGAAGTTGGATCGATTACACAAATACTTCAATAAGTTTGGAAATAAAGGGATATTTCATGTCCATGAATCAATGTAACATAGAATATCTTAATTGTTCAACTTAACGTGTTTTGGCTATATATTTTATTGTCCAATCTCCGTGCTTCTGTTTCTCCCAGCCATCTTGTTCTCTTAGTTGAAACAAGCAGAAACTACTGGTTGAAGTTCGTCACGTGGCACAGCGAATAAATTGACACAGTTCACCATTTTGCTTTCTGATTCACAAACTGAATTACAGAAGAACATGGTTAAAGTGATTTCCTGGGTTCTAAATATTTAAACTACCTCACTGGACACGCGTCGTTACATTCATTATTTTGAAATAAATAGGGACTAGAAAAACAGTTATTTCACGATATTCAATACGTCACTATATCACTTTGACCTCGTTTCAGTTCTGTGTTACAATGTTTTAGATATGACGTTATATATGACAGTTCAGTGTTACAATGTGCTAAATATGACCTAATATGCACAGTTCAGTGTTACAATGTGTTAAATATGACGTTATATGCACAGGTCAGTGTTACAATGTGTTAAATATGACCTAATATGCACAGGTCAGTATTACAATGTGTTAAAGATGACGTTATATGCACAGGTCGGTGTTACAATGTGTTAAAGATGACGTTATATGCACAGGTCGGTGTTACAATGTGTTAAAGATGACGTTATATGCACAGGTCGGTGTTACAATGTGCTAAATATGACCTAATATGCACAGTTCAGTGTTACAATGTGTTAAATATGACGTTATATGCACAGGTCAGTGTTACAATGTGTTAAATATGACCTAATATGCACAGGTCAGTATTACAATGTGTTAAAGATGACGTTATATGCACAGGTCGGTGTTACAATGTGTAAAATATGACGTTATATGCACAGGTCGGTGTTACAATGTGTTAAATATGACGTTATATGCACAGGTCAGTGTTACAATGTGTTAAATATGACGTTATATGCACAGGTCAGTGTTACAATGTCTTAAATATGACGTTATATGCACAGGTCAGTGTAACAATGTGTTAAACGTTTCGTTGTACGAATGGTTATTGATATTTGATATTTCAAACATGCTAATTCTAACAACTCGAGCTATTTTGTACACAAGGAAAAATATATGTAGTATTTTGTCATAGAATAATAATAAATAGACTGGTTTATGACGACATGCTGCAGACTGGTTCGTTATGATGTATTCATAAATGGTTCATGACACTAAGACTGATTTATGACGCTACAGACTGATTCATGCCACTACAGACTGGTTCATGAAGATCTTTTACTGACTGGCTCATGTCACTATAGACTGGTTCATGAGGATTTGCTGCTGGATCTGCCTTTCAACCATTGAATGGTACATATAGTTAAACAATTTTACAGACGTACATTTGTTCTACTGCACTAAATAACTTACCTTCTCCAGGTTCAAGACCAAGCCCAAATGAACGTCCTGCGGTGTAAAACATAAGATATATCAGACGTATATTGTTTCATAGCCACGTATTAGATAAGAAATAATCATGTTTCCAGATACTCGACCATATTTTTTGGCACTGACCTTTAGGCTTCTTACCACAAAATACAAATGATCACAATCAATCGTGGTATCACGTAAATATTTGCGGATGAGCCGTGCCTCAAAGTACGAAAGATAGGCTTAGAAAAAAATAGAAAAGATGTTTGTTTTTCGACCAACCTACTCTATTTTGGTCATGTAACCGGAAATACGACTATTTTCCCGGACTAAGCCAGTTGTCCAGTGGTTAGTGCGCTGGACTTAGCAACGCAGAGATCCGGATTCGAAACCAGGTTGCGGCAGGTCATACCCTTCTATGGAAATTTGACAAAAATGTCGATTTTCCTCCATTTGTGGAGAAGTTGCCAGCTCTTGTGGAAGGGTAAGTTAATACTGGTTAGTATACAGTCCAGAAAAATTGGTTAGGTGAACCGATCGACGTACATGACTGAAAAATTGTTGAAAAACTGCGTTAAACCCCGGTGACAATATGTCTTAGCCAAGATAGAAACAACTTAAATAACTTATAAACCTTGCTAGTTGTGTACGTTTCGGGCATCGGCATTTAACAGTAGCCTCCTAAAACAATCAATTTGTTAAGTCTTTTATTTCATAGAGGCCGCCATGTTTAAGTTTTTTAATCCGGGAAATTTCAACAACAATGTAGATCTATATCGTCTACTTACAAGATACAGCTGAGATTTTTTTTAGTTTGATTCTGTGGTAGGTTTTGATAACATTTTTCAGCAGTAGAACTTTATGACCAAGCTGGCGATATGGTTCTTAGACGGGACAAAGATATTAGTCAGACAACATTAATACCACCTCTGTCATCATATAGTGTATATGCGCGAAATTCAAATGACAACTGTGACCTTGACCTTTGCGCTGATAACAGGGTACAGAACATCATATCATCTTCGTGTATTGTGCCAAGTATTTTCTTAATCCAATCACTCATAGTAAAGTCACGAGCCAGAAACGATTCCCTACCACACTCGCACACGCACACACACACACACACACACACACACACGCACGGACATTGGTAACAAAGTATGTATCCCCCATTATCAATGGTTAAAGCATGACACGTTATGTATTGTATTATTTATTCCTTAGAACTAAACCAAGCGCGCCGAATGACGGGATTTTGGAACAATAACTGGTTCTGTAAGTAAATCAAAGTACTGAGAGTAATTTTACTGCTTGCTATTAAACTGAAATCCCTTATCAAAACAATGCCTTGTAGACTTCCATTTTATCACATTGTAAATGATTGAATATTCTAGCGTAATCTGTACTATTGTCAATATAAACACAACAACTCATACATTATTCAGCGATAAATATGGCCGACTGTTCCGATGACGTCACGGAATACTTTGTTACGGAGCAAAATCGAAAAGCGGAATGAAAAACGATATGTTTTGTTTTCATATACGCACGTGCATTAATTCGAAAACATTTTTGTGGTTAAAATTGAATGTTTTCGTGCTTTTATCAGTAATTGGATTGGGTCATTTAAGTACTACACCTGCGATTTTATTCTTTCCCGGCTGAACACCTGTCCATATTTTATCTACAGATAAAATTTGGGCACGTGTTTAGCGAAAAGCCCAATATCACTAAAAAACTAGCAGTTTACATGTTGAAGTGTTTTAAATTAAGAGACTACACAGTACAATGTATATTATTGTATCTAGACTTTTATCTTAATTATCCTTTAGTTTCTGTCATAACGACTACATGTATCAGTTTGTCCACTATTTCTATTTCACATTTATCGCCAAATTTATACGTAGTGTGCATGTCAGGCATTGAAACAAATATCTATCTACTATCTACTTTAATATGTCTTAAATCAACTATCGGTAATAATGATTCTCATTTCAGCCGAGCAAAATACAAAATCAAAGTACTGAAAGTGGGAAATCGAAAGGAATACTAAATTTGTGACGTCATAAAATGTGCTCACCTTCTATGCAGTTCGAGACGGCTGTAATCATTGCTTCTGTGCATACGTCATATGAACTAAGCTGAAACAGACTAACTTTGCACATGCACTCCGCGAAATATTGCGCATTACACTTATCGAACACGGCTGTAAAATGAAACAACACGTTTTGTAAAGGAGATTGTGGGAGTGTGTGAAATCAATAACAATTCTATTATAGATCTATTTATAAAATGAAGTAATTGATCAAAACAGAACAAGAATAAATAATGTAACCGACTAAAAAGGTCGAGATTCAATAGTTGAACAAGACGAGATTTAATCGTAAAAGCAATTAAATAGGACGATTATCAGTCATGTGACCAATTAAACGGAGCAATAATTAGTCGAGTAACCAATTTCGTAACAGTTCTTACCTTTGTTGAAAAAAAAATCTGAAGATTTTGCTCTGTGGCCTATACTATTTTCATTGTTTCATTGAATAGATTTATGTTGTGTGTTTTGCATCTTTTTACTGTGGATTTTCATTAAATGAGTTTTTTTTTTAAATGGTTACTCATATGCAAAATTAAAAGGACAATAATTCCAGTGATAGAAACATATAAAATTGCAAAGGTTCCCAAAACCTCTCTGCTTCATTTTGAGATAATAATTTGGACATTATGGGTATAAAATCTCAATTAAACACCACAATTATCCAACAAATACTTCGTACAATTCACCACTCACCACACGGATTTTCATCGTCAGCATGTGGACATTCCGGTCGACCATTACACGGTGTCGCACACGTGACTCCATCTTTACACAGCATTTGTCGGAATTGGCATTTCTTCTCTATAAAACATTGTTAAATTATTTTATGTATTCATTATTCACAATCAATTAAAGAACTGTATTTTATCAATTTAATTTGTACATACGTATATTTTTTAATCAAATATTGATATTGCGATACATTGCCATATTAACTAAGATATTGCAGTAAATTGCAATATGATGTAAACATCTATTTATCAATAAAACTTTATAAAACGTAGACTTTGTTTATTGTATTCCCTAGCTTTTTTGAAACACGTTTCTTTTTTTTTGAGAATGTGGTCTTTCTTGTCCTTCTTAAAACTATGCTGGAATAAGGAACTAACCAAAGGAATGCAATATTTTTTCATGTTACTAAACGCTTCTCTATTTAATTAAAGATTTCATACAAAAACATTTGTCACAATATTCTTAGTTCGCCTAAACAAGAAAACAAAATAAAACTAGAAGTAGTTGTCTAACTACGAATAAAGCCCTGTTCACTTTTCTTTGAGACTTTTATTTGAAATATAAATATTGAAGAACATCAGTATTTGGAAATCATACGGTGATATAATATCACCTGTAAAATACATGTACTGAAATTTGAATTTAAAGTTTGTCCTGAAGCTAAATACACGTTGTCTACGTTTGCAACATGTAGATGCACGAAATCACCGTTTAGAAAAATACGATCGTGTTGACGAATTCCATCAAAAAAATCTTACTGCAATTTTTCTCGTCTGCACCAAAACGACACTCCTTCTTCCCGTCACAAATGCCAACACATTTTCCATTGTCCGGACAGTACATTTGACCTTTCTGACATGTAGGAATTTCTTCACATTGATTTGTACAAGCGGCTTCGTCCTCATTGCCAAAGCATTCACTCCTTCCATTACAAAGTGTTGCGCATACGTCTTGAGAACACTTGATTTCACCATGCGGACAGTTTTTTTCTGACATTAGATATTTACTTTGTTATCTGACTGTCCCAAAATAGCGCTGTATGTGTTAAACGCTAATTTTGTGAACATGAAAATTTAATAGAATTAAATCAATTTTTAATTAAATTCCTGGGGACCCGAATAATTACTTCATTACATACACGTATCCTTATTTCAGTACATCCTTCACATTACAATAAAGAGAATGTCTTTGTTCGATGAAAAATAATTATTTCACTTTATCCGATTTTCTACAATATCCGAATTCACTAAAACTGAGGTCCTCCGTGTTAATATTACAAATGCCTTTGGAGTTACTGAAGCTAAGCGGGTTTTCTAAATACTTGGTAACTTACACAGGGTTGTTGTTTTTGTTGTCGATCAGAACCGTGACAGTCTTTACCTTATGCCGCGGCCGTGGTCCAGTGGTTAGTGCGCTGGACTTGTAACCTGGAGATCCGGGTTCGAATCCCGGACGCGGCAGGTCATACCCTTCCATGAAAATTTGACAAAAATGTCGATTTTCCTCCATATGTGGAAAAGTTGCCGGCTCCTGGTGGAGGGGTAAGTAAGTACTGGTTAATATACAGTCCAGGAAAACTGGTTAGGTGAACCGGTCGCCGTATATAACTGAAAAATTGTTGAAAAACGGCGTTAAACCCCAATACAACCAAAAATCTTTACCTTATGATACATCTTACTTTGGAATAAAAATGGTATACTTTATACAAATGGTAAATTTGACTAAGATTTCTGAAGTTTTGACAGTAAATTTTACGGAATCATAGGGTCTGTTACATTTAATAAAACTGTTCGCGATTTACTCGTACGTCTAAAGTAATACTGACTAACTGCACAAACAAACTTGCAGGAACATAGAACTCCATTTCTTTTTCATTTATAAAAATATCTTTTATGAATTGTGAGAAAATCTTTTAGCTACATGGAGTGATATTTCTATGGGAAAAATATATTTGTAGAAATCCCTCCATATACAACAAGTAAAGTAGATCAGAGTGTAAAGTTGAAAAGTTTTATTGCCACAAATTGACTGGTTACTTCAGATGGATGATATATTGCCACAAATTGACTGGTTACTTCAGATGGATGAAATATTGCCATAAATTGACTGCTTAATTCAGATGGATGATATATTGCCACAAATTGACTGGTTACTTCAGATGGATGAAATATTGCCATAAATTTACTGGTTACCTCAAATGGAAGTTTTATTGCCATAAATTAATTGGTTACTTCAGATGGAAGTTTTATTGCCATAAATTAACTGGTTACTACAGATCGAAGTGTTAATGCCATAAATTGACTGGTTAGTTCAGATGGATGACATATTGCCATAAATTGACTGGTTAGTTCAGATGGATGATATATTGCCATAAATTGACTGGTTAGTTCAGATGGATGACATATTGCCATAAATTGACTGGTTACTTCAGATGGATGATATATTGCCATAAATTGACTGGTTAGTTCAGATGGATGACATATTGCCATAAATTGACTGGTTAATTCAGATGGATGATATATTGCCATAAATTGACTGGTTAGTTCAGATGGATGACATATTGCCATAAATTGACTGGTTACTCCAGATGGATGATATATTGCCATAAATTGACTGGTTACTTCAGATGGATGACATATTGCCATAAATTGACTGGTTACTCCAGATGGAAGTGTTATTGTCATAAAAGTGTTATTGTCATAAATTAACTGTTTACTGCAGATGGAAGTTTTATTGCCATAAATTAACTGGTTACTTCAGAAAGAAATTTTATTGCCATAAATAAATAGGGCTCTTTTATATTGAAATTTTATTGCCATAGGGAAACTGGCTACTTTGAAACTTTATTCGAATGTACCACAAATCGCTACAGAATGTAATTCATGTACGGAATGCTGTAACTAGTGCTCGTTAAAAACAATATTTTAATTTAATTTTAGTTGAATCGTTATTAGTATTATGACTCCATTACATTGTTGTTATATTAACCCCAAACATTTATGTTTCGTGCCATGGGAGTTTTTTTTAATCAAACACTAGAAAAAAAGAGAAAAAATCCAGAAATGTAAGAGTCGAAGTGAAAATAAATGTGTTAAATCAGGCATATTTTTTATTCATTAAGAGTACAATAAAGTACGTATACCTACTTAGAACCGCTTGTTAGTAAATAAAACGTGCTTATCTTATCGGTAGCTTTGTTGTTCTAATTTCAGTTGTAAAAGGCAAACGTCTTTGGTATTATCAGTGAGATTTTAATATTTAAAAGCTACAAGATATATTAACGAAATGGGTCCCAATTAATTAACAAATACTGCATTAAAAGTCGCGAAATCCTTTCCACCTTTTCTTGCAACAACAAGCAAATAAAAAAAGGTTTCCAGATTTCCAATTATCGAGTGATACACAATGTGCCAATAACCTTTAACTTAGTGACAAATAGTGAAGAATTCTAGCATTGCTAACTCCTTACCCCATTAATGATAAGTAAGTATTTCTACAGAATTTTGTCTGTCTTTCTGTAATATTTTACAATTATTAATATCTATTTACATACAGTATCCTTACGCGAATTGTCTATTATATCTTACTTACTATGTAATTCAAATATTATTTTAAGAAAAAAAATGTATTCTACCATTGTATGTCAAACTACTTTGCCCATGCTGAATGATATGTTGTTTTTGTTGTTGTTCCTGTTGTTGTTTCTGTTGTCGTTTATGTTGTTGTTCACGTGTCATTACATCTGTATTCTGTGATTTCGAAAATTAACTTGTGTTCAGTTTTCTTTTCTTCAATTCTGTTCTGTTGTGTTCATCAAAATATCATATTCATAAAAAACCGAATTGATCAAAATTCACTCACACAAATACATGTAAAAATATTTTGACATACCTGGTCGCTTTGTTCTTGCAGCATCGAGGCTCATATCTAGTGGGTGGGGTGATAGAAAGCGATACACGGGCGTGCGATAAAGCGGGTCATTTCCATACGAAGTATCCATCGGCAAAAAATACCACGCGTTGCCAAAATTTACACCGGAAGCCAACAACACGGCAATTAAAACCTAAAATATGGTGGAAAAACAGTTGAAATGTATTTTAATCAAATGAGAAAGTATGTACGTACTTGATACATTTTTTTAAAACATCAATACAACATTAAACAGGTGTTCATATATTTAGATAACGTATCATATTTTTATTTAAATTTGTTGGAAAAAAATATTAAATCTATTTTTTATTATAAATACACAAAACAACAAAATTCATAATCTTTGATGATAATTAATGCATACCTTTCCAGCATGCATGTCGTTACAGGTGAGCTATCCATATGATAGTAAGGATAAATTCAGGAAATAATCAAAAACAAATAAATTGTTCAATCCATGTAGACCCTAAATAGCCTGGGGGAGTTGAACTTTTTGTAAATGTGGGAGCGCGAGAAAATATTGGATTCATAATCAATACTTAATTTGCACAAAAATCAATGTGACCATTCTAACTGTATATGTCATGTGTCCATTCTATCTGTACATGTCATGTGACCATTCTATCTATACATGTCATGTGTCCATTCTATCTGTACATGTTATGTGACCATTCTATCTATACATGTCATGTGTCCATTCTATCTGTACATGTTATGTGACCATTCTATCTATACATGTCATGTGACCATTCTATCTGTATATGTCATGTGACCATTCTATCTGTACATGTCATGTGACCATTCTATCTATACATGTCATGTGTCCATTCTATCTGTACATGTTATGTGACCATTCTATCTATACATGTCATGTGACCATTCTATCTGTATATGTCATGTGACCATTCTATCTGTACATGTCATGTGACCATTCTATCTGCACATGTCATGTGACCATTTTATCTATATATGTCATGTGACCATTCTCTCTGTATATGTCATGTGACCATTCTATCTGTACATGTCATGGAAGCATTCTATCTAGCTGTGCATGTAATGTTAACATTTAACCCTGGTTAAACTGGTTTCTGTTGACTCTTTCTGTACTTCGGTACACTGCAGCACGGAAACCAGTTTAACTTCTGGCATTTTATTGAAGAACTAAATATTTCTATCTTATTTCTTTATTTATATACAAGAACCGTAACTCTACCTTACCTCTTGTTAAACACTGGTTCCAGTTAACTCTGTAGGGTTTATAGGCCTAATTCGGACATTGCAACTTGAAGCGGGTACCAATTTAACCGTATCTCCCTTTATATGTTATTTATCGCGATCAAAATCGGAATTTCTCGGTAATTTTCGTCAAAACTGCGATCAGACTCATTAAACTGGTTCCCGTTGGCTCTTCCTTCACACATATACCTTCCGTGTTTGAGTCTTAATGGGCCGGACATCAGGCCTCAATGTTAGAAAATTAACTATAATCTCATATTGTGTCTTTTAGTGTTTTTATTTTAATTACAACTGAACAATGAATATATTAATTATATGATATTCTTTAATCTTATATGATCTGAATATGTATTTAGACACTAAACAGCATCGATATTTTTCAAATCGGAATACTTCGAGGGTGAAATTGCATTTTGATCTCAGAGTCTGTTTTCTCAAGTTATTGGCTTCAGAACTCTTTTTTCAGATTTTTTTCAGTCTTTGTCGGATGTCATTTTACTGACTTATTTCACGGGAAAATCCTCGCAGCACTTTGATATCAAATTTGCATATAAGCGTCGCCAAAACGAGGCTCGTAAACTGATTGGTTCTAAACAATGACGTCACTAATGTCAGAGTTCAATTTTCAGATTTGTGTTTTGAATTCTTGGTTGGTTGCAAAATCCTTGGATATCTTCGTCATCTTTAAATGTAAGAAACTCATAAATTATATATACATTAAAATATAAACATTTGTTTTATGCATTTGAAAATTTTCATGCTGTAAATTTAAATTGCGTCAAGAAAATAATGTTTACTTTCCGACTGCTCTGGGGGGAATCCCTCTGTTGTCAACAAAATGTTTTTTGTTGGATATTGACGATTAGTCGTAAGTTTCTGCTTTATGATTGTTCCAGATAATGTTATTTTCTGTATTAATCATATCGTGAAGTCGGGCTGTTCTCTTTGCTGCAGAAAACAGTGGGTTTCTTTCTTTGACTGCGTTTTACGAACATAAACAGTCATTTACACATTTGTGTAGACGCCGTGTTATGTCGTGTGTAACTAAGTTTACAGGCCTTTGTAAAAAGCGTGGAACTACCTGTTAATGCCTACTTCCAATCACCGTGGTGTGATGTTAGCTTTGTTACACTTTTAAGAGTAGACTGCAGTTAAAATTGTGTATTTATTTAATGAGAATATTTGATAATTACTTGTAAGAATTTGAAGAAATTTAGCGGGAACCGCAGCTACATAACTGCATATATTGGACAAGTCCATTTATTACACGATTGAGGGGTGCTAGCTTATTTTACACATATGCAAAATTGTTCAAACACCACAATTGCATTGAAAATTTTAACGCTTTTGGTGACATTGAAATACATGATGATTTATGAATTATTATGTTTATTTTTTTGCGCATTTTTTGTTATTTTAAGCGTAACAAGCGACGTGTAAACAAAAGTGTTACTAACTTGACCTACCCCTTGTTCAGTTGATGTTCCTCTCATGTAGATTGAAAGTAGGCAGCCATTTGCAACTTCTTATTTATGTCTCCACCGATTTTAGTTGACTTTGTTACTATTTGGCTGAGAAATATTGGACTATTTTGATTTTAAATAGTAAGTTTTTGATGGATTTTATGTGCTGATAAAATTAGATAATATTTGGATGTATGGCAATTTGTGTGAAATATTTCACCTTCGACACACGGCGACAGTCTGTACCGTGAGTTGTAGAATTTGTTAACTACAGTTTATATCCAGTTTGTACCTAATTTTTATAATTTATTAATGTCATAACTTGTTCTGAATAGATAAATGGATCAATAAATGATATTTTTCCCAAATTTAAGAAAAAGTCCCTTCTCCTACCAATGAAAAAAGCCCTGACACTGAATTGATACGAAGTGACCACCACGTCCTCGAGACCCTTTCCGACTCGGGATTTGCCCTTGGCATTTTCCATGTGGGACCCCCATAAATCCCAAGGGACCCCTAAAATGTTGGAGATTGGAGTCCCGGAGACCCTTGGGTGAAAAATCTTGGGGAAGACCCTGATGGAGCCACTTTGAAAAGGGGGCCGATTGGGGAGGGTCCGTTTATGGGACTCAAACAAAGAAGGAAAAAAATCACTGCACGAAATGGTTATGTTCTCAGTGAGTGCGCTCATCGGCCCAAAGTAAGATTTGTTTTGCGACGGCAGTCTTTTTAGGGGCCAGTAGCGCAATAGCATGCGCTATTTTATACACAGGTCTGTTATCAGTCCAAATTTCGCCAAACTTTTTCAGGCAAGTGAAAATAAATATTGTTAGGCAAGTTCAATTTATGACATTAAAAACTTAACATCAAGTCCTGTTGACAAAAGTGCCTTTAAGCAATTTGTTATAATTTCTAAACTTAGGCTCATTTAACCAAATGCATCCACAGAGACGCTTATAAAGGGAATGTTGCGTCCTCAGCTAATTTAATGTGTATAGTATGCATACCCCCTTTAGTTTTATTTGATTATTTTTAGTTATTTTATACAGTGTGACTTTTTCCCAATTTATCCAAAATGTCGCGAACATTCCCAATTCTGTGGGTCAGTTCATGTTCCCAAAATGGTGAGAAAAAAACCTGCTTCTCAAATTATTATAAGCCAAAGTTCATTGTTAACTTTCAACTTCTGACATCCAGTAAGCCTACTGTCTAGTGTTGCAACATCGGTTCAAAATCATAATCGATTATCGGTTGGAATCTGTTGGTACATCCGATGCGATTTTCCAATTATATAATCGGTTCTAGTGTAGTAATGTAACATAAGTAGACCACTAGTGTTTGATTCTATTTATGCACCCTTAGGTTCTTAGCCATCCTCTACTTTATGCTAGTTGGCATTGTAACATATAAGCATGGTGAATGGAGTGTGCTATCCATATAAACCATTAACTGGGCTCTATTAACATCAAATAACCTGAGGGATGGGGAAATATTTGTTTTTTCGTCTTGATCGATGATCCTCCATCTTTTTTTAGATAATGCGAGTGATTTCCCTTGAATGTGTGTTTAGTTTGCCCGCCAGTAGTTAGCATACGGCGCCTAAAGACCGATAATCAATTCTGAAAAACTGCAATCGATTATCGGAATCGGTAGACATTTTCACGCTGCTAAACGATAGTATTCGATTATCGTTTCATCACTACTACTGTCTACAGTATAGTATGTAACCCATTTTTTTATCCTTTCTCTTTCAGGTGAATTTCATTTGAATGTCATTAAAATGTAACCCGCCTACCATGCAGCGGTCACATTTGGAAGATTCTGTTCGAAGAGTAGCGCAAGGGGAGGCGACTCCATCATTTCCTGGAGGACGTTTAATTAGCAGTTCGGTCCCACCATCTCAAAGGTTTGAGAGTGAAAGTATGTCGGGGCCAGGTATACAGTACCCACTTCAGAGTTTTCCGTGAGTAGTTTTCGAATTTTTTTTTTTCTTAGCTTAAACCAGTGATTTACTTTTTTGAGAAAGGGTCCAGGTCTGGTCAATTTGGGGAAAGTATGCGATGTGATGCCAAAATTGGGAATTTTTAGGTCAGGAATTGGGAAAAATGTCATTGTTTTTTTATTGCGAAGGGTCTGTTAACCAGACACGAACGAAGAAGCACTTATATATAACATTTTGACAACATAAGTTTCTTGTTTCGTTTTCTCAGAGGGATAAACAAATTAAACTCATTTGGGAAATAGTGTCAATTTTTTATTCCGAATTTCAGGCAATAAAAATATGGTTCGGACTATAACTTCTTTTGCAAAATATAGTCAGAACGACTATGGGTAAAAAAAGCCTTTTGTGCAGACTGCAACAATATATTTATACATTGATTCTTCTGAAATAAACTGGCCTTCTAAATGAACTTTTTCTATGTACTTCATAAGAAAACGAATCATGAAAATAATTCCTTAACTGTTGTTATTTTATATTTTATAACTTTCTGCCAAAATATTGTTATGTTGAATTGTGTATTGAAAATGGATTGGTGGAAAAAGTCATATCCAGGGCTTTCATTGGACCCTTAAAACTGCATTTTGACTCTTGAAATCAGTATAATAAAGCTATTGACTCTTTAGAATTTGTGCCAAAGGGTCAAATTTGCAATGAAATTAGAAGGAAATTTTGTTGACTCTTCGAATTATCATCAGCTAAGGGTAATTTTTGACCCTCAATTTTGACGTCCAGGAAAAACCCAGATATCAGTATTGTTTGAATCATATGTTTGATGTTTTAATGTGGTATGTCTGTCGACGTGTTGATGTAAATTTGACGTGTATATATATTTCAGGGTTAGTCAGACGGGGCATCCACATACGTCCCCTATTCAACTCCCTTCTGGTATTGCGGGTCCAGTCCCAGGTGGACCTGCTTCTCACCTCCCTGCCGGGCATGCCCCACCATCACAGGTAAGGCCAAAAAATATTTATGTACCTGCTAGAAAATTGCTCGTCATGTCCGACGGTCTGGCAACTTTCGGGAAGCCCAGCTCATTTCTACACCCATGTATTTGTTAATTGTATTGATTTTTTTATGGAGAACGTAAGGTATTGTTTAATACAAACTTAGTTGTTCTGGAATTTTTCCTAGGATTTCTGTAATTAGATGATCATTCGGGTCATTTTTGTGAATTATGCGGATTCGTTGCTAAAGTCTGAGGGGGGGGGGTAAAGCCTTTTTTCTTCAAATACTCCACGAACAAATGTTGATGCATCGTGATTGCCTGCAGAATTACACAGATCCGAGTTCGTGATCCCTTCTGTGAAAATTTGTCAAAAATCTCGATTTTCCTCCAAATATGGAGAAGTTGCCGGCTCCTTGTGGAAGGGTAAGTTAGTACTGGTTTATGTACACACCAGGAAAAAAGCTGGGTTGGTGAACTGGTCGCCGTATATGACTAAAAAATTGTTGAAAAATGGCATTAAACCCCAGTGACAATATGTCACATAAATAAATAAATAAGTAAATAAATAGAGTGACTTGGATGAGACAGATCGCTGCATCATCATTGTCAAGCACAAACTTTGATATAGCCCATTGCTCAAACACTTTCAACGATATCAACACAAGGTTTGATTATCATGACAAGGCACAGTTGGAAGACAGGGGTTTTATTCAGAAAATATATAGAATTATGTTTAAATTAGAATTTTGATCAAAATGCTCATTGAATAGAATGATGCAGAGCAAGATATAAGCTTTCTCAGTGAATTGGGTATTACTCCATCATTTCATTTTTCCTGGAACCTGTTGGTCTATGATTTTTATATCAATTGGGAATTCATGCTCTTATAAAGTCTAAACTGTACACATTTGGTTGTTTTTTAACAACATTGCTACGTTTGTCCGAGACTATGAGGGACAACTGACAGATGAAAATGACTATATGCATGTATATTCATGAAAATTTATTTCGATACGCATCATGAGTATTTTAATTGGGTATTTTGGTTTTGTAATTGATTTTTGATAAGCATCTAAAATAGTTTCAATTGCGTATTTTGTAAATTTAATTGAGTAAATACGCAAATACGCAGCTTGTCTGTTGCTCTGAGGATGTGAAACAGATGAGTTTTGCGAAGCTGTAGCTTTCTCTATCTTTGTAGTTTTCTGTACTGACTTAGTTCGTTTTGATTGATGCTGTTTTATTTATGGCAGGTTCATGCGGCACAAGTCCAGGGACAACAGCAGCAGTTTCAGAGGCTGAAGGTAGAAGATGCTTTGTCGTACCTCGATCAAGTCAAGTTACAGTTCGGGAACCAGCCTCAAGTTTATAACGATTTCCTGGACATAATGAAAGAATTTAAGTCACAAACGTAAATATTATACAGTGTTTTTTTTACAGTGTATTTTTACAGTGTATGTTGTTTTTGCAAGTTTGGGAAAGGGTCTGGTACCGTTGGGGAAAAAATGTGTGGTGTGATGCCAAAATTGGGAAATTTTAGGCCACGAAACGGCAAAAAAAATGTCTATACTTTTGATTGGGTAGGGTCGGTTGACCGGACCCAAACAAGGTAACAGGTCTCAAAGTATAAAGGTTATATATAACTCTAGTCGGTATGTCTCCTTGATTTTCTTGTAACTCATGTAACTGTTGTTCAAACGTAATATTTAAACTTATGTGTAGATTTATAATGCTTTTGATACAGAAATATGCAGAACATTACTATCATGATAATTACTCCCTGCCCTTTGATTGAATGTTTAGTAAAACCTTCACATTGCGACCACTTCAATATTACAACCACCTTGTTACAACTACCACTTACGTTTGGACTAGCTTTCAATAATTCCCCTATAAAACTTAATAATAAGACACCCTCGTTATTACGGCCAATTTTTAGGTTCTGAAGGTGGTCTCAATATAGAAGTTTTACTGTACCACGAGCTCTAATGTATGTGATATGTTAAGTAGCTAATAAATTATGTCCTTTTGTCCTTCAGTTGATCATGTGACCAAACAATTTTAAGTACTGTAAATAATTACAAATATCTTGAAAGGGTTTTATGTTGTTAGTTGGTATGCTGTCCTTTTTTGTGGTTTTAGGGGAACGGGTATCGGGTCCCTTTGATAGGGGATGTTTGCATCATGAGGCGCCCAACTCGGGGATTAATGAAGACTTACATTCGTTTAAGAACTAAACACAAAATTATGTTTAAACCATTCTTTATTTAAACAGAGCACTAAACTGTAAACACAACATTTGACGTAATTAATTCCATAGTGAATATAGTTTTATATATATGATGAAAGCGTTTCGATTTTTTTAATTATGGATAATTTTTCTCTTTCAATGGGGAAAAATATATACTTTTTCACTTGGGGATTTTATGACAGCTTTATTGGCCTATTCATGTTTAACTTCGAGTCATTTTGACAAACTGTGTACCAAATTGCATAGTTGTAAAATTCCCTCAAAAAAATGACCAGTTGTAGCATAGATCCCTGTTACCACTAATCTGATAAACCCTATTTTTTCTGCCAGTCCCAGACTTTTTGTCAACTTTTTTCTTGCCAATATTTTCTTTATTTTGGGTCCATGGCTATTTATAACATATTTATCATTTAATCAGTTGAGGTGCTTTTGAAGTTTCCAAAAAAAAAAAAAATGTGAAAAACTGTTTTCCCTAGCTTCTGACCCTGTATTTTTTAAAGATGCTTTTACCATAACGCATTTTCATGCTTTGTTTTCAGAATTGATACACCAGGAGTCATCAACCGTGTGTCAAACTTATTTAAAGGCCACCCAGAGCTAATTGTTGGTTTCAACACCTTTTTACCTCCTGGTTACAAGATCGAAGTTCAAGCCAATGAAATTAATGTTCATCAACCGGGCCAACAGACTGTCTCTATCTCTACCCTGAACCAGATGGCTCAGGCCGCCGCAGCGTCTCAGCCGCATGTTGTACGTATTTTTTCCACAAGTCGTCTTTAGATGCTCCCGACTACATTAGACTATTTTTGAAAATGGTTTTCACATTTCTGCTGAAATTAAAAAATACTTTGTTTGCCCTTTACCGACCCTAGATTTAAAGAGGGTCGGTCAGAAAGTCTTTCATTTCATACAGAGAGCATTTTTTACCTAATGTGAGATGAAGCACAGTAATATCTTATTAGTGAAAATATGAAAATTAAAAAAAATTGTTATAGATTTCGGCAATAAATGTTTTTGAGTCTGCGTTTTTTTTTACGATCGGTCCGTGAAGGACAAACAATGACATTATGACGTCAGCTTAACCTTTTGCCTCATAAACATACATTTGACTCTTCCAAATTCTAAGCAAATATTCAAAATATGGAGGAAAATTGACATTTTTGTCAAATTGTCACAAAAGGGTTTGACCTGCCACAACTGGGATTCAAATCCAGATCTCCGGGTTACAAGTCCAGCGCACTAACCGCTTGACCATGGCTGCAGCCTTGGATCAAAATGTCTTTTTATCTCATCTCATTCTAACTACGACACCATTGCATTTCATACACTTTCGGCTGGCATGTATTTTTATATGGTATTGATACAGTATTATTTCATGTTATGTCTCAGGGTTTCCACTAGATGTTAGAAGTTGAGGGTTAATAATCAATGAGTTTTAAATTTCAGCAAAAGCCGATACAGAGTCATGTGACCAACACAGCGGCGAACAATTCACACCCTTCTCAACATTCCTATCACCAGCCGCCACGGCCAGGCCCAGACTCGAGCCTTGCTCACGGACCACAGGGTGGAAATCAACCTGGTCAGCAGCCTGTTGAGTTCAACCATGCCATTAATTATGTGAATAAGATTAAGGTAAGCTGTTTCATGTACTAATTTCTGAAACTTCACAAATTCATCAGTGGATTGACGACAAAAAAATGACCAATCAGATGCTGTAGTTCAAGACTGGTTTACTGATGCTAAAATTTTAAACTGGTTTACTGATGCTATAATTTTAGACTGGTTTACTGATGCTAAAATTTAAACTGGTTTACTGATTCTAAAATTTTAGACTGGTTTACTGAAGCTAAAATTTTAAACAGATTTACAGATGCTAAACTTTTGGACTGGTTTACTGATGCTGAAATTTTAGACTGGTTTACAAATTTTTAATTTATGTTCACCCTACATGAAGATATAAAAGGTATCAAACCTAAGCAAACTGATTTTAATGTGTTCATTTGAGACGTCAACTATTTTAGTCTTGAAACTAAGGGATTTTACTCTTTGCAGAATCGTTTCCAAGGGCAACCAGAGATATACAAAGCATTTTTAGAGATTTTGCACACCTATCAGAAAGAGCAGAGAACGATAAAAGAAGGTGGACTGGTAATATGAGCTTATTGATATCTTATTGTTAGAAGCTTGTTGGTATATATTATGATATTCCCTGTGTCACACATTTTTGGTCGGGCATTTTACAAAAGTTGCATAGTTTATGATCACTAGCATGATAGATTAGTTCCTCATTAATATTCTGTCGGTAATTCTTAATCCCACCATCTCAGTGGTGTTTTTTAGGCACACTTGTTCAGCCCATGGTTAAAAGATTTCTGGAATTTTCCGGAACTTCTGGTTTTTCACAGCCTGCACCCTACTGGTTTTTATTGTGCCCGAGGCATCAAGGTTAAAATTTCCGTTTTTTTTTTTAAATGTTCAACTTTCATTCATGGTTCAGCCTTGACCAGATGAAATTATGTCTGTGGGTTTTCCATGATGCAGGCAGGCTTTTTTATTCATGAAAAGGAAAAATCTCTACACCTATTCTGTGTACAATGGAAGAGCCTTCAGTGTTTCTTTCATTTAATATCAAGCTCTGAACCTCTTTTTATCCTCTGCTATTTACTATTTCCTGTCATCTCCAAATATCTGTTTAGAAAACTTTGTTGTAACAATATATGTGTTATATTTGTAGGTGGCTGCTATTTTTCCGTTTCAGGCCTCTGTACCACCGGGACACAAACCTCTAACTGAAGCAGAGGTGTACGCTCAGGTTGCCAAGCTTTTTCAGAACCAAGAAGACTTGCTGGCTGAGTTCGGGCAGTTTTTGCCCGATGCCAATGGTTCTTCGTCATACCAGGGCTATGTCAGCGTGAGTTTAAGGAATTTTTAAACTTTTGAATAGCAGCCATGAAGTTCTATTGATCTATTTAAACAGTTGACACGCTTTGTGTATGAAAAAATGGTACTCATTTTTTTGTCTCATGCGTGTGGATTATCACCAAATTTCGCATGCGGGGGACATGTCTAGCTAGCTTACAGAAGGTGATTCTGCCCTGGTGTAATCTGGAAAGTAGCCATATGACCCTGGCTGTTGGTGTGATGTTAGACCTCTCTGATAGATAAGAAATAAATGTATGCCTAAGATTGACTTTTAATAGATGACGCCTGTTCACAGGTGCATGGTAGCTTCAGGTTGACTGAATTTCAGTGTGAAATATATAAAGACATCTTGTTTGTTTATTAATGAATGTTTTGAGGGCTCGACAAATCTACTATTCCACTCATAATTACGAGTTGGAATTGACTAAGGACGGGTTGAAATTGCTGTAGAGCTTTTTAAATTCTTAGCTGGTTGTCCTGCAGGACGAGTAGTCCAAACAAAATTTGTCGAGCCTTGATTGAAGTTAATAATTCAAGAAAATGTTGTTATTTGTGGCGATAATTTTGACGACTATTTTTGCCATGTAATTACATTTGATTGGTGTGATTACCTGCTTGTTAAACAGCATCTCGTTTATACTGATTCATGACCTCTGGTTGTAATGATTTCTGATGCTGAGGCCAAGTTCAACCTATAAAATACCCTGTTATAACCCTAGTAACAATGGATTTATAACCTGATTTTCCGATGGAAAAAATCTGGTTATTAGATTCGTAAATGTTGGTGGGCAGGTGTCCGCAATTTTTTGCGTGCAACTCTTCTTACATTTCTGTAGGTATTTCAACGAAACTTTCACTTAATTAGCATCACTTAGTACCCCACCCCATATTGTTGGGGTTTTGTGATTCAATCAATTTTTGCAGAGTTACTGCCCATTGTGTACCAGGTTTTGTGACAGTTCCTGTCATCTCGTCATTTTTTATTGTTAGCCTTAAATGTTATTTTTCAGTCCTTGTTTGGTGCAGATTCAGTTCTGGGCGTAAGGAACGATCATTCTTCTACAGTGAAAAAACCAGGGTTCGCCAACAAGAATCAGAATGCGAAATCTACGAATCAAATAAGGCGGTCGATATCTTCAAGTATTCAACAACCGATCATTAAGGTATGACAACGCGACTGAATGACTCGCGCTTTTTCGTTAATCACTTGAATTTCTTTAAATGCATTCTATGAAAAGCTGATTTTTTTCTGGACCCAAAAAACCATTGTGATGACATCTTGCTTTGTTTACTAGACTTGAATTTTACCAGACAGGGCATTTATTCACAGGTTCCTACATGTCTAGTAAAATAGGAGAAGGGGCCTTTTCCTTAAATTTGGGGGAAAATAATGCTATATTTTTGTAAAAAGGGGACGAAAATTTTTAGTGTAATCTGAATTTTCGGGGAAAACTGCATGATTTTAAAGATTTTTCCTGAGGGGATGAAGCTTATAAACAGCCACTGCTAGAGAAGAGAAAAAACCTTGCCAGCCCAGATAAGTTTTACCACACGTAATGAAATTTTTCTATATCTTGTAAATTTTACTTGGCCAAATTTTACCAAACCCAAGGAAATAACTAAAGAAGACAGAAAGGGGAGCAGAAAGCAGCTCGAAGTGTGGATAAAAAAATCTCAGATTTTACAGTAACATTGTTTGATTCAATGGGATTTTTGGGGGGGAGGGTCGGTCAGTAAAGGGCAAACTAACTGAATTTTGATTCAAACCAAAGGCCTTAACAAAATAATGTTTGTTTCCGGTAACATGCTCAAAAAAATATTGGTCGGTAATTTGGGATATTTTTATTTTATGTTTTTTTTTACATATATCGACAACACTGTTGCGAAAATTACAATATAGCACTAAGATTTGGATGCCGTAAAAACTTTTGAGTTGGCAGGTAAAAAGATAGGTCGGTCGGATAACCAGAAACAAACCTATTTTTTTTTTGGCCTAATGTATATTACATCTTGTAACTTCTATTCATAGTTTGCTGACCTTTGGCTTGATAGATTTCATGGTCTTCACCTTTGATTTCAATATCCATATTTTACGTTGATAAATTCTCCGAATTTTTCTGACAACCTTGATAAAGATATTGCTCTGTTGTGGAAATTTTCACAATGTATGGCATAAATCATAGAAATGTTATTGTGTGATGAATGATTTTAAATAAATGAATCTTTGTTATTATTTCAGAAGCCCAGGATTGGAACTTTGAAAGATGTTTCTTTAGCTGAGGCAGGAAAGTGGGGGACATTAACCGAGTATGCATTCTTCGATAAGGTAACAATAGACCTTTGAATTTTTTTTTCACTGGGTTTAACTCCATTTTCCAACAATTTTTCAGTTATATATAGCAGCCGGTTCACCTGACCAGTTTTCCTGGACTGTATACTTACCAGTACTAACTTACCCTTCTACAAGGAGAGGGCAACTTATTTATGTACAGAGGAAAATCGACATTTTTTGTCAAATTTTCATAGATGGGTATGACCTGCTATGACCGGGATTTGAACATGGGTAGCTGGGTTAAAAGTCCAGCAAACTAACTACTGGACCATGGTCGTGGCTCCATAGAAAAGTTTACCTGCTGATGTAATACGTAAAACAAAGTATTTAATTACCACTAGAAATTGTTAAAATTTATTCATTTGCCTGAATACGGACTGGAGTAATATTAATTCAGGAATGATTGTGCTAAGCCATGCGTCATTAGTGATTAAGAACTTTTGAAATAATTAATTGCTGTATGAAGTTATACACATTAATGTTAATATGTCTAACCAACTTTGTATGGACATTGGCACATAATAATAGTTTGTTAGTTTTTCTAAAAATGCTGGATTCTGATTGGCTGGTTTTAACATTTCTCCGCTGTCTTATATTTGTCTAACTACTAGATTATGGGTCTGACTGACCTTGAACATTTCAAAATCTTAAAATTTACATGAGTGATTAGGGTCTTTTTTTTCACAGGTAAGGGAACGGGCCCTTTTCTTAAATTTTAGGGAAAATAACATGGTATTTTTGCAAAAGGGAAGAAAAAACTTGATGTGAACTGAATTTTTGTCGATTTTTAAAGATTTTCCAAGGGGAAAACACCTATAAATGGCCCCTATTATAGAAAGAAAAAACCCCTTGAATCATTCTTGTTTTAATACAGTGGGTGTAATTTTTCTTTCTTTTGGAGAATTTCCACTTTTCAGATTCTGTATATTTAAAAAAAAATAATTTAGATTCCAGACTAGATTTGCTGAAAAGTTATTTTTTAAAGATTGTATTCCCTATTTAACGCATATAAGTTAGAATATTATTAATTCTCTTTCAATTTTTACAGGTCCGTAAAGCTTTGCGGCATCAGGAAGTTTATGAAAATTTCTTACGATGCCTGGTACTCTTCAATCAGGAGGTCATCTCGAGATCAGAACTTGTTCAGCTGGTTCAGACATTTTTGGGGTATCCATTTTGCTTCTTATTTTTAGCTCGTCTTTTTTCGAAGAAAAAGTCCAGCTTTTATGATCACTGGGTTGTCGTCGTTGTCGTGCAAGAATTTGATTTAGCCCATTACTCAACACGATACTTGGAATACTTGATTAGCGTGACAAGTAGGCGCAGTTCTAAATGAGGGGTTTTATTCTTGAAGCTGTATTTTTGGAGTTATGCCCCTTTTTAATTTAGAATTTTGGTCAGAATTGTTTATTAAATAGAATGACTTGAAAACTATCAAAGGTGTCAACATGAAACTTGAAATGTGTTATTAACGGTTATTCTTTATACTTTACCATATACAAACTTGAGAGATCCTTGTTACAAGGACTGCATAATTTCAGAGCGGCTTCCAGTAACTCCTAAAAATTCAATTTGATAATGAGACCACTCCGTTAGTACATCCAATTTTTTGAGTCCTGAAGGCGGTCACATTATTAATGTCTTACTGTTTTCTGATTGTCCTAAATGTTGACTATCATTGAGTTAATTTATCAGTTTTAACTTCTTGTTGCAGGAAATTCCCAGAGCTATTCAAATGGTTCAAAGATTTTCTGGGCTACAAAGAATCGGGCGGATCTGTTGAGGCTGTACCTCAAAGCGCGACAGGGAAGGAAAGGATTAGTGGAGAGTTGGCCATGGAAATAGGTACAAAAATTAGTGGTTAAAGTGATTGTATTTGCAATATTGGGAAAGGGTCCGGGAATGGTCTGATTGGGAAAAAATGTGCAGCGCGATATCAAAATTGGGAATTATTAGGTTGGGAATTTTGAAAAATATCTTTATTTTTTATTTGGAAGGGTCCAGACCCATACAAAGAAGGAAAAAATCATTGGGTTATTTTTACCTAATTTGTACGAAATTTTTCTATTTTTCAATAATTTTTATGAAAGTTATTGTAAGTAACAAGATGTCGTTTGGTTAACATGACTTAGCTAAGATATTATAGGGTTTTCAATAGACGTCAAATGTTGAGGGTCAAACATGACCTTTGACGGATAATATGAAGAGTTGACAAAATTTTTTTCTACTTTTATTGTAAATTTGACCCTTCCGTACAAATTCTCAAGAGTCAAAATCTTTATTTTACTGATTTCAAGCCAAAATGCTGTTTTAAGGGTCAAATGAAAACCCATATTTACTTTTTTGCCTGGAAATCTTTGCTATAGTTTTTCTTTCAGTTTTGTTCATAATTGATTATATTTATTTACTTAAATGAAACCATTCATTTTTCAAGTTCAAAAATTCCTGTCTCAGCAAAAATGTGATAAAGAAATGATTCACCAATGATTCGATCTTAAACTCTGTCCCTCTACCTTTGAAATATTTGTGTAGAAAAGCCGATCAAACCATTAAACTTCGATAATAAGACCACCTTTAGGACCTGAAAAATTGGTCGTAATAATGAGGTGGTCTCATTATCAAGTTGAATCATATGGGAGGTATTGGAAGCCAATCTGAAAATAAGTTGTCATTATAACAAGGTGGTCGTAATATTTAGGTGGTCACTGTTTCAGGTTTTACTGTAATCGTTTATTTCAGATTATGCCACATGTAAGAAGTATGGGGCTAGTTACAGAGCTTTGCCAAAATCGTACATCCAGCCAAAATGCTCAGGCCGTACATCTCTGTGTAAAGAGGTAAGATTAAATCACTATGTAGAGTTTTACCCTCATTTTAAGACAAAATTGACTTTGTGAATTGTGCTAAGCCCGCAGCTGCTGTCTAGTGGTTAGTGCGCTGGATTTGGAACTCAGAGATCCAGGTTCGAATCCCTGTTGTGATGGGATTAATTCCACGGAAAAATAGTTTTATGTATATGACAGAACATTTTCAGTTTTTCTATGAAGAAATTTTTTCTCTTTCAGTGGGGGGGGGAATATATTTTTTACTTTGGGAACGGGGCCAAATACTGGACCCTAAAATAGCATCTGTTATGTCTGAGTAGGTCGGATGAAAACATGTTACAAATTTTGATGACTTTGTTATGATATGTTTGTTTCAGGTTTTGAATGATACATGGGTGTCATTTCCATCCTGGTCAGAGGACTCCACTTTTGTAACATCTCGGAAAACTCAGTTCGAGGAACATATTTACAGATGTGAAGATGAAAGGTTTGAGGTATGACTCTGGTTTTTGATATCTGATCATATTTAAAAAAAGCCTTGCTCCTTTGTTACATTCTATTAAAGTATTTTCAACTGTATGTCGATGCTTGACCAGTTTTTTAGCTCACCAGAACCGAAGATAGTGTTCTATCTGATTTGCTGAAATAAAAATGGTTGGCCCCAATTAGGGGCCGCTAGAAATAAAAATACCTTAAAATGACTTGTTTTCATGAACCAGTGGTTGGATCATCACCAAATTTGGTCTGTGGCATTCTTCAGTCATCACAAATATTCTTTTGTAGTATCCTTTGATGGTCCTGTATCAAGTTTATTATTGTTCCCCATTATTTGCCCACAAGTGTACCTTTATTACCTTTTTAGTAACAAGCTAATTAACATTTATTCTGATGAGCGATGCAGGGCCATCGTGGCCCTCTTGTTTAGGCTACTCGTTCTGCAGGACAACCAGTTTAGAATTTTAACAAGTTCTACAGTAAAGTCTACTCGTAATAACGAGCAGACAAGTGGATTTGTCAAGCCCTGTTTGTATATACCTGACTATTCCTGCTAGATACACTGTCTGACAGTAGTGTACGCGAGTCATGAGCCAATCTGATCACCATAATTCTAAACTATTTACTGTCATGAAATATTTTCAGTAGAATAAGTTCACAGTGAATTAGTTTGAACTCAAATAAGTACTTGGTCATATTTTACTGTAACCATGACAGTAAATTAAAGAAGGGTTTTTCATTAAAAATGAATACTTCAATACAGTCAAACCTGTGAACAAAGACCACCTTTTGAAAAGCCACATTTTGGCCCTTAGAGACAGGTTGCCTTTACAGGCTTCTGGAAAATGCTGGAATACTTGCCTGACATTTGGTCAGGCGAAGTTGGAATTTCTGTCTGACTAAATGAATACGAATAAGTGATAAATGCTGTAAGTCATGCCTGACTGCTGGACATCTGGTCCGGTACTCGTCGAAAAGTAATTGGACCTGCTCGAAATTTGCCTGACGGAAACCTGCCTTTATTCAAAGGTCAGTTAGTTCTAAATAATCAGTGATGGTTTTTCAAAGAATGGCCTTTATTCACAGGGTGGTCTTTATTCAGAGTTGGGGTTAAACATAGGTTTTACTGTATATTGTATTTCACTATGTCCATAAGAATAAAACAAAGGAGGGTTGTTCATGATTTTTCACTGTAATTATGTTAGATCTATATTACTTTTTTTGCTGTTTGTGTACAGCAGGGCTTTCATTTGAACCTTAAAACAGCATTTTGACTCTCGAGTATTTGTACGAAAGGGTCAAATTTACAATAAAATTAGAAGGAAATTTTGTTGACTCTTCAAATTATCATCAGCCAAGGGTCATTTTTGACCCTCAACATTTGACATCCAGTGAAAACCCTAGTGTGCAGAATTAAATTCTTCTTCAGTTGGATGTAGTCATAGAAACTAACCTTTCTACAATTCGTGTCTTGGAATCTGTGCAGAAGAAATTGACTCGCATGGCGCCCGAAGATGCTGCTAAATTCAAGTTAGATAACTGTTTGGGTGGGACATCGGAAGTTCTTCATCGTAAAGCTATTCAACGGTTTGTTTTAATATCATTATTTAATATATTGTCTGTTTTTAAAAGAAAAAGTAATCTCAGTTATTGCATTATTTAATTAATACACATACTATACATTTATTATAAAAGTCCACTGAACGATTAGTTTAAAATACATACATTTACACAGAACAAGTTTTGACTTAAGTCAGAATAGAACTTGTGCAAAACTGTGTATGTGGAACCATTAATGACATTGATAGATTAAAACATGGCTATTACATTGGTAATGGGAGGTCTTTAATTGAAGATAAAAACTTGATAATGAGACCACCTCATTATTATGACTAAGTTTTCGGGAGGCTTTTCTGTCCATTTAAATTCCAATCACTGACACCTCAGACTAATTCTCTGACCCATAGTTAAGTCGCAGTGGCTGAGTATTTGGATGTATTTGTCTTTTGCAGAATATATGGTGACAAAGCTCCGGATATTGTGGACGGTTTGAAGAAGAATCCTGTTGTTGCAGTTCCCCTAGTGCTAAGAAGGTTAGAAATTATCTGCGCAATAGTATCATTAATGTCCTCCATATTTGAATGGGAAAAGCGGGTTAGGGGGTGAAGTAAAAGTTAAAGGTTTATTTCTTAATATACAGTCAAACCTGTGAACAAAGGCCACCTTTGGGAAGGATAAATTGTGGCCTTTATTGACAGGTGGCCTTTATTTAGATGTAGGTTTGTTCTAAAAAATTAGTGACGGTTTTTTGAAGAATGGCCTTTATTCACAGGGTGGTGTTCATTGTGAGGTGGCCGCAAACACAGGTTTGACTGTATGTAGTGATTATTTGCATGGTCGATGCTCAGACTGCACCGGAAGGAAATTCATGAGTTATTGAGTGTCCTTGGCAGAGATTGTTCACCATACTTAGGGAATAGTACCAGTACTGACTGATAGCAGCCATGATTGTCTTGGCCTGAAATGGGGAATTTTTTGCTTAAATACAGTTTTGTTCAATCCTTTATTTGGTCTATGTGCAACAAAGAAATGAAAAATCAGTCGTTTAATGGTATTTAAAGAACAATTTCTCGATTTGTTGAAGGTCGCGAAATGTAATTTCAATCTGGTGTGTTCAATATTTTACATGTTAATCAAACTCGTAATTGAGTGAAATTGTGTGGCTAATATTCAAATGTTATGTTTTAATCGTAAATTTGAAGATTCGATCTTTTCAGTTCTGGAATTTTATGAATTGAATTAATTTTATTGGTTAAATTTCTTCTATTTCAAGTTTTTGTGGATTCAGATCAAAATTTTTTTTTACTTTAAATTTTTTTAGGTTAAAAGCTAAGGAAGAAGAGTGGAGAGAGAACCAACGAAATTTTAATCGAATTTGGCGAGAACAGAATGAAAAATACTATCTCAAATCTTTGGATCATCAAGGCATCAACTTCAAACAGACGGACGTGAAGGCAATACGATCGAAAGCTCTGTTGAATGAGATCGAGACTATATATGACGAGGTAAGGTTAGAATGAGGCTTAATGACGTAAGTTTCATTAAATTAGATGGAGAGTGTATTACATTACAACCACCTTATTATAAAGACCGCATATTTTCAAACCTGACTTGCAATGACTCGCCTATAATTTAATTTGATTCTTAGATCACCTCATTATTACGACCGTCATGGTCTCAATATCCACTTTTACTGTACTTTAAAAACTACAGCCACGAATGTGGTCCAGTGGTCAGGGTTCAAGTCCCAGTTGTGGCAGGGTTTACCCTTCTATGAAAATTTGACGAAAATTGTCAATTTTTCTCCATATGTAGAAAAGTTAACGGCTGCTTGTGGAGGTAAATTAAAAGACTTGATAGTATGCAGTCCAGGAATACTGGGTTAAGTGAACTGGTCGCTGTATATAACTGAAAAATTGTTGAAAAACAGTCTTAAACCTAATTGACAGTCACAATATAAAATCCATTTTTTTTTCCAAGGATAATATCAGATTCAAAATCACAAAATTTGCCATACGCCAAAAAAAAAACGCCGATAAAACTGTAAAATTTGTTTGTTTTTGTTTCATTTCAGCGACAAGATCAGATTCAGGACATAAATTCCGAACTCGGTTCCCCGCATCTCTCTTTTACGTACAAAGATAAATCTATTATAGAAGATGCTGCAAGTTTAGTCATTCATCATATGAAAAGGCAAACAAGTAAGTATTCGAACAAATGGAAGGAATTTGTTGCCTTATGCTCAGTGGTTTTTTTTTTTGTACATTTTACAGCCAAATATCATCTGTCCCCCCCCTCCCCCTGAGCCCAGAAAAGTTATATTTACCCCTAAAAGTGCTGTATAAATAATAAAAGATAGTTTTTCAAAATTTTCCCTTTCTTCTGATTTATAGTGCTTCTTCAGAAAGTCACTGGTAGTTTTGAAAATTCAAAAAAAATCACTGATATTATCGGCACCAATGATCTGACCCATTCCTGATCCAAAATAGTGACAATTTTTCCCTGATATCAGACAAAAATTCCCTAACAAAAGATGAATTTTGAATGAAAAATTCAAATTTGCATCCAGTTTTACTTAATGAATTCTAGAATAATTGTTCAGTCATGTTTATTAAATGCATCCATTTCTGTAACGTATTTTCGCGACCCTTTCTGATATTTTTCTACGAAACTTAAGTGGCTTAATTTTCATTCCTGTATAAAATATTTGTGAGTTATGTGATAAATGAGCATACACAACTTTTGTCTGCGTTAAGGTGTTTAAAAAATTCCAAATATCAGTCAAAGCAATTGTTAAAATTTTATTTTATTGCCGAAAAATACAAATTCTTTTTGTGTAAAATTCAAAACTTGAGAGAGCTATTCAATCATACATTTCAGGTATTCACAAAGATGACAAACAGCGAATTAAAGTTATTTTAAAACACTTCATACCTGATTTGTTCTTCACACCTCGCCAGGAACTCAGTGACGACGAAATTGACAAAGATGAAGGTGAGACCATTAAAACAAAACAACTCCAAGAATCTCTTGGTCACTGATCTCATGAATTTAAGAAATTTTTAATTGAAATTGATTTTTTCTTGAAATTCAAAACTATAAGGTTGTTATTTTATTCATGGTGATTCTCTCTGAATTTTTGCTAAATGTTTTGGAGGAAGATTAGTGCAAAAAATATCTTCCTTAACGGAGAAATTGAGCTTGTACTAAATTCTATCTGATTATTAAATGTTGTTTAGATGATACCAGGGTTTTTCCTCAATGCAGGGTTTATGTATCCTAGCAAATAAAATTGACAGTGGGGCTCTTATATTCCAAAACCTTATGTCCCCTGGGATGTTTTTCGCCAATATATTTCTGTTTTGCATAGTTTTTATCGTAGAGCAAAACCTGAAATTATTTCAGAGATTAAGGTGACCATAAATTGAAAGTTATTGAAAATACCATACTTGTATGGGTCCCTTAATTTTTCTCCAAGGACCCCAAAAATATTGTATTGAGAGCCCCTGGGACCCTTAAACAGAAACTTTTCGGGAAAACCCGGGATATATCTAATAATTGAATGTATTTCAGATGATATGGACACAGACGAAGGCGGTACTGATAAGGAAAAAGAGAGATTTGAAAGATCAGACAATGAAAGATCTGACACCAATCGTAGAGGTGAACCAATCAGTGTGAAGAAAGAATCTGCCCAATCAGGTATCGATAAAGTTAATCAGGAAATTAAACAGGAGAAGATGGAAGTTGATGATGATGTAGACAACAAAGATGGCGTTAAGGAAGTTCTGGATGCTGCAGCTGCAAAAGATGAATTTGATGATGATATAGATATGGCTGAAGTAAGTTTTCGTTTTTATTTGTCGAGTTAAAAAAACAAAAGTCTTGAAACTTGAAGCATGATTTTATAATTTCATGGTAAAAAGTTTCCTGGAATTTTCCGGAACCTCTGTTTTTTCCCAGGTCCGGACCCTACTGGATTTTATTGTTTCCATGGCACTGAGGTTAAACATTTTTTGTTTGAAAATTTTTCATGTAATTCGGAGAAAAGATAGCATCTGGATGTTCCCAGTTTTCAATTGAGAAAGTTACCCTCATAGGCCATCTTTAAAAAGATGTTCCTGTGTGAAGCGTTCTTGAGTGAAGGCATCAAAAAGTTCAAGATGCTATATCTTCAGCCCGGTACTGACACAAAAACATATTTTCAGGTTTTTAGATATTTTCTACTTGCACCTATATATTTTTAACATATTTGCGTAAAATTATTTCAGGATGATCTGTATTCATTGTTTTTTGTGAACAACCATTGGTACTTATTTTTCCGTCTGCACCAATTACTGTGTGAACGTCTGCACACGATTTACTGTCACTCTCAGAAGGCAGCAGAAGAAGAGGCCCTGTGTCGTAAAGACAGGAAGGAATCGACAGCCGTTGCTCTCAGATTAAAAGCTCCAAGTATGGCTGCCTGTTTAATAACGTCATTATTGTATTAGGCCAGAAAAAAATGATGCGTTTATGATTACCCAGCGACCTTATGTTTTTCGAGCTGACCATTAAGGTTTTGATTTCAAAAACCCAAATGGCGAAAGTATTTTTGGACAAACTTTAGCTAGTTATATTCTCATAATGGTTTATACAGAAATAAGAAGTTTTTTTGACCTACCTACCCTGATTTTTCTTTTGTCAAGTAATCGTAAACACAAGTATTTATTTATCCATATTTTCCTAAATCATTTTTTTTTTAATTGACTGATTGTCATGTTTCTGATATTAATATGTTGCTTATTAACTCAGAGATGGGTAGTTCACGATAAAGATAGTCCCTTCTTAATAATTACACAGTTAAATACTATTATTTGAATTATTTTTCTGTAATAATAATAGATATATACATATATTTGTTCAAAAAATTGTTTAAATGTGTTGTACTAAGGATATGTTAGGTTCAGATACTAGATAGTTTATGTGTTGACTCTTGAATTATGGCCCCTGATTCAGAGAAAACATGAAATAAATGTCCCTCTCCCAGTCCTCCCTGGATAATTTTGATGTGCATATTTTATAATAATTTATTTCCTATACTTTTTTTATTTGTTTCGGATTAAATGTCGCACCAACCAACCGGGTCATTTGGCGATTTCCAGCTTGAACAGTTCATGAAATACCCCAGGCATATACCTTGGTAGAACCACTGACCTTCTGTATAATAATTTGACAGATTTCAATCATGTGACTTTTGTCTGGTCCTGTGCGGGATTCAAACTCACGGCAATGATAACTAGGAACACTCCACCACACTGGAGGCCTACTCATTGGCTCTGAGCAGTACAGGCACAATTTTTGTCAAACAAAAAATGAAGGCTGTGATCTTCTTCCTTTGTGGTGATTTTGTCCTTTCAGATTTAGTATCTTTTGAATAAGTATTTAATTCCCATCTATGTCTACTAAATATGACACTTTTACCAGATGGTTCATGAGAAGATGTGTAAAAGTATTTCTAATTTTAGCTCCAGCAGCCCCTAAAAGGGACCAACCATTTTTTTTTAGCAAACCTGATAGAACACTATATAAGGATGCTGAAGACTAAGTTTGGTGATAATGTATCCATTAATTCATGAGAAGTCTTTTTAAGGTATTTCTATTTTTAGCTTCTTCCCTTTGATTGTTTTGGCAACCTCACTTCTGAATAGGGGTCGTTGACCTTGACAAAAGAACGTATTCGCAAATTGATTTTTACATTGTAGGCGAAATCGAACCAGATGAGTATTTTCCCTACTTCATAGATATGGTGAAAAATATACTGGATGGAAACTTAGAAAGTTCATCATACGAGGACCAACTTCGGGAGATGTATGGAATTCATGCTTATATAGCATTCACTATGGACAAATTGGTGCAAAATTTGGTTCGTCAAGTAAGTTATTACAGTGTTATGTTTTCCTGTCTTTTCTGTTTACGAAGCCTCTGTGAAAAAAACATGTATTAATTACATTTTCTTCCATTGGTATTATAAGACATAGTATAAGCTGCATTAGTTTATGTTACACCATCCAAACTTTTAACAGTGGGTAGGTAGGTAGGCATTTTTGGTAACACGAAAGGAAGCTGTCCAGCTAGCTAACGGAAGACTGGTGGTTGTGGCAAAGAGTACGTGTATGGATTCTTCCTTCTTAATTGAAGCTGACCCTGGTTGTTGACGCAGAGTGAAAAGAAGGTCTGACTCGCTTCACGTTTGTATCATAGTTCATACGATGAGTTTTATCAAAGTCTCAAAAGTTTTGCCTATTGGTTTACAGGCGCTACTGTGGTCCAGTGGTTAGTGCGTAGGACTTGTAACCCAGCCATCCGGGTTCAAATCCTTAGTCACAGAAAGTTGTACCGTTTTTAATGAAAATTGGACAAAAATGTTAATTTTCCATCATATGTGGAGAAGTTGCCAGCTGCTTGTGGTAGGGTAAGTTAGTCCTGGTTAGTAAACAGTCGAGGAAAACTGGTCAGGTGATCTGGTCTCTGTATGTAACTGAAAAATTGTTGGCAAAAAACCAGCTTTAAGCCCTGTGAAAAAAAATGTAACTGGTCCACACGATATATCGTCAGCTGATGACTCATTGAAAATTCCATTTTTTCGTTTCAGCTTCAACACATAGTGGCTGATGATAGTTGCACACGGGCGACTGAATATTTTCACGAAGAAAAAAGAAACAAAGCTACTGGGGGCCGAATCGCGACCTTTCATCAAAGACAGTTAGCAGAAAACTCGTATCAAAAACGTGCTGAACTGTTACTGGCTGAAGAGAATTGCTTCAAGATAATTGTGGTAAGACGTTTTTATTGAAAGTCAGTTTTTGTGTTCTCACTGATTAAACAAGCATTTTCAAAGTGGCGGGTTTTTCTTATCGTTTCCAGATAATTATGAACATGATTAATTAATGGTAAATTATGAGGGAAATCATTCTAAATAATAAAATTTGATGTTAATTTTAGGGGGAACTACTTTCGACAAAGCATGGTTTTATATAATCCGTTTTCGAAATATAACTAAGGGAGGTAATTCTAAATCACTTACACATAAAAATCGATTTAAGTTCTGTTGTTTGTGAAGGAGACCGGAATCCTTATTTCCCAATAGATTCATGTTTCTATCCATTGAGTGGATTAGTTGAAGGCTAGGTAACTTATCTGATGGTGTACTGAAACTTTATGAAGATATTTCATTCAGTATTAACTGTCTCTGATGTTAGGGGGGGGGGGGTAACTGGTTAGCTAAGAAATGGGTTTGTGTTGGTTTGTGTCCTTGGAGCCATAGGAAGTCTATCTGTCTCTGCCTTGTGATCACTAGTCCCTTTCTGTTGCAAGTACAAACCCCAGTGGGAACCAGAAAAAAAATCACTTCTTCTTGATAGGTCAGTAGTTCTACCTTGATGCACGCCTGTGTTTGTTCTCCACCATTTAAGCTGGAAATGATGCCATATGACTCTGGCTTTTGACGTATCTATAAACCCCAGACGAAAGACCATTTGACCATCCTATGTAGCAAACTGTAAATACAATATATAAATCCATATACAGAGTGAAGCAACTATAGATTGTACAATGTATTATTTCACAGCTGAAAAAAGAATGTAAGCTGACGATCGAATTACTGGACACTGATCACGAGACAGCTGAAGATCCTGTAGAAGTTGAAAGATGGTCAGAATATGTTGAGAAATATGTCAGTAATGAAGAGACGGTCGTGGAAGACGTTAAAGACTCCATGTTTAAGAAACCAGTTTTCTTATCGCGGTATGTTATTAGATAGGAGACGATAAGTTATTATCTTGTATATAGTCATGTAGACTTAAATCATCTACCAGGGCTTTTTTCTTTCTATAATAGAGGCCAATATTTGGTGACATCCCAATTGCAAAAAACAATGCAGAAATTCTCAATATGTTAAAATATTATTCTCTCTATATCTTGAAAGTCTGTCTGCCTTTTCCCAATTTGGCCTATAATCATACTTGAATTACCCAAAATGAAAGGCTAAGGCCCCTTCCCAAGTTTTGAAAAAAGGCCCTGTCTACTTATCAGACACTGATATTTACATAAGTTATCTTGAAGTATTGTAAATTTTAGGCAGTAAATCGGTCTCCCTTGGACCTACAATAATATAAAATGCGCTGTATTGGACTAGATAGCAAGAGCTAATACACTCACCCTTGGAGTTTATTTTATGACCAACTATAAAAACTAGGTCACCAGGTCAAATCATAGAAATACCTTGTTAACGCTCTAGGGGTCGCAGTTTTGATTGGAGGTTCACCAAACTTTGTCAAAATGCTTGTTTTAATGGTGTCTTGGATAAGTTTGAACATGCGTCAACTCAGGTTAAAAAGTAGGTCACTAGGTCAAATCACAGGAATACCATAGAAATTGCGATCTTTACTCTGGTGAGCGAAAAAGGGCCATCTTGGCCCTCTTGTTTACCTAATCTCTCGACCTATTTTTAATGAACACATAACCAGAAACAATTTTTTTATATTTAATTATTAAGTATATAATTCTTCAGAAATGTCCGACAGTGGAGGCAGCGTAACAGAGAACAAACGACGAAGTTAGAACTAGAAACTGTAATCGGAAAACCGGAAACAGCTGACAGCAATAAGAATGTTGATGATACAAATGAAGGTCAACTTAATGATGACATTGATCCAGATAGTGCTGAGAACAGACTTCTAAAAGATAACACTGCAAGTGATCTTGCTAAACTCACTGGGGATATAAAGCCTGCCGAAGATATAGATATTATTGACAATACCGAGTGTAAATTTAATGTGAACTCATTTAAACTTGTGTACGTTGTGAATAGTGAAAGTTACCTCTACAAACGTATGGCCTTAAAGAGGGCAAGAGAGGTGAGTTTATTCATGTATAAGACAACTTTGGTCTGTAATCAGTGTTTTAAAAACATGTGGCAAAAGTTTAATTAGGAAATAAAACAATTGGGGTCCATTTTCGTTGACATTTCTCCGCTAAAATAGCGGTTTTTAGACATGAAAATCTTGCAAATGGTTTATATATTCCAATTTTTATCTTAAACTGCTAGTATTAGATTAAAAAAAAACAATAAATAGGATATAACACTTTATTTACAAACAGGAGTTGCTATATTGATTAGTTTAAAAACTGCCGTCTTAGCTAAAATGGGTCTCTGGACTTTAAAACGATACTGGGTTTATTGTGTGTATGCCCAATATTTTCTGTCTTAATTGCCGCAAACCTAATCCGAAATATAATTTTGACTAATTTCATATTTAAGTTTTTTAATAATATTTTCAAAATCCCTGCAAAAGCAAGCAGTAAAGAGATTTTAACATTTTTTTTAAATATTTAAAAGACCAGGGATATAGAAATGAGCCTGAAGCCAGAAAAATCAACCAGCTATTTGAGCAGTCTCACTGGCTACCTGTTCCCCACAGCTGGCATTGCCCCTTTGTCTCCTACTGTGGGGGGACCCTCAGACGGCCCCCTTCTACTTTTAGTAGCTTACCAGCTACCAGAAAACATTTCTACACCTCAGTAAGACTACTGCAAAGTGTATTTAAATAAATGTGAGCTGAATTGTTTGTTTTTGTTGTTGTTGTTGTTGTTGTTTATTTATTGATTGATTGATTTATTTTACATTTTCAGTCACATCAGAAAGTCTCTCTGAGGTTACATAACAAGTTTAAGTTATGGGTTGATAAATGGAAGAAAGGTAATTTACAGGCAATTTTGCTATTTTTTCTTATCACTGTGATGTAGGGGGCTTTCTGGCCCGGAATCATGATTATGGGCAATAAATTTTATTTGATTTTAGTAAAATTAAGCGTGCTGATGCTCTTTGATTTCAGTATGTTGGTTTTCATTCGATGAATGCCGTACTTTGGTTGACCTATTTCTGTCAAACTTGGTATATAATAAGGCACCTAAGAGATTAAACTTGGGATTGTATTTTAGGGTTCTAGGGGTCAAGGTCACTATTGTTGGAATCAGAAAAATGGTTTCCTTTCAATAACATGAGGTCAGATTGTTCTGAATTTGGTTAACTGCTGAAAACTTGTTTTGATGACCCTGCTGATCTGTTTGTTTCCTTATATTCTTTCGTAGCTGATTACTTTAACAAATTTTCCATTTTTACAGGAAATGTTACGAAGGAAATGGAACAACGGTGTAATAAATGGCTATTGGGAGAAAACGACGACAATAGACCGTGTGTGACTTCAAAAAAAGAAATCGACGTTCCTCAAAAGTCTCCTTACTACAAGTACTCGAAGTATAAGGTGAATTTTGTCAAAGACTCGCAAGATTTTGAACAAGAATGAGACAGGACTCTCGGCTGACAAAATTGAATTGAAATTGCTCTTTTAATTTATATGGAGACGTGTGTAGGTGTTATGGTTAGCTAAACCACAAACTGAAGATAAAAATCTTGCGCCTCTGAGCAGGTTTCCCTTGGCTGGTTCAGCAATCTATTGTAGTCGTCTACACTGGTTCAGAATTCCGTCACGTTTGTAGGGATTAGTTTGGAATTAGCAGCAGAATGTATGTTGGAAAGAGGGTTCAAGGTCTCCCAGGGCTCGACAAATTCTCTTTTCCGCTCAAGATTATGAGTAGAAATTTACCAAGGAGAGTTGAAGTTGCTGTAAATCTACGTGGAGTTAAAATTCTTAGCTGGTTGTCCTGTAGGACGAGTAGCCTGAAAAAAAATGGTCGAGCCCTGACTGTAAACACTGCCCCATTATCCAAGCAATTTCAGCGATTTTATATTTCCACTCATGTTGTTTAATCTTTTTTTCTATGGATGAAGAAACTTGGCTCTGTTATGAGGTATGGTAGTGTGATATTGTTGTTAGTACAAGACAGTTGTTTCTCTGTTGAGTGGTAAATGTTATGTGTTCATAAAAGTATTTTTATTCTCACTTTAATCATGTTGTTAGGTAACACTGGGCAGTCACATTTTATTAGGATTATGTACACATCATGTATGTAACTTGAAAAATAATTCGACACCTTAGTGTATTGTTAAAAAAAAATTCTTATGCTTAGCTGGTTAACTTTCTTATCTCAATTACAGAAAATCAGTTGAAAGTTTCTTTACTGGCTTGACTGATGAGTCACTCTTACAGCAGCAGAAATTTCATGAAGTACAAATTTTGTGTATGATACTGTGTCTATTTAAATGTTTTATTTTATGTAACTTTACATTAATAGTATGACCTACACTTTTCTAACAATTTGTGGCTTCTATAACTGCTAATTGAGGCCGGGCTGTGGTCCAGTGGTTAGTGCGATGGACTTGTAACCCGGAGATCTGGGTTTGAATCCCGGTAGCGGCAGGTCCTACCTTTCTATGAAAATTTGACAAAAATGTCGATTTTCCTCCATTTGTGTTGAAGTTGCTGGCTCCTTGTGGAAGGATAAGTTAGTAAACTGGTTAGATGAACTGGTCGCCGTATATAAACGAAAAATTGTTGAAAAACGGCGTTAAACTCCAGTGACAATAAGTCACATAGAAAAAAAAACAACAAAAAAAAAACGCTGCTGATTGCTGATTTTACCGTCTGTGGAAAAAAAGTTTTGGTCCTGTTATTTCTATTTCCTAAAGTGTTTTTTGTGTCTAATTTCAGAATTTTTTTATTGCAGTTTAATGAAATGTATTGTTTTATGGAGAAAATGTGAAGAAGTTATTTATAAACTCTTGGATTATTGTATAAATGTTTATACTTAAATAGAAAGAATTGTAATGAAATAAATTGCACATTGATTAAGGTTATGATTTGTACAGTGGAAACTCAGAAAACCGGACACTCTGAAAACTGGAATCCTCGGAAAACCGAACATTTGAGCTGGTCCCAATTTTCCTTCTTCCTTTCTGAAGAAACCCCAGAAAATCGAACACCTCAGAAAACCGAACTTTTCAACCGGTCCCATTGGGGATCGGTGTTCTGAGTTTCCACTGTATATACCTATTCTATGGAAACTCTTAAAACATACCTGCTATTGTAAAAATTGATGTACAGTACAACCCCTCCAAGCAATGCCCTTTGGGAGAAGCAAAATTATGCTGTTGTTGAGAAATTGTTGCTCTAGCGAGGTTAAATTAATAATTAAATTGCATAGAGGGGAAAAATCATGCTGGTGTTGAAGGGAGGTTGTTGCTCAAGAGAGGGCCGCTCTGGACAGGTTGCACCATACATTTTTACAGGCATTTATATTGTCTTGCAGAACGAGTGAAATAGAGATGGATTACCCTGATGTTTTATTACATTTTATTTTACTAAATGCTCAAGCAAAGATTTGAGCTGGATAAACATCATGACTGGTTATGTCTTGTTAAGGTTTCAAGTTTTCATCCGTTCGAAACGTACACTAAGTAATTAGATAAAAACTTCTCACGTCACATCAGATTCTATCTAGTATCAGTTATATCATCGTAACATCTCTCTTGTATTGTACCCATTATTCATTTGTACAGTCGAAATCTTTTCATAGAATAAATAAAGATGAGTAATGTAGATACACATTGTTGTTTTTTTTGTTTATTTTTTAGGGATAAAAATAGCTGGTTATTTTACTAACCGGTTATTTTACAAACTGGTTATTTTACTAACCGGTTATTTTACAAACTGGTTATTTTACTAACCGGTTATTTTACAAACTGGTTATTTTACTAACCGGTTATTTTACTAACTGGTTATTTTACTAACCGGTTAAGCATTTATAATTTCTGACCGGTTAACCATTCAAAGCTTTGTAGAATATGATTTTAGTCCATGAAATGGCAAAATTGTACACCTAAATCCTTAATGATACATGGAACTTATTATTAGTTCACTAGAACCGGAGGTTAAGGGTGAGCTGTTAGGATTGGTGGAGGTATACTCCAGTGTCCATCCATCATCTGATGTCAACAATGGTCTTCTCTGAAACTACCAGTCAGATTTACTTCAAATTTGCTGTGTAGAAGCCTTTTGATGTTCTAACTGCTATTTTTTGATATTATACTAGTTGACCCCTTTTAGGGGTCACCAGAGTGAAAAATAGAAAATCCTTTTGACATCTCATGAACCAATGGATGGATCACCTTTTAACATCTTATGAATCAATGGATGGATCATCACCAAACTTGGTCTGTAGTATTCTTGGATAGTTTTTCATCTGATTTGATCAAATAAAAATGGTTGGCCCCTTTTAAGGGGTGCTAGAGATAAAAATAGAAGTGCCTTCTCATGAACAAGTAGATGTATCATCACTAAACTTGGTTTGTAGCATCTTTAGAAGGTCCTCATTCAAATTTAATCAGCCCCTTTTAGGGGCCGCCAGAACAGAAATCCCTTAAAATGACTTTCTCATGATTGGCAGTAATAAGAAAGTAACCAGTAAGTGATGTCGGCATAAAATGAACAAAGCATAAGTAATCAAGATAAATTTAATTCTGGAAATAACGGAGACATTTCATGATACGGTTTATTGTTATCCAATACTGACCATAAAATGGCTGTATACCATTAAAATGTCAAGGTCAGTATATAGGTCACAATAGAAGAATTTTTATGACGGTTACTTTCTTATGACGGCCAGAAAAAATACCACAATATTGTTGCATATTCACTAGGCTTCTGAAAGATATGAACATGTATAAAACTCACTTCACAATTAAGTCAAAATGGAGTACCAGTTTCCTAATTGAAAACAGTATCTGCACTGTGTTGTATTTAACTCCCCTGAAATGTAAATATGTGAAGTTTGCCAGGCGAAGGTTAATGTCGTATATTCATTATAAATACTTACATCTGGGGATTTTGTTGATTTCTGTGGTTTCAAAATCAAGTGCTTGAGACAACAGAAAATCAAGACCAGCAACAAAATAAAGTGTTTATAATATATAGGGCACCAAACAATATAGTCTTTGACAACAACACATGATGTTAGGGGGGTAATTTTTTAAATACTGACAGGTGTTATTGTGATACTTATGAAAGGATGTCTGCTCGGTTAACTTTTGCAACTTTGCAACAGTCAGTGGGTAATTATTCCCATGACAACATGATGTAGATGAATATTTCACAACATCAGAGAAGCCGAATTCACTCCCGAATGAAGCTTTTTTTAGTCTTTGTTGAGCGAAATTGCTTGAAAAAATGACAATTTTTACACGTTACCTATTTTAATACGGTACTAATTCCATAGTTGTCGATCTCCTTGATACAATAAATATATCTGCGCTGCAATTGGAACTTTGCGTTGCAATAGATTCTTTTAGTATAATAATCATCTTTGAGTTCATAAATAATTTATTACCCACAAAGCAGTCGTGTCACTTCCGCCAAGTTGTACCGGTTTGTTTAACGTTTGTGTCGGAGTTTCAACAGCTGTTTTTGCGAAAATGGTGGAAATTGGATCAGGCCCGATTAAAGAAAGCATTGATAATACAGTATTTATAGTTCCTGGGATAATTATAGGATTTCTAGTCAGTAAGTTGGTTGTAATAAAGTAAAAACTTAATTGGTATTTTACCTACCCGTAGTATCACGAGTATTGGCGGATATTGATACAAGTCCAATGTTCACATGAATGACTTTTGTTTAAGTTTAATCCTGTGAACATAAAGTAGTATTTTTTGTTCATTAAAGAAGACTAATCATTAACCATTGAATTTTAAAATCTTAAATTGATGAAATTTAATTAACAATAACATGGACTTGCAATTTGTTGTGTAGTGATTGTAGGAATATGGACCACTTTCAACAGCCTTGCTTTTGGGTTAACTCTTTAGCGACATGGTTGAGTGTCTGCCTACAGTGCTTGGAGTCCTGGGTTCGATCCACAGTTAGGACCATGGATTTTCTTGCTCCCAATTCACTTTAATAAATTTAATTTACAATAACATGGATTCGTGGAAATAACGAAAAACTCAGCAATGACACTTGCATGTATTATTGTAAATAAGGAGCCAGAATCCATTGTCCTAACTGGGGATTGTACCCAGGACCCCAGTACTGTAGACAGACTTCCAACCATGTCACTAACAAGTTAACCCAACAGAAAGTTGAATGTGGCCCATATTCCTAAAATCACTACAATATTGCAGGCCTGTAGAAATGAGCCGGAAGCCAAAAATCAACAGGGTATTTGAGCATTTTACTAGCTACATTTTCCCCCATAGAGAGTGTTGCCCCTTTGCCTCCTGTCGGGGGAACCCTTAGAATCCCCCCATCTACTTTTCTTAGTTTTGGTAGCTTACTAACTACATGAAAACTTTTCCACACCCCTGTATTGATCAGCATATTAATGCTAATATATATATATTAGTCCATTAGTATTTTGGCCGCAGTGCTCTACTTCAGCTTTTGTGCAGAGTGAAAATATGCTCTTCAAGTGTTTTTGAAGGCACTTTTGTTATTATGAATTATATAATCAGTATGTATTGAGAAAATCTATATGCTTGTTAGTTATTAGATAACTAGGTCCCAGCTGATCATACCCTTCCATGAAAATTTGACAAAAATGTCGATTTTCCTCCAAATGTGGAGAATTTGCTGGCTCTTGGAGGAAGGGTAAGTTAGTACTGGTTAGTATGTAGTCCAGAAAAACTGGTTAGGTGAACCGGTCACTGTATATAACTGAAAAATTGTTGAAAAATGGTGTTAAACCCCAGTGACAATAAGTCACATACAAACAAACAAACAAATATTAGATAACTGACACTACCACAAGTTGAATCACTTTTTGGTTATCAGTATCTTTTCATTTTATCTTCGGTTGTTATATGAAGAGTTGCAGGATGTTCAATAAGGTTTATTTCGGACTTTCATGAATGAAAATTAAAATCAACAAATTCTGATAAAATGTGGCCGTCAAGAATAGCTCTAAACTATCTTAAGTTTGATGTGATGGTTAAATGCAGTGAAGTTGGTACCTTGACAAAACTAGTCAGTTTAATAAATTTACAGGAATTGATAGATTGATTTGCCAGGGCTTTCATTTGACCCTTTAAACAGCATTTTGGCTCCTGAAATCAGTGATATAAACCCTTTGAATATTGAGAATTTGTACCAAAGGGTCAAATTTACAATAAAACTAGAAGAAAATTCTGTTGACTCAGCAAATTATCATCAGTTAAGGTCATTTTTGACTCTCAACTTTTGATGTCTAGTGAAAACCCAACACATTTATATTAAAATTTTCACCTCCCAACTATTAGATGATGCGAAAATTTAACCAAGAGTTGACAATTAAGAGGAAGCAGTTACAATATTCTGTTTTATATTTCTGTAGATCTAATGCATTCAGGAACCTATATGAATTAATTATAAAACATCAAAGTCCAGTGCTTACTTTCGTCATCAAATAATTATATAAACACTTATTTCTCTTTCAGTATTTTTCACTTACAAACTTGTTAAAAGTTTACGGGAAAAGGAAAGATTGAAAGAAGAGAAGAAAAAGTTAAAACAACAACGCAAGGAAAAAGAAAGTGCCAAGAAAAAGAAAAAATAGAGAATTACAAATCATCTTAGCCTTTTAATAGTTACATAATCATTGACTTAAAAGATATATACAAAAACAATGGACTGGTGGCCAGGGACGATTAATACATCACTGATGAGATGACAGGAGTAGATTAATGGAGAAAAATAGGAAAATCAGATTGATTGTAAATGTTGACCACCGGAAGTTTGGCTGTGGTCATTTTATTTTTGTTCCGTTTAGGGATTTTAATGCCTTAATCTTATCATGTTATTGAGATGTTTTTAGCTTTTTTCTACAGTTATATTGGTTGTGGTAACTTTAAATGTATAGTCAGTCCAGGCTTCCTGAATGTTGCCGGACCGTCAGTCATGTCAGGCAAATTTCGAGCAGGTACCGGACCAGATGTCCGGCAGTCGGGCACGATTTATAGCATTTATCACTTACTAGTATTTATAATTTATTCGGTCCGATGAAACAAATTTTATTTGGTCAGACAGAAATTCTAACTTTGCCTGACCAAATGTCTGGCAAGTATTCAAGCAGTTTCCAGAAGCCTGTCAGTGAAGGACAGTCAACAGAAAGTTATACTGGACAAATGTTGATGTCAGATTTGTCTATGAACTGAATGTCAGTACCTGACAGTTTGGTTTGCTGTGATTCTGAAGCATAAACTGTCAAAATGAAGACCTAATACGGAGTGTAGGAAAGAATTTGATTCAATGATAAGTTTTTAAAAGAAAGCATTTGTTGGGCCATCCTTAAAAAATGTTGGTTTGTAGTTACTCAATCTGTTAATAGTGGGTAGGACAGTGGACATTTTTAATTGTTTTTTTTGTTGTTGTTTTTTGTTAGCATTGTGTGCTTGTATTAACAATGAAAGCTCGAACAAAAGATAAAAAAGATTTATATAAAGAAAAGTCCTTTGGTTTTGGGATTTACGAATGAATCGGTCACTTAACTGGAAACCAACTATTTTTTAACGCTGGCCTAGTATATAGAAAATATTTTTTGTTGTTACTGTGTCCCACAGTTATTTATTTAGTTTTTATCAATTGTTCCATAATTATTCTGATTGTCATAAATTACAAAATATGTAAGAGACAATTCTTGCTTAGAATTTTGCCTTCTTTTTTGTATACCGTAGATTTGCATAAAACAGAAATACTGATGTTTGAACCTGAATAATGGGTAAATAGTCTTGGACCAAAATATTCAGGCAACTGTTAAAAACTTTGAACATAACCTGATAGTGAAGTTAAAGTGATCTTTAGTTTCGTGAATTTTTGTTCTAAAATTTGGAAAATTGATCACCATGTTTGATTAGGAATGGGTCTATTGACTGGTACCCCCATTCATAGGTGGAACCAGGGGGACGGACCCGGCATACATCTTTTATAAGATGAAAATTCCCTGTGATATGCAAGATTAGATATAACTACATCAATTAGATTCTAGTTTTATCAGTTGTTATTGTATGGAGTATCAGAATTTCATAAGGCCAAAGTTTTGTTTTGTTTGTTTCACAGAATTTTATCAGTGATTATATATTTACCAAAGTCTGAGTGTTATAATGTAATGCCCTGTATTGGGGAGGCGGAGTTTTATTCATTTTGTCCCACCCCTTTCATATATCCGGACAACTCCACCCACTCCAGTTGCTGTTTCTTGGCGAAATGGCTTACTTCTTAATGTTGTTTCAAGGTAGGCGATGTCTGTTTTTTTATAATTTCCATGAAGATATTTATTGAAATACAACTGCCGAATGTCGGTCTGTTAATCGGGCACTGTTAAACTCTCCAGCTTTCCAGTTTTTTCCTGATTTGTCCTTGTTTTTTAAACTCTTTCTAGTTTTCCTAACAACTAGCATTCCAAATTTTTTTTCTGTTTTATAATTTTTAGGGAAAAAAAAGCACTTATGATCTTGAATGTGTAAAATAGTTTAAACAGCATATTTAGCAGACAGTCTTAGTTACTGAATGTGTTAATTAGTTTAAACAGCTGTGGATGTCAAACAACATATTTAGCAGACAGTCTTAGTTACTGACAGTGTGGTCTGTGATGCATGGTCCAGTCAATAGTAGATGATAAGAATAGGTTGGACTATGCATTCTTGATGCCCACAGGTGATTGAGATGCAGACACTTTGTTACAGTCTGCTAAGCAGTCTCTTGGCGTATGTTTGTTGTAATTATATAGAAAAAAAATGGTTAAAAATGTAACAATATTTCCTTTGAATTTTTCCTAGTTTTTGTTTATCTTCAAGTATACTGCTGGAATGCTTGGTGAAACCTTGATTCTAAGACCATCTTTGGGACCAAAGAAAAATTGTCTTTATATTGAGGTGGTCTTACTTTCAGGTTGAAATAGCAAGGATTTATTGAAAACAGGCCTGAAAATTGGTATATTGTTATAATGAGGTGGGTTGAATATTGACATTGTCACTAAGTGAGGTTTTTGTGTAAATGTTGTGGATGTCTAACCTTGAATCATCATAGGCATTGATCAGTTACTGAATAGATTAGAGAATTGTTCATTGAAAACTGGTCAGATTGGGATAATGTGAGGCCATACTTAAAAAAAATATATAAAATAAAGTAATGTTTGCTGTAATTTGACAGACTCATTGCAACTCAACTTTTTAACCACATGATAATTTTTTTTATCCTTTCGTTATGTAATTATTGCTTTCCAGAATTTTTCAAAAGAAAAAAATCCCTACCTACCTACTCACTGAAAAAATATTGGGTCGCTTTACAGCAAACAAACAATTTTTTAGGGATGGCCTAATAACACAATGTTAGTTTATCAAATCAGTTAAATTATGTAGTTAGACTCTGTCTGTGACAGAAGTTTCAACCTTACACTTATGTTATATGCTAGTTATTTTATTAATTAGTTTTCTTTTATCAATGTTATATGCTAGTTATTTTATTAATTAGTTTTCTTTTATCACTTGAACCCAATTTTCATTGGTCAAGACTGACACGCCTTCATTGTATCTAAATTACCATTGGTCCATAATGTCACGCCCACTGGCATAAATTAATTTCATTGGTCAAATATTTTTGTGGATGTATTCAAAACAATGTCAGCTGCATTTAAAACAAGCTCATTTGTTAATATCAAGAAAAACATTTTTAGATTTTATGTGAATAAATGGAGGACACTAGCTGTATCATTTTATATAAATTTTGTTTGCACAATTTCCTGGTCTGTCTGAACCCCTCGGGCTGTGGCAGAAATGTCAGTTCATCTGTCGTCCTGTCACATCATTTTTTGTTGATTACTTCAGGCAACTAACTTTTCAAATTGTATAAAGTTTGTCACTAACACACATCCTCAAAGTGTTGATGATTGAGCAATGTTATTTTCATAGAACTCATGAACTTGGTATTGAAAATACTTTATGCCTAACTTTCTGTATGAACGTTTTTTTTTTCAGAAGAAAAAAAAACAAAAAAATTGGTTTGTGTTCTGTTGGGTCTTGACATTTTTTTCATTTGTGCTGTAATTGTGATTCACCGTTAAATTTGACATGACCTGTGGTTTTCCCATTGGTTAATTCTTGCACTTCACTGACTACAATTTCAACCAATCAGACTCACCTACAGATTAAGCAATACACCTCAGTGTCCTTTTGGTAATTCTGACCCACCTAGAGATAATGTACGGTATTTTAATCTAAAACATTCCCCGATAAAAACAAACATACAAAAAATATCACCTCCAAAGTACAATCAGACACCCAAAAAACTCCATCCCATAGGGGTCCTCATTGGTCATTTCTGACTTACCTCCAGATATTAAGAGGCCCTCATTGGTTAATTCTGACACACCTGCAGATAATGATGGACACTCATTGGCTGATACCATTTTTTTTTTTTTGCTATATGTTAGTGGATGGTTAAATGTTCAATTGTTTTTGTACTTTGCTGGTCAAATGTAAAATTGTTATGCACTATTTATATATGTATAGATTATTTAGTAACTACCATGGTCACAAAAAATTTCCACCTAAACACTAGAAATGTATGATATGTGTGTACTTGATCAGGCAAAAAAAGTACTGCTTTTCCAGTAACGTCCTGAAAAATTACAGGGCCAAGTCAGTTGGTAGAAATTTTTAAGTATATTTTTGTTAAGTTCAGGGATATAGTTCTTTAAAAAAAGAAAAAAAAATTGTCTTTGACCTAAAATGTTTACGGTTGACAGAAAAATAGGGTCAACTCGATTAGTGGAATCGGGAAATCTTTTATGTCCTACCAAATTAGGAAAAACAAAAATTTTAAAAGTGAATTTTGAAAAATTATGTGGTACTATTTAATACATGCTGAAATTCAATAGCATTATGTTATTATTTTGTAATACAGAGCAGAACAAGGACATATGTTTTTATAATACTGTTGTTTCTACCTGTTGAACCATTACGTCTTAGATTAGGCCATTCAGTGAAAACGATCTGTTTGCAGTGTATCCCTTGATGAGCGAAAATATATCCAAGTGGATGTTTTTTGTGATGAATTTACTTGATACTGTATTTAAATTTTTATCTTCAAAGATTTTTTACTTAGCTGAAATATCGACTAGACGATTTTGATGTTTTTTAAGGCAGTTTTAGTAATTGATACCAAATTGATTGTAAAATTGATAAATTTGCATCAACCGTGTAAACAAACTTATTTTCAGGAATGGCCAGGTAGTTTTTAATGTTGTCAGATGTATGTATATTTCAGTACAGTATGTAAATAAACATAAATTATGATTAAATAATGATAAATTTTAAAGTACTTTGGTTAGTGTGTTTGTTGTTTTTTAGGTCACCAGAGCACGTAGTCTTTGGAAAACCTTGTTAACCATCTATAGGTCACAGTTTTGATTTGAGGTTCACCAAACCTTGTCAAAATGATTGTCTAAATGATATCTTGGTAAAGTTGGAACATGGGTCTTTTGGGATCAAAAACTAGGTCACCAGGCCAAATCACTGGAAAACCTTGTTAGCCTTCTAGGTAGCAGTTTTGATTGGATCTTTGTTTAACTGTGTCAGAATGTTTGTATTAATGATATCATGAACAGGTTCGAACATATCATACATGATACACAACATCACAGTACACCATATACATGATACACAACATCACAGTACAACACATACATGATACACAACATCACAGTACAGCATATACATGATACACAACACCACAGTACAACACATACATGACACATAACATCAAAGTACAACAGATACACACTACACAACATCACAGTACAACACATACATGATACACAACATCATAGTACAACACATGTATGATACACAACATCACAGTACAACACATACATGATACACAACATCACAGTACAACACATATATGACACACAACATCATAGTACAACACATATATGATACACAACATTATAGTACAACACATACATGACACACAACATCACAGTACAACACAGATATGATACACAACATTATAGTACAACACATACATGACACACAACATCACAGTACAACACATACGTGATACACAACATCATAGTACAACACATATATGACACACAACATTATAGTACAACACATACATGACACACAACATCATAGTACAACACATATATGATACACAACATTATAGTACAACACATACATGACACACAACATTATAGTACAACACATACATGACACACAACATCATAGTACAACACATACATGACACACAACATCATAGTACAACACATATATGATACACAACATCAGTACAACAGATACAGACTACACAACATCACAGTACAACTAACAGACCTAACTTAGATATCTTAAATGGTTTTGGAGTTATGCTCTGGAAAATATTAACTTTTGAAATAAAAAAGGGCAACAACTCAGAAATAGATAAAGTATGGTCATGATTTCTACGCTGTGCACTCCTACAAATTGGTATCTGACTATAATTTAATTTTCGTTTAATTATCTCAAATAATTTTGAAGATATACTCTTGACAAAATTTATCTTTGGAATTAAAGGGCAATTACTTAAAAGATAAAAAAGTAGGGCTCTGGGCCTTGAGTTCTGAACTTCATCTCATTGCCCTCTAACGTAATCCTATGTTTCAAGAGAATCATGCTGAAGACAAAGAAATTTTGAACGGACCAGTAAATTTCATTAGGCCAAAAAAAATACTCTTGTTTCTGGTCACGGTCGGGTTAAAAATTAACGGTCGGTCGGAGGACCAGAAACGAGAATATTTTTTTTCAGCCTTACCATTATCTGAAAGTCGAGGTGGGTAATATGCCAAAAGTTACAATACTCTGTTATTACAATATATTTATTTAAATGCAATAATCGCTAAGTTTCTGGGTGAAATAAATTCATCAAATATAGGTTTTATATTGCCATGAAAGCCGTTCTCCACCAAATAATGAAGTCTGTCCTTATAAATCACTGATTCTATCACAGGTTGAACTAAATATTGCAGAGCCTGAAATGTAGTAACAACATAAGAAACGTCCTTCTAAACAAGGAAGTATAGAAAGAATTCAAGAGATAAATGCGGGCTGCTAAAAGATTGTTAAAAGAATCAAATCATTGTTCGTGATAATAGATACATGAACATCGCCCATTTACCTTGTTCACCAGTTGAGAGATAAAGATGTATATTTTAATAATAGTCTAGTCTTTATTATTCAACACTATCAACTCACACTTTATACTATTTTACTTCTTTAGGAACTAAATGGTTCACTCTGAACAAAAACAACACAAACAAGAGGGCCATGATGACCCTTTCTCGCTCACCTGAGTAAAGATTCCCAGTGATTTGACTCGGTGGCCAAGTTTTTACCCAAGTTTGGAGAAGATTCAATCAAAACTGTGACCTCAAGAGTGTTAACAAAACGGTGGCCTAGTTTTTGACTGCAGATGACCCCAGAAGATATGCTGAACAGGTGTGTTGAAGATTCACTCAAAAGTGTGATCTTTAGTGTTAACAACCCCCCAGGTGTGAACGACGGACGCCGTAGCAGACTGACAGATCATTATAGCTCACTAAATGCTTAGGTGAGCTAAAAATTGTTGTTGCCATAAAATAGAGCTTTACTGACCGTCAAAGGTTCTATAAGAGAAAAACTGTCTTCAAATTGTTTGTATGTCGCCACCATTTTCTGTTCAAAAACATTCATGTAGTCTACTTCTGGATCTGTCAAAAAATTGAGCCAAAAAGGTAAAAAAACCAGAACACATAAACATGTAGTAGCATGAATAACACTGACCATTTAAAAAAAAGTACTAATAACTCGCATATTGGAGCCTCTATCTTGATTGAGGTGTGTGTAGGAATCACGATGTAGCCGCGGCCGTGGTCCAGTGGTAAGTGCGCTGTACTTGGAACCCGGATATCCTGGTTCGAATCCCGGCCGCGGCAGGTCATACCCTTCCAAAATTTGACAAAAATGTTGATTTTCCTCCACATGTGGAGAAGTTGCTGGACCCTCGTGGAAGGGTAAGTTAGTACTGGTTGGTATATAGTCCAGGAAAACTGGTTAGGTGAACCGGTCGCCGTATATAACTGAAAAATTGTTGAAAAACAGCGTTAAACCCAGTGAAACAAACAAACAAATAAACGAATCACGATCAATATAATAGTAAATCAAAATCCACCTTTTAATATTGCTGTTTGTATAGCTCTCTTATGTCAGGAATCTCAAACAATTTTCATTATAGGAATAAATACTGCATGCTGTAAAACACGGCCTTAGAGCGAAAAAAATACAACTGAAGTGAAGTAAATTCCCTCCATCTGGTTTTTCAATATAAAGGGTGTAATCAAATATGGATAAAATGAAGTACTCTGTTCATACTAGTTTCATGATAACGCTGTTCTACTGTAAATATTCAGCTGATTTGAGAGTATTAAGGCCTAACGATAGAAAACACATTTCCGTTTGAATATGACGTCATGAGATATTTGTATCAAGAAAATCTCATGATATGATGCGTGCATTAAATGACATTAAACAATTTAATACGTTACCTGGATCCTGTACTTCTATATGTTTATATGTCGTCTTCATGTACGCGCTGAATGAATCAAAGTTAACCTTGTGTGCCAGTTTACGAGCCGTCTTCTTTAGCAAAAACTTTCCATCTCCTTAAATGGCAAAAGTTGAAAACCCAAAAAGTCAACTTTCTTGGTTAACATTATAACACAAAAACCACACAGTTACGCTTGTGCTAAAGATATATCATTATTAGATAAGACTGTAAGATTCTGATCATGATTCACTTCATTGAACACAAAAATAAAAAATGTTAGACAATTTATATCATCGAAGTACGGTATATATGAACAGGGAAAAAATCTTAATGACCTAATAAGACATGCCATTTCGTTCAAAGAGGTGAATACATAAAGCAGCTAAGGTTTATTGACCCATTTCAAGCAGTCAAGCATTTAGTGAATTAGAGTACCACCATCATTAATGGAGAGTGGATGTTCCGTACGATGAACAGATTTTGTGCATCAACAAGAAATGAGTTGTCTGCAAATCTCTTTAATGCACTAATGAGGGATTGCTTTCATGGACAAATGACTGATATGAATGCGGAAAGAATAACTGCCATTTTTTGTAAAAAAGCTCGACAAAAGCGTTTTTGTTTGTAACTACAAATGTATAACCTATTGGTGGTTAAATGTTAGAATATGATCCTTCACGCTTGGCAGACATATCTCTACAGACATTTACAAACAAATAAGAAAAAATTATACCATTTACAATACAGTATTCCAACACAGCTCTGAATGCCACATTACGCATGTGAAGGTCGTGGTCATCAGGTGTTTGTTTCAACCATCTTGCCCTGTGAACACATAAATACCAGTGATAGATTAGAACTAATCGGGACCTTTGGTGATTCTCCATGTATTAATAAACCAAAAATCATTGAACACAAAATAAACAAACGACAAAGTTAAAAATATTCAGAAATATTTATTTCTGACACTACCAATACTTTTTTTGTATCTTTCCTCTCAAAGCTAAGTCAAGCTGTGACTACTTGATATTTAATTGTCTTTGTTGAATCAGTATCAACAGAGTTCAAGGCATAACTGACTTTGTTGCATCAATTTCGAGTCATACTATGGTACCTGTCCTGGGTGAATTTTCGAGGTAGTTGGTGGCACAAATGAATTTTTATAACAAAGCGCATGACTTTAAAATACATTTAAATATTTGTTTTCAGTAATTTGATTTCATAAATGTTAGTAGTCTACATTGTCATTTCATGACAGAGTCCAAGGTAGATAACTGATAGGCACATTACTGTATCACTGTTGATAATAAATAACTTTTTATCTCATGATAACAAACATCAATGCTGAAAACTGGAGTCTATCTATAAACTTTCTTAAATAAATGATACGAAACCATTCTTTTTTTAAAAAAATAAAAACAGCATGATTTCATATTTCTCCTGATATTTAAACCTGGAAAGGCTACTAGATTAGCAATTAGGTTACCTAGAATTAAAGGCATTAAATCCATGAATCAAAAGACAGAGAAACAAATTTAAGAATATTTTACGTATCTCACTATCATAATTCAACGAATGAAAGGCTACTAGATTAGCAATTAGGTTACCTAGAATTAAAGGCATTAAATCTGTGAATCAAAAGACAGAGAAACAAATTTAAGAATATTTTACGTATCTCACGATCATTATTCAACGAATGACGTTATTTATTGCCGCTTACTGTAAGTAAAACATGTTTCCGTAAATAAATGGATGATGAAACTGAGTCCCCTGAAGGGTCAGTAGCAAAGTCACAGGGGGTTAAAACTAGTTTCTAGGGCCCAACTTCACATTTAACTCCGGGAAAACAAAAATAAGCTACATAAATAAATAATAGACGCATACAAAAAATGACACTATGACGAAATACATAATGCCACTTCTAAAACACATTCCTTTACAAAAAATCATGGTTCTAAATTCTTGCATTATTCAGTTAATCTGAAATAAAAGAAAACTGCTTATTGTTTATTTATGTACATCACTCATGTAGATAGTTCCTATAAAGAGTTAATCAAACATTAGATCTGTGATGTGAAATGTTATCATTCAGGGAATAATTGTCCAATCTATAAACAAGAAAAACTAACCTGGTTTCTTGAGCCGCCAGCCTAAAACAAAATGGTGAAAACCTAAAACCTGGGAACAATTTCTGCTTGTCGTACACAACTTTCTTTAAACATTCACTCATCGGGAAGTTTTCGAGTTGCTGGGTATGATCTGAAAATATTATACAATTTCACAATTCAATTTATATCAAGATATTCTCAGGTCATATGTAAGGATATGAAGGTCAATCAATAACTATTGAACAGTAAAGAGATGTGCATTAAACTATTGACATCTAAAATATGAAATCGATGATAATAATAAAGAACATATGGTTTCTGAGAACTTAAAGGGGACTCAACTTCACATTGGCGACAGAATATTATAAACAGTTGTTCATGAGCTACTTCTCATAGTAAATTGTTTGTGTAACTTGCGTTTAACAGACACTGAAGACAGTAGCTCAGGGCACAAAGGATTTGGTTTCTAAAGAATAATTCTCTTTGCTCAGGTTTCCCGGCTAAGGAAGTTGTTTCAATTATGATATTTATAAGCGGCGACCGTGGTTCAGTGGTATGTTCCACTGTAACCCGGCGATTCTGGTTCAAATCCTGGTCGCGGCAGGTCATACCTTTCTATGAAAATTTGACAAAAATGTCAATTTTCCTCCATATGTGGAGAAGATGCCAGCTACCTGTATAAGGGTAATTTAGTACTGGTAAGTATACAGTCCAGGAAAACTGGCTAGGTGAATTGACTGATGTATATAACTGAAAAAATGGTTGAAAAATGGTGTACATCCCAGTGAAAAAAGTATAGCTGTCTTCAGGATGAGCTAAACGAAAAATAAAGGCTCTATCTAGAAAACTCATCCACAATGATTTTCTTAGATTGAAATCATTTTGCTCCAATACATGTAATTACAAACTTATATATATGTGAAGATGGTTTTGGTAATGTTCCATCTAAAGTAATTATCAATGAGTGCAACAGAAAATAATACGGACTTTAAAATTCGTCAGGTTTGGCTCTCTACGGGTAAGTCTTAAAAGACAATGAAGGGTTAACTTCGTAAACGTTCCTGAACATTTCAAAATGGAATGGAAATTTTGCGCATTAAAATAGATCCTCCCTGCCAAATGATTTCTATAAAGATTCTCAAATGCGAAACAAAAACATACAAATACAGATATATATATATATATATATATATATATTCCCTACCTACCATCAACGCTCATTCTGTGGTAACAGCAACTAACTAAGCAAAGGGAGGTAATCCAATCTATTCGAGAAAAATACTTCAACATGGTAGGAGTTAAGTCCCCACAGCAGTGAAGGCCAACCATACACACATTGGGACAACCATTGTTCTCACAATTTCTTTCAAGCTTGTTTAGGTCTCCGTAACAATAGCCAGGTTCATCTGGTTTATCAGAATCATGCATATCGTCTGCTACAGACAATAATCCCTCCGCTTTAGGATCATCAATTGTATATCTGTACCGTGATTCTGGTTCGTTATTCATATTTCTTGTTGTCTGTGGTTCTTTTTCCAAATGATGTTTCTGAGAATGTTTTGTAAGGGACGTTTTGTTGCTGGACTGGTCTACGTAATGACAACACGACTTATCTTTATTTGATAAATTAGAAAACCAGTCATGTAAAATTTGAATAAATTCTGACTCTGATTTCTTGTTGTCATATATTTCACAGGTAATATTCTGAAGCCTACCACAAGAATCTGAAGTAATAAAAATATAACGTAGTTTATCTCTCTGAAATCTTGTGGCCGTGTAACCCATAATAATAACAAGAACATGACTTCCGAAGAGGTAACCAACAGAATACGTAAGAAAAATATCATTCTTCAGTAAAAATCCTCAATTTAAACTGACTTATCATCCAGTTTTACCAGTGTATATGAACGAAAGTCCTCTGCCGATACAGTCGTTTAAGACTTTCAATTAACCGATTAACTTTTCAGAAGATATATCTCCCCTGAACATGTAGTTGTCCATATAGACTACAGTAATTCTTGTAGTTGTTAAGAATGATATTAATCTTAAAGTTAAAAATAAATTACATGACTCAACGAAGTGTACAAATCTGTCATAACAAGGGCACAGACTGAGGGCCGAAAGGAAGACTGTCGTAGGTCATTTGTACAAAAGTTTACAGCAGCGGTGAAGTATTTCTAAACATTCTTTATTATTATGACTAGTCGTAAAATAAACCTATTTCACTTTTATAATGTTTGATAGAAACGAGCCGCTGCGTTCAATAAACACATGCCCATGGTAGCTTGCTTGACAATAGATTTTGAATCTAATTGTGATCAATGTGTAAAAGCGGAAACAAAGTTTCAAATAAATGTACATAATAGCCCCCTGAATTCTATTTAAAAAATAGCCAGGTCAAATAACGGCGCCAAAAATATGTGAAAACAACCAAAATCAGTACAAGCTAGTGGCGTGGGTGTTAGACGAAATGGTAGAAATCTAGTTAACCAAAGAGAACCCATTTACTACAATTATAAGTCCAAATCCGGTCAAACTCGCGATTGGGTGAATTTTGAACGGTGACATTAATCCATGGTTTATAAAAATGGTGACTTATTAAATTAGATTAACATGTAATGCAAGAAACAGTATGAACTTCACTTTACGAATCATGGTAAGGACCAGTATCTCAATCTCATCATGTTTGATGTGGAAGTACCGAGATCTAATAATAACCCATTGATACGCGTCAAATGGTTGCCTTATACCGCAAGTAAATATCATTTTTCTCGTAATATTTATAAAGCAATTAAACAAATAGATCCTACATACCGCACTTAAACTCTGAGAAGGAAACCTGAGTGTACCTAAAGTTATGACACTTTTCTGTTAACAAAACCATACAGAGATACAACACTTGGCAACTATCTGATTTAATGTATATCAAAATGAGACTTTGATGCTTATATTTTGCGTACCTAAACGTCACTGGTAATGATTGTAAACAAATGCTATTATCTGATCTTTTTGACAAAAAATGAACTTACAACATTTTTACGTTAAGCCCTCGTTAGGCCTCTGTTTGAAGTAGGAATGTAAGTTCAGAAAACATGGAAAAAAATACAGAATTTTGCATCAATAAGTGTCTCATCTTGTAGAAAAAAGCTGATTAAGAAAATACATGATCCCATAAAATGTTTCTTTTTTAGTCATGTGACTAAGAAATTTAGTCATGTGACTAAGAAATTTAGTCATGTGATCTAAACTTGTAGTCATGTGATCTAGAGATATAGTACCTGATATTTTCAGTCTATCAACCGCACCCTGCGCATGTCCTTGTTTACCCTCCAGTCCAAGTACATTATGACCATATTTGGTATGAAGTACGTGTCCAAGATATCCCTAGGAAAAATAATGATGAAAATGCTAATTAATAAAATTATCATAAGTTTTACACAATATTATAAACATGGTAGATAACTCCTGAAAGATATAAATATGATATTAATTACGTAACACGTTAAAGTTAAGTTGCCGGCTACTTGTGGAAGGGTAAGTTAAAACACTGCTCCCCCCGAAGAGCAACACTTGTCGGAGTCGTAAAAAAGTGTTGCTCTTTGGAGGGAGTGGTAGTTCAGAGGAAATTGATACATTCGGGACAGGTGTTTTATTATGTGTATGTGTACCTTACACTGTCATTTCTTGGAGGCGACGATACGGTAGGGAGCACTGTACTGGTTAGAATACAGTCCAGGAAAACTAGTTAGGTAAACCTACAGTCGTATATAATTGAAAAATATTTGAAAAAAAACGGCGTTTAAATCCAGTAAAAAAAATGAAGAGCGAAATCAAATAACTACATTAATTGGTACTAAGTTATTGGGACGAATGTTCACTGGTACCCGGTTTCTATGATCAGTCAGCACTGAAAGGCAGATACATACCAACAATAACTACATACTAACATTATAATAAGCTATAATTAAATGTAAGCGCACTAACCAAGCCAGATCCTACATCTACAATCACATTATTTCCAGCTGTTTTTGTCACATGATCTATAACTGCAGTCATGTGATGTACTTCATGCCATTTTTTCTCAGACATACCCCTCCGAACCTCATTTTCTGATACAGCGACATGTGAAGCAATTCTGCGATTCTGTGTATTCTTTTTTGACATTGGTTTTTTGATTTTATTAAAATTTTCTCCCGCTGACACAAACTGACTTAAAATTTCAGAATTCATTGCATCAGATGTATTAATATCAGACTTCAGAAGTCTGGAATCCTTTACGAGGTTTGTTTGAAATGAATGCCCTAAACTGACATCCGGTCCTTCTTCACTAAGTTGGTTCAGTGCTGTACAAGGTGCAATATTCAGCTGATCTAAGTCTCCTGAATTCTTACGAGTTCCTGAAGTGTCAGCATGGTCTTCTTTCTTGGAATGTGGTACATTTACAAGAGTTAAACGCCCAGATGTATTTATATCCAAACTGTAGTTAAATTCAGACGTGACTTTACTACAAAAACTACAAGATGACGTCACAATGCTTGATCTGTCACCATCTGTTTCATCACTAAGATTGGGAGATAATTGATTGCAATCTTCAATCAAAATGTGAGCATCCTGTTTCCAAGGTAACAATGTCACCTGATCACGTGGAATAGAATAAGCCAAACAACTCCTTACAAATTCTTTCAAGGAGCTTGGCCAGCCATCCTGAATAAATACAATGCATTTTTTCATTATTTTTATTTGATTTTTTTGCAGGAATTTAATATCGCATCAACAGCCAGGGTCATTTAGCAACTTCTCCATCTTAAACAGAAGAAGCAGACGCCAGGCTTACAACCAAGTAAAAACACAGACCTTCCGTAAGCTAGCTGTACAGCTTCCTAACATGAAATATTCGGTCCTGGGTGGGATTAAAATCACATCAGTGAAGGGCTAGTGTTTATTAGTCAGAGACAATAACCATTCGACCACGGAGGTCCCTCGCTTTTTTTTATTTTAAAGGTTTTTGTCCAGTGCAGGTAATATCAAGTATTTACTCCCCTAAAAACATGAAAATTTGGAAAATTGACTTGTCGTTAAATTATCCTTAAGTATCGACCAATCAGACTAATAAATATGAGAAATCATAAAACAAGATTTTCCATTGTTACTAAATAATAATTGTTCGCAGAGATACGTGAGAATACAATAATCATGTGATAAAATCAAGTCTGACAAAAGATCTCCACTAGTTCTGTACTGCACTTCCTAGTGATGAAACGATAACCGTGAAAATGTCTGCCGATTCCGATAATTCGATTGCAGTTTTTCATAATCGATTATCGGTCTATCTCATTTAGGCGCCGTATGCTAACTACTGGTGCCGCAAACTAACCACACATTCAAGGGAAATCACTCACGTTATTTAAAAAAAGATGACGGATCATTGATCAAAACAAAAAAAAAAAATATATTTGACAATCCCTGACGTTAATAGAGTCAATAAAGTTATGATTTTGAACCGATGTTGCAACACTAGCGCTTCCCTAATTACAGACCTGAAGGAGACAAATTTGAAAAGAAAAATCTCAAGCAAAAATAGGAAATGCTTACCTTTAACCTTCCAAACGGCAGGTTGGACAAATCCTCATACGACAAGGTTTTAAAAACTTCTCTCCACTGTTAATAAAATTAAATGAAATGAAAATATGAAGGCTATAATGCATTTTACATTTTTGTGTAGAAAATATATCAGGGTTTTTTTTGGGGCCGTTTTAATGACCGATATTCGGTCTTGTTCCCAATGGCGAAAAGCATGTTTTTTTCCCCAATTGCAAGGCAAAAATTCCCAATTCAAATGAGAAAGAAAAATGAAAAAACAAAATTTAATTTACAGCAGTTCAAATGTTTGTTGTTTACATTGTAAACATAAAATAAATAATAGTAATATTTTTCATATTTAAGATATGTTCCAAAATGACTTACAGTAAAATATACAGTTTACAAAGACCCAGTGGTCATTCACCTTCATTGAAAGGTTACGTGGCCCTTAGAATGGGGAAAAATAGCATCTCTGGGAAAATTGGGCGAATATAAAAAGACATACGTATCCTAGATATATCGTAAGCATGCAAGCTGTGTAGACTGTAATGAGACAGCTTCATTGAATCCATCACTTGTTTTTCTATGGAATGAATTTTGCTTAAGGCAAGGAGTGAAGTATCTATCAGTGCATCATATGAACATACTAAATAAAAAAAACATTTTTTGATTTGGCCCCGACCCTCACAGTCTATCAAAGAACTGCATATTTGTGTGCGGAAAATTCCCAATTAAAACCCATTGGGCACGATAACTACAATATCTGTGAACAATTTGAACCATTCGGTAGATAGGAAACACATTTCTAAACTCATACAAGCATAAATTATTCCACCATACCTTTTCTGAAAAGGGCACTAATGTTTTGTTTTCCTCCACTATTTCTCTATGGAAACAAAACTAGTGTAATGGCGGACAACTGCCGGTGTCGAGGTAGATAGCTACCGGTGTCATGGTAAAAGCTTCCTATCCACTGTATTTAAACCCATTACGGGTACATTCCAGAAGTGGTATTTACACAGCTGATTTAAGTTTTGCATATGGTGCACGCATCTAACGCAGCGGTTGTACAGAGTGGAAGTTTGGAATCATCACAATATGGTAAAATGTATGGTATGGCATGGCCGCTTGAATGTGATACACAACGAAAAATTTAAAGTCAATTATTTGAATTTTTGCATTAGATACTGAGAATTTATAGTTCACTGTTAAGGATTATTGTAATTTCTAACAATTTGAGTAAGCTATATCAGTTACTGATGTATTTTTACGTAGTTTGTGTTTCCACACATAAACATGCAATTCTTTGTAAGGCTGGGAGGATGGTCCTTCCGAATTCATTTATGAAATCTGCCAACCTCAAAGCCGAATAAGTAAGGCCTCCATGTTTAAGTATTTAATAGAATATATGGTTTACTTGATAACAAAAGATTTGTGGATCCATTTGCCGATTGTAAGTGCTGAATCGTAGATCAGATCGCCACTTGCCAACGGTCCATTGCCCTAATAATGACTCCATGCATTACTATAAGGAAATATATGGGGCTGTAATTAATTCACTCTGAGACACATTTGAATTATATAAAACTTCTACAGTCCAAGAGGAAACAGCAGAACATTTAGGAAAAAATAGTCTGAATTTGATCGTAAAAATGCATTCATTTTTTGGCAAAATGTTCCACAGTTTGACACAGGAAACCCTGGAATCATTGTGTTTATTTGATGCTTACCTCGTGAGGAATATTCGCGTAAGCTTTGTCAACGCAATATCGAGTAAGTTTAAAATCATAAATCCATCTATATTCGATAAGAAAAAGAACCACACGGTCAAAATCATCTTCAGACATTTTAAAATTCACAATAAATTTACAAAAATATTTACAATAAATATAAACACACACATATTAATGTTTTTACAAATGGCGATATATAAGTAAGGGGAGTAACTCTATACAATACCTTGGATATGTTAAAGTCCAAATCCAACCGTTGGCACTTGAAATTTTCCCATTCCAAGTCATTTTTACGGTGTTTTTACTGATTAATATTTGTTTGGGGAAACGGTACATTTATTTTGTTATAATAAAACGAAAAGCGAGCGGCTGTTTATAAATAAAATATGCGAATTTCGGAGCATTATACTCATGATATATTTTAAAAATACGTAGTTCTGAAATCGTACTGATAACACACAAAAACAGTTCTGAAAATGTAACAACTGACGGCTAATTATTTTGTCAAGAATTGTGAGATAAAAAGGGATTTTAGCAAAAAAAAAAAAAAAAAAAATACCTAATTGTTTGAAAGTTCAGTTGAAAGTCCAGAACTACGAATAAATTTTGCACCGGAAAGGTGCTACAATATTAAATGTACAGAAACAGTTGAACAATCTCAAATAATAATGGGACTCTCGAACATACTTAAATTCTTGTAAAGAAAAATCACAGATTATAATTAAGGTATAACCGTGATAATTTTATAAATATGGTCTGTGTATTTTACTGAAGGATCAAATGACAAAACGATCCGAAACTTAAGCGTATCACTGACAGTCTATTGTTGATTACATAAAATGTTTTTAAACAAATTAATGAAATTCATCGTTCCGTGAACAAGCTTTCTATTGTCCTTGAATGAATTAAGAACATTTATAATTTTAAAAGCTTATTTTGACTTAAAAATTAACACAAGTGCTCAATGCGAGATTTTGATTTTAAAAAATGAATTTACGGATTAAAATTCACTTGTTCATAAACATGATTTATATGCTGATAATTGTCGGTAAGCGAAATTATTTGTTTATTTTGAAATATCTCAATATCTACGGTATTCATTAATAACTTTCCGTCTTACGGCGAATAAACGGAATTGACGTCAATTGAACACAAAGAATTGATATAACAATCACATAGTAAAGCATGGTAGACGTTTAGATGGTTCACTTGCATCATTTTGAATAAGCATTTTTTTCGACAATACTTCGATAACCAGCATCGGGTTTAGGGGGAGGTGAAACCGGCATGCGTCCCCGCTCTAAAATCTGGCAAGCATAGCTATAAAATGTGAGATATGTGCTGGTTGTGTCCATATTATAAGTGAAACTCTGTTGTAGAAAAATGAAATTCTAACTTCACAAAAATGCGTTTTTGCAAGTTTCACGCATATTTATGGTTTTTATTTTTTTCAGTTAACTAATTCCAAACTTCACTATTGAGATCAAAGCACTGTAGGCCGCTTGTCGCCTCAGAGGGCACATTATCGCACTTAGAATTAATCATATACGCAGATCAATTTTCATTTAGACTGCGCATTAATCACATTTTGAGGCATAAATCACATTTTTAGTGCACTGGACTGGTAACCCAGCGATCCAGGCTCAAATCCCGGTCGCGTCAGGTCATACCACTCAATGAAAATTTGACAAAAAATGTCGATTTTCCTCCGTATGTGGAGAAATTACCGGCTCCTTGTGGAAGGGTAAGTTAGGACTGGTCAGTATACAGTCCAGGAAAACTGGTTAGGTTAACCGGCCGCCGTATGTAACAGAAAATTGTTAAAAACCCAGTGACAACGTCCTATTAAAACAAAACAAACACATAATTCACATTTTGTTATTAATTTTAAAAAACATAAACACATTAAACATGGTACTCCACAGAAACTTGTTATGCAAAAGTCCCATTTTTATATTATGCGTGTATTTCACTTATATTTCAGTAGCCTTAGTTAACGTGTCACATGGTTACAGTTATACAGGTGAAAGGTCAATTCGAACTTCTGTTCTAAGTTCATTTGCATATGATCGAATGGCGAGACCGAATGCATCAACCACCGCCTACGTCGGTTACAATATTCTGGGAGTAAACAACTTAGTAAGACATGATTTTATTTATTATTTCTAGTGCGACTAAAATTACCGTCGTGTGTTTTATTATTTGTTAAATATCCATCATGTTCTTATTTGTATCATAATTACTACTACAGGTAGTACTTTTTTAATGTTACAAGTGGTATTGATACTATTAATTACACTACAAGTGGTACTGTTACTTTTTATAGCACTACAAGTGATGCTGTTACTATTTATAGCACAGCAACTGGTACTGTTACTATTTATAGTACTACAAGTGGTACTGTAACTATTTATAGTACTACAAGTGGTACTGTTACTATTTATAGTACCACAAGTAGTACTGTTACTATTTATAATACTACAAGTAACACTATTGGCAATTTTACAAGCTGTACTATTACTATCGATTAAACTATGAATACAACACATTTTTTTGGATTGCAAGTGATAGAAGTTAGAGTAGAAATATTTGTCATAATGATACTTAACCTAATGTTTCTGTCATTGTAGGATTTAAGCGAGCAGTCCTTAACGTGTACAGGGTGGTTTACTTTGGTAGGTAAAGTACAAGGTCACATGTAATCTATATCTTTATTGTTTGGGGTTAAACAGACAGAGACGGGTGTAATATTTATATTAACTGTGTTGTTAAAAATCTTTGTAAACTTGTAACACCTTTCAGGTGTAACACCTTTTATCATGTCATATGTAACACCTATTATCTTCAACTCATTACTTCTGTAACACCTTTATCTTTAACACCTGTCATCTATAACACCTTTTATCCTTAAAACCTGTCATCTGTAACACCTTTTGTCTTTAACACATTACTTCTGCAACACCTTTATCTTTAACACCTGTCATCTATAACACCTTTTATCTTTAACACCTGTCATCTGTAACACCTTTTATCCTTATCTGCGCGTTCGGTTTGATTTTTTTGTTGTATATTATGAAAGTATAATACTTAATCTCTATAAATAACGTAAAATATTTTTTAACATTTTTTACGTATTAAGCCAATCACGCCATAATAGAAAGCTCGAAAAGTCGCCAAATGATCATTTGTGTTGGTGCGACGTTAAACTCCAAAGTAAAAATTCCCAGATTTCAAGATTTGAAATATTTATCATTTCAGTTATGGTATGATGAACGCCTTGTGTGGAATCCCACTATCTATGACAGTACAGAATACATTCACGCTCTTGAAGAGGAAATCTGGAAACCGGAAATACTCATTAACAATGCGTGAGCATGCACATTCTTTTTCATTACACTTCCGATTTAGATAAAATTTCAAGTTCTATCACGCATGCGCACTTCCTAGCTAAGGTTTTAGTTTAATATCAAACGTCAAGTATTTATCTTACCATTAAAACAATCAATATGTTGAAACATGTTTTATTTGTGAACAAGTGTAGCAAGATTTTTAAGTTCAAAAACTGCCGCCTACAATATGTCTATGAAAGGGCCCCTAGTCCGTTTTAGCAAATACATGCAATATTGCTGAGTTCCATTTGGTTCATGAAGAGTGGGCATTAATTTTGGTCTTGTCAAATGTCACTGAATGTCGTAATATAGACAGGTTTTAAGGCGTATTTTGACTGTGATCGCTATTTTTCAGACAAAGCAACGTTGGACTTGTTAGCGACGATCATCTTATATACAGAATTAAATACACGGGAGAAGTCGAGTGGGAGCCTCTAGTGTCAAGTACGGTAAGTCACTATTTTCAATATCTTGTGTCAAGTACGGTAAGTCACTATTTTCAATATCTTGTGTCAAGTACAATAAGTCACTATTTTAACCTCTTGTGTCAAGTAAAGTTAGTCACTATTTTCAATATCTTGTGTCATGTACGATAAGTCGCTGTTTTCAATATCTTGTGTCATGTACGGTAAGTCACTATTTTAACCTCTTGTGTCAAGTAAAGTTAGTCACTGTTTTCAATATCTTGTGTCATGTACGATAAGTCACTGTTTTCAATATCTTGTGTCATGTACGGTAAGTCACTATTTTAACCTCATGTACCATGTACGGTAAGTCTCTATTTTTAACCTCTTCTCATCCAATTAACCAATTCTATGTCGACGGTGAATGTCATACATACTCGTAGCAGTTTACACCCTCGTATAAATTGTACACGCACATACGCCAAAATCTCAAAGACCTACAGTTTTTATCATTAGGGGGCTAGCACATGAGTAGTACATTCCTTCTATCAAAACTTTACTGGGTTTTTAACGCCGGTTTTCTACAATTTATTAGTTATAAACAGCAGCAGCTTCACCTGACCAGTTTTCCTGGACTGTGTACTAACCAGTATTAACTTACCCTTCTACAAGGGCCGTTTGGCCATTTTGTGCTTTAATACATCACCATACGCCATCCCTTCAACGCGTCTCTCAGGTAAGTTTTGTGTAATAAAACTTAAATTTTGAAATATCCAATGATTTGCTTTAAAGTCATTTTGTTTCTACCAATCAAACTCGACCATTTTCTTCAGATGCGTGATGTTTTTGCAGCGTATTTATAGACTTAATTCGCTTCAGTTAGTTAATCAGCCAATTAAATTGCTGTTCACAAAGTCAATGTGTCACTCACGCAACATATTAATATGAAAGTAACATTTCTCTCTATTTGCCATTATTACAAATAATCAGCCAATCAGATCGTTTGTTACAGGTTGATTGTGGCATTGACGTCACGCATTTTCCGTTTGACACACAAGAGTGTTCAGTAGAATTGACTAGTTGGGGACTGCCAGATACAGAATTAAATCTGAAACCACTTTGGGACAAGATTAATTTCGATGAGTACAGGTGAATTAATTCATTTTAAATTTTAAGGAGTTTCCACCTTTGTTATAATGCATTGTAAACGTACATATTCGTTGAAGAAGCAACAGTTGCATTTGAAAACGAGTCCAACCCCGCCTCACTTTCGTTCCAAGGCGATGTTGTGTATTGACCCCAGATTTTGTTTGTTACTGGTGTGGGGTAGGTTTTGGGTCGTGTGATATTTTGAGGAGGGTGGAATTTTTTTGCACAAAGTACTTGGATATTTCTGAAAATCCGTGCCTTATCTACTAGTATAGTCGAAATGCCCATATTTCAAATTTACGTCAGTTTTTACATTCTTGAAGAGGACTTTTATTAGAGAATAATTTGAATTAGCATCATTTTTCATTGCGGTCACTTTCTAATATATATGTCATCGATATCATTTTATTTGTAAGGGGTATTTGTGGCAATTTATATCCTCAAATATATTTAAACCAATCTATCTACATTGATATTCTCAAACCAATCTATTTATAGCGATAGTCTCAAACCAACCTATTTATAGCGATATTAACAAACCGATCGATTTATAGCGATAGTCTCAAACCAACCTATTTATAGCGATATCCTTAAACCAACCAATTCATAGCGATATAATCAAACCGATCTATTTATAGAGATATTCTCAAACCGATCTATTTATAGCGATATTATCAAACCAATCTATTTATAGCGATATTATCAAACCAATCTATTGATAGCGATATTATCAAACCAATCTATTGATAGCGATAGTCTCAAACCAATCTATATAAAGTGATGTATTCAATCTTATTGCTAAGCATTCAAATCAATAGATCAAATACACCACTTCTTACAAAAACTGTTCGCTGTGTTTATAAAAACCATATAAAGTATCTTCGGAAAAAAGACACAAACATAATGTTTTCAACTTATAGTGAATGTCCATACGTATCAGATCTCCATTCAGTGTAACAAAAAGTCTAACGTTTTAGACATACACGGGTTATGGATAATACATTATTTTTATATGACAAAAATGAATGAGCTATGGAACCTTATTTAGTTATCTTGACGTTTCAGGGACAGCAAAACTTGGGAGATTTTAAGTACCGGTGTGACACAGTCACGTGTTGTAGAAAATTTACGTAACGTCACAGAATATTTCTCCAGGCTGATTTTCACTATAAAAATGAGCAGAAAACCAGGAAACTACATATTCAACACGCTGGTTCCCATCATTGTGTCGTCATTTCAAATTACAATAACGAATTTGATACCTCTTCAGGTATGTATTCTGTAAATTTGGGTCACAGTAATTGAAGGGTGAGCTGTGAATCAAGGTCACAAAAAATGAAGGTTTTTTTCCACGCATAGGCTTTAATTGAAAGTCGTTATAGGTCTGTCGTACCGATAAAGGTGTATCAATAGGGTACGACTTTTATTCACGTAAAATTTTACAAAGAAAAATACATAGTAAGGTGTCATAAATAAATGAAAAAATATGTGTGTATTCCCGATCAATCTCTACCCCGAGTTGTCGGTCGTTATCCATCTCATACATCTCTGTCAACGTCTGGAAAGTAGTTCAAAAACATGTGTCCGAGTCTCCTTTAGTTTCCATCTGATACACAGAATCACGCTTTTGTTTTCTCTTAATGTACATTTGTTGTCATAATTTTACACGATTACCTTCTATTTCTGCGTTTCGTTTCCATTTAAACGATTTAACTTTGGGAACCTAATTACCGAAAGTAAATAAACACTGTCCGTCGGGAAATAGTGCGTTAGATAAATAAAATAATTACTCTGATTTTCCGGCAAATTATCACACTTTTTGTCTCGAATATAATATGCGAAAGAAATTGCTCTACCTAGTTGTAAATTTTGTGTCCATTTGTGGCTTTAGTCCTTGTTTTACAAGATTCTTGTAAAAAACTGAGACGTTGACAGAGATGTGAGGGAAAACGAATGATAACTCTGGATAAAGATTGATTCCCGATCATTTAAAATATATTTTCTTGTCCGCAAATTTTGTATTTTGTATCTTGCTATGAATTTATTATTGACATCTTACAGACCGAAGCACGACTTGAAACGGGATATTTTGTTTTAGTGATCAACACGTTACTGTTGACAATTTATTCTCAACAGATTCCAGACATCGCTACGACTACTGCTATTTTAGGTGAGTCAGTCCGAGAGTGATATTCTTGCGCATGCGCGTACATACCTCGCCTCCCCTGCCAAAATTATGATAATTTCGGATAAAATATATGTCTGTATATATAGAGAACTGATGTTGATATTGATCAGTGAGTGCAGAACCAAAGACATTGGGAGGAGTCTAAGACCAAGGGCGGAGCAAAAGAAGTTGGGCGGTCATAGTGGTAGCAGTTATATATTTACTGAAATTCAATGAGATTTGTACGACACATATTGAACTTGTGGACGATACATCTGTCCCACTGTGGGGAAGTCAAATTTTGAATCCAGTTTGGAAAGTTTCAATTGTGTCTTCAAGCTAGTTATTTATAATGTTAAAATCATCTTTAAAAGGCTCGGGAATGTTTACATAATGATGAAGGGCGAAACAATGTTGAAGGTGTCTCTGAATTCGATAACTTAATTGTACCAATCTCTATCCAGAGTTGTCGTTCGTTATCTCTCCCATACTTCTCTGTCAACGTCTCAGCGTTTTACAAGATTCTTGTAAAACAAGAAATAAAGCCACAAATGGTTCAAAATTTGCAACTAAGCGAAGCAATTTATTTTGCACAATACATTCGAGACAAAAGATGTTATAATTAACCTGAAAATCAGAGAAATTATTTTATTTACTTAGCGCACTATTTCTCGACGGAGAGTATTTGTTTACTTTTGCTAATTAGGTCACAAAGTTACGCCGCTTAAATGGAAATAAATATCGTGTAAAATTATGACAACAAATGTACATGGAGAGAAACGAAAAACGTGACTGTGTATCAGATGGAAACTAAAGGAGACCCGGACACGTGTTTTTGAACTACTTTCCAGACGTTGACAGAGATGTATGTATTGGATAACGAACGACAACTCTGGATAGAGATTGTAACTGTACTACATTGATCTGTACCCCGAGTTACCGTTCCTTATTATTCACAATGCATCTCTGTCAATGCCTAAAAAGTAGTTCAAAATCATACAGCCAATTAAGTCTCCTTTAATTTCCATCTGGTACTCAAATGTACGCTTTTTCCGTTTGTGCTTTTTCCTGGCAGAATTTTCACCGTTCAATATTTGTTTGCAACTAAACGACTGAATTTTGTAACCTAGCGGCCGAAAAATCTAAACATGCTCTAACAAATAAATATGATTTTTGTGTGAAATTTAACGTCTTTTATACCTGAAGTACATGTATTGTCAGGTTGTAAAGTTGTGCATGGTGTTGCTTTATTTTTGGCTCACAGACGGTTCCAAAGCGGAACAAACTGGCTCCAATCTTTTTGTGGTTCTATGAGTTGGGTGGGTTTGGGGTGTGGTACTTGTGGGGAGGGTGGGATGTTTTGTGTCTGCTTTTTTTCTTAGAATGTTTTTCATATCTTTATGCATTGAAGCAATTTCTGCGGAGCTGGTCACATATTTGACACACAGCAAGCAGAAAGAAATGACTCAATCCGCTTTGTTTTTGTAGAAGTCCTTTCCTTGTGTATATGAAGAGTTGACAAAGCCGTGTGTGATAAGGAGCAAATCTGGACAGATATTGGTACCTCAACTTTATTTTCACTTTCTTAATGCTATGCAGACGTATGGTTAGATAGACCTTCATTCAAGTTTTTTTTACATTTCAGGTATATATCTGACGGGATCTTTATGCTTGGATTATCTTTTCGTGTTTATTACCGTGTGTCTAGCGCGACTGCATCACAAATCTGCGGACCACAAACGGGTCGGATGGTGTGTAAGGAAAATCACTTCGTTTATGAGGAAAGTTCTTTGCTTTACAGGTATGATCCAAACGTCCGACACTGATTTCTTTGTAAATTGTTTGTGTCTATCATGGTCTTTTCATGTTATTTCATGCGGGTTTAAATAGTCCAGATCAATAGTTCTGTTCATAAAGAAAGATCCAATTAACAAACCAGATAATTTATGTTAGGGAAAAGAAAATCACGTGATAAAGGATTCAAGGTCAACTGATCCTATAAGACATTTACTTATAAACCAGAGGAGGTAAATTTAAGCTTCTGATTGGTTAACTCATTGAGAACTGACCAATCAAAACGTCGCATTGTGAGTTTCCTATTCTATATTCAGTTTTAAAATTTACAAGCATTAGCCAAAATATGACTCAGCTACATACATGAATCGTGTTTCTTGTGTTATTTTATAATATGATTTGCGGTCATCTCCGAATAAAGGCCACCCTGTGAATGAAAGCCATTCTTTGAAAAAAAACATAATCAATCAGGGCAAACTGACCTCTGAATAAATGCTATCTGTCAATAAAGGTCTTTCTGAAAGGTGGCCTTGGTTCAGAGGCTGATTTTACATCTATTTGTCTCTAGTTTGTAGACTCAGTCTGAAGAGCGTAGGACTAAGTGTACAACCAGTTCTGTTGAAATGCCCTGCTGACACAGTAGCATTTATTGAGAAACCGTGGGTGACAATAGATAGATTTCGGATCATAAGGGGGTCCGTGGTTGAGTGGTTAAGGTCTCTGACTAGTAATCACTAGCCCCTCATGGCTTGATGTAAAGGGTTACACAACGAGTCATGATTAAACTTGCGCAATGTGATCGTATAGTTGATGTGTGAGCACGTATGTTTTTTACCGAACCAGCGTAACTTATTTCTCTCAGTCTGCGGAGTGTTGTACAAACATCGGCCTTCGTAAACAAATCAATTCAAGTGGAAAACGAATTCCTGTAATACAGGAATTGTGAACATTTTGCTAGTACTCAATAAGTAATAAAAAAGCTATAGAAGTCACGTGACAAACAACTACGTCATGAGTTGCGTCATTTATGTTTATATCCGCATTCTGTTGTAGTTTGTCATTGTGACGTCATTGATTGCGTCATTTATGTTTATACCCGTACTCTGTAGTGATTTGTCTTTGTGGCGTATATTTGCCAAACATTCAATTTACTAGCATGATATCTTTAAAAGGCTGCATTGTCAGGCGCGTACCTGTTCATACGTAAGTTGGCTTTAATAAGAAATTAAAATCAATCAAATTCTTGACTGAGATGGCGTTAAACTAGCTACTTTCAGAACGTACTATATTCTTGAATCCACTTCAACTTAGCGTGGGTACGTACCTTGTAGTAGGGTCTATAACAGTCAAACCTTGAAATCATCAAAGGTCATCCTTGGGAATGACAAAATGTAGCTGTTATTGACAGGTGGTCTTTATTTTGAGATCCGTTTGTTCTAAATATTCAGAGACGGTTTTTCGAAGAATGGCCTTTATCTACAGAGTGGTGTTTATTCAGAGGGGACAGCAAACACAGCTTTGACTATATTTAAACTCACAACAAATCTCAGAGGTAGCATAAAGTGGTCGCTGCTTGTGAAATGTGTTCACATTCTCCTAATTGCGCTATGCTCTGTCTCATTGTAAAACGACAACTTGATAAAATTATGTGACTTCGGATGAACTTTTTTTAATTTCTTTCAAGAAATTTCAAGAAACTCTTTCAAATATTCGACCTTTAGTTAAAACGTGTTTTGGACGTTTTGTAGTGCAAAAACATGTTTTTTATCCTGAATGAGACCAATTTGGATTTGCAAATTGAAAAATAATTTATTGTGGTAAATTAAAATCCTAATTTATAGTATAAATCATTCTTTATTCGGGTGTAAAGAAGACATAATTCCTTACACAAATGATCAAAAGTCACTGGCTGGCTTATTTAGCTACATTGTGTGTGTTATATTTTATTGTCCAGCGGTTTCATATTTGTTCGTCTGTCCGTCCGTTCCTCGTGTTTGTAACTCGTTGTTATATCAGTGTTCTATTACTTTTAGTTAAAACCACAGAACATGACAAGGAGTCTTTGATAACTATACCGACGGATGATCTAAGGAAAATTGAGAAATCTCTGTCAACAAAGAGGAATTCCGTGAATCCAGAACAAAATCATGACCTTGAAGGTTTTACAGAAACCCTGAAGGTCAAGGAAACAACTTTACCAGCGATAAACCCGCGTTTTGACCTTGATCTTCGGAATGTGAAAGTTCGAAAAAATAAGAAAAGAGTCAATGAGATGAATGACTATAATTTAAATAAAACAGATGGACAAGGTGAAATCACGTGGGTTGTCGTCGCTTCCGTTTTTGATCGATTTTGTTTCCTGTTATTTCTTTCTATCAAACTTGCCTACAACATAGTTCTTATTGGAAACCTGTTCTATCAACGAACAACTGCTTATTGACGATATTGTGAGAATAAAGAACCACTTTCTGTTTTATGACAAATTATGACAAATAAAGGACCAATTATGACAAATAACTATTTTCTATGTCATGACAAATTATGACAAATGAAGGACCATTTTCTGTGTCATGACAAATTATGACAAATAAAGGACCATTTTCTGCGTTATGACAAATTATGACAAACAAAGAACCATTTTCTGTGTTATGACAAATAAAGAACTCTTTTCTTTGTTAAGTTTTAACTTCGGAAAACTAGTTTATATAAAAATGAAAATATTGGTAAGAAAAAATGGCCAAGGCCGTAATGTCTATGGGCGGCAGAAATATTAAGGTCGGTCGGGTTGGTGTAAACCAGGAACATTTTGTTTTACACCTAATCATTACTATTCACAACTCATTGGATGAAAACTGGTACGTGGTATGGTGACGCAAGTTTGATAAGATCAATTATGTTCTAAAATATGAACCAGACAAACTGTACAACAAGTTGAAAAAATATAGTCATAATGATTTATCTTCAAATTGTCTTCATTATGTTATATTATAAACCGATTGTCTTTTCATGTCACGAGTGACTGACTAGCCAGCATTTTTTTCTGGTTTAACCTCAAACAAACAGCCTAGGTCATTTAGCGACCTCCGACCGGCGTAAGCCTGGGCAGAACCGTCGAATCATATGCCAGCTTCCTCATGTGCGATTTTTTCTTAGTACGGCTGAGATTCGAAATCACAGCATTGAGGGACCATTGATAATTATTCAGAAACCATTACCATTCTACCACGGAGGTCCAAAACTGGCAAAGTGCCTGGCAAGATGGTGGAAAAGATATTTCAGTCAAGTTTGACGAATTGTTTGCTCGGCTGGTTTTCATGGTCAGCCGGATGTCGATGCGAGAAAACCAGCTCTAGATGTACGTTAGGACATGGAAATAGGGAATTTCTGATCTTTCATTCCATGCATACACACATTTCACGACATCCACAATAATGAACAATGAAATTAAGTGTGTGTTCAGGGGGGGGGGGGGTAAATACATACGTACTTCATCGTATCCCACTTTTTAATATATCCGTGTTCAATATAACCGTGTTTTAGTGTATTCAACTTTTTAATATATGCGTGTTCACTGTAACCGTGTTTTAGTGTATCCAACTATTTAATATATTCGTGTTCAATATAACCGTATTTTGCTGTATACGTTAGCAACATGTGTATTGCCTTCTGCACTGAGCATCTAGAACAGTCAAATATTTTTACTAATCAACTACAGAATATTGAAAATACAATATTGAGATTTGAGATCGACAACCAATCTTAAGTTTTATATACATGTACATGAACCCAGTGTTCCTGTGTGTTCCACCAATGTAAACTTGTTTACCTACATACGATTTAACAGAAGGAGAAAAAATACTTAGGATACATTATATGCGAAAATTATCAGTGCGGTCCCCGCGCCTTGAATCAATGATTCCCTATTAACAGTCATGCACGTAACAAACTGTACTAGACAGACTGGTTTCAACCTTTTTTGAGTGGGAGGGGGGGCAGACTTGTGCTAAATGTCATTCATGGATCTAAATGGATTTACATTGATAGCATGAATGTCTCGAACAAGTTCATTCATAGTTTGGAGTACTCCATGCCACATAACGAGGGCTGGTGCAATTGTACCAATATAGAATTACCAGGAAGTTAAAACAAATTCTATTGATATCTTGTTTTATGAATCTATTTAACAGTATTTAGTTTTATACCTTCAAACAGCTGACATAACCAGCTTACCGGGATTCTGTAGAAATATAACAATGTTATCCGCCAGTAGCTGCCAACTTCTCTACTTGACGTCATCCGACGCACGGATGGGTCACGTGATCATCTTATAGACTTTACACCGCCCATGTTACAAGCGAACTTTCGTTCGTATTTTGTAAATGCATGTTTCTTGTTGCGGTTATTTTAATTAAAACTGTAGGAATCCGTTAGCCCCCCCCCAAACAAGTTCCCCAACTGGAGTTATCTCCCTTACCACAAATTGTATTGCTATGTAATAATTTATGACATTGTATTATGTAAGACTATCAGTTTTTTCATGATTATTTATAATCAAAAGAAGTTTCGGTCAACAAGGACATAATGACGGATAAAACGAGTAGTAACGATTATGATAGATGCGTTAGTGACGTCATAGATTACGAATATACGTCATGTACACGTTACAAATTTAGTGACGTCATAGGTTACATCATAAACACGCGTCTCACCTAGGAACGTGGCAGGATTGACATTTTTACTACACAGCGCTTAAACAATTAAATTTAACCAACGTGTAACAGTCCATACAAAGTTCTTATATTCAGAACAACCCTCACGACCTTTGTTATCTGAGATCAAGTTGAGACATCGCTCACTTCACTCAGGTTCATAAAAATGGGGAACCACAACACGGGGACAAATATTTTGTTATTCTTAAGTTTGTTTAATTTGATAGCGTTAACTTGTGTGATTGTTTACAATTTTAAGTACACCCACACTGATGTATACCAGGTAAATTAGACATTTATTTTATACGCTTTAATCAGAAAAATGTAGATTATGACTCGTTAATTTCGTTACAAATACCGTCAGCAGAATTTTTAGTCAAGTTCGCAGGGCAAAGGCTTATTTGCATCTGGCACGCGATATCACGTCAGCTTTGAACCGATAATACCAGATGATTGGAGATATAAAATTCTGTAAAATTGCAGGAAAATGTCCTGCGTCCATTACAGAGAGATTAGGTGTCACTTAAATGTTTAGTAATGCTTGTTAACACATGCAATGGCTCGTATTGTTTGCTCAAATATGAAGTCGACGACCTAGAAACTAACAAAAAAGGAAAAAAAGAACATTAAGTCATATTTTCGTTGGTATTAATTATCAGTTGTTACACAATCCTTAAATTATACGCTTTTCACTACGTTTTGACGAGTTAATTTCGCAGTTTAGATTCTAAGTCCAATGGCATCGATCCGAAACGGCGACTTTAAAAAATTTGTTTTCTTTTTTATCACTTCAAACTAATTAGGTTTGTTTTCATTTTTACTCTTTAGTTTAAAGTAAAAATCTGTCACGTGATACTGAAATGGGGACTAGATTGTGTGTAAAATGGGGCCAAATAATAAAATGTCTTATCTTGTCTAGTCGATATATTTAACTTTATCGTGTTAACTGAGGTCACGTGATACTAGTACAGTCGGACTCCGCAAATTTGTTCGATGTAAACGAACTTCAACATATAAATTATCATAGAAATTCGATTAACTGAGTTTATATTTTAATGCGATGTTTATTAAAATAATCATTTAATCGTGAGATTTTGTGTTCGGGATATGAACGGAACACGGCATTTATTCTTTCAACATATTTATTTTTGCAATAAAATAAACAAATAAACAATACTTTATAAACATATACACATGAACTAAATTGTACCAGTTGTATAAACTCAAGCTTGCACACTGGTATGTTTACATAACTGTCCTTAATTATATATCGATTTTGAAGTTCAATTAAAAATACAGTGCAACCTTTCCACAGCGGCTCTTTCTTGAGCGACAACCTCCCTTCAACAACATTTGTCCCCACTGTACGATTTGACTATTTATTTAACCTCACTAGAGCGACAACCTCTCAACAACGACAAATTTTTGCGTCTTCCAAAGGGTGTTGCTTTTGAGAGGTTGCACGGTATCTAATCGGGTGAGACTTAATTGGTATTCATTGGAGGTGAGGGTGCTAATACTTCTTTTGTTAAACGGCGTCTTAATTAGTTTCGACAAAAATCGTCATAGTATACAGTAAAACCTCAATAATGAAACCACCTTCGGGACTCGAAAAAGTGGTCGTTAATGAGATGGTCCTGTCATTACGTTGAACTATAGGCGAGTTATTCAAAGCCGGCATGAAAATAATTGGTGGTTATAACTAGGTGGTCGTAATAGTGTGGTGGTCACCATGTGAGGTTTTACTGTAGTTTGAAATATGTGTTCGGGACCGAAAATCTATTTCGATATAAAAAGAAAAAATCAAGATCAACAATCCGAAACACGTATTAAGAAGATAGAATAGGGACCTAATTTTTATTTCGATATAAGCTGAAAATCGATAAAAGCGCAGTTGGTATAACGAGTTTCGACTGTATTCTTCAAATCATTGTTATGATCCCACGTGATACAGGTTTTTTTCTCTTTTTTTTCTGGGACTTCTCAAATCTTGCGTTTAGATAAAACTCCAGACATAACTTCAGGTATCAAACTTGAGATCTGTCACTTCTCCACATATGGAGGAAATCGACATTTTTGTAAAATTTTCACAGAAAGTAAGACCTGCCGCGATCTGGATTTGAACCCGGATTGTCGGATTACAAGTCCAGCGCACTAACCACTTGACCACGGTTGCGGCGCCGTATCTTTACTGTAACTAAAAATATGATAACGGAGAAACGTGAACGAACCATTAAAAGCAATTGATTTCCTTTTTCTTCGTTGCAGGACAGTTCAAGGGAAAGTATTTTTCGCGAAATAGCAGACGATATTTCAGCGTTCTTTAAAAGTAAAAGTAGACGAGATATTGATCAAAATGGACAGACGAAATATTCCCTGGAACTGGAAAATTTTCTTAGAAATGAGGTGAGAATATAAACATTTTGTACTTTTCGCATTTTTCGAACTTTCGCGTTTTTTCTGTCACCTTTCGCATCTTTAGTTACAACTACGAATTAAGAAATTAGTACTAAAACACTACATCCGGTCAAGCTTGGTTTTTAAAGTGTTTGTGGTGATTATGAAATGATAAATTATTTTTATTCAGGTTTAAATACCTATTTGTGTTGTTTAAAGAATACTGGATAACTGTACGTATATATATATAAACGATTAACGATGGAAAGCCTCTAAAACGGTTTTTCTATGAACCAGTTTCCCCTCTAAATTGGTCAAATGTTCGAGTCCCCACTTCAATACTATATAATTCAAGAATCTCCTATAAATTGGAATTTCCTCTAAACCGGCCAAATGACCTATTCCCAAGCTCGGCCGGTTAAGAGGGGTACCACTGTAACAGTAATATATACGCGGTATACAAATAATATTACCAAACAATTTTACATAACCATGACGTAGGAATAATGACGTCATTCATGTCCCATTGACGTCATTAATCATAGCAAGTTAACAATGTTCTGACATTTCTAAAACATATTTTGGCTTCGGGACCTGTAATTTTCTGGTCCATTCTTGTTTACACAAACACTTTTTCACACTCACATGTAAATGCTTTATGGACAAACGATATCTTTTACAATGTCACGTGTTAAAACACAAGTAAATAAAATCAATGAGTTGTAACTATCCATTAGTTTTGTTTAATCCTTTATTTATACTGGCCGCCTAAGAAAGTAACCATCATAAAAATTCTTTACTGACCTTGAAAATTTATACAACAATTTTATGGTCAATAATGGATAACAATAAACCATATCATGAAATGTTTCAGCTATTTCCAGAATTAAATTCATCTCGATTACTTGCGCTGTGTCACTTGCTGGTTACTTTCTTATGACGGCCAGTATACATCATTGTAAGCAAAACATGAGACACACGTACAAACATTCACTAAACTAGTTTACCCTCACAGTGTTATTTCAAAAGTGTTTTTATAAAATATGCTATAATCCTACTGTAGATAATTGTTAAAATACGGTCAATGCTAGCAATAATTTATTTGGTAAAGTGAAATGAATTCAGGGGCTTTAATTTCATTGTGAATTTTCGAGTTTCGCATTTCGAACTTTTTCAACAGACAAGACAAACAATTTCGAACTTTCGTAATTCAACTGTATTTGAAATCAGCTTTATATAAGGCCAGAAAAATCTTGTTTACGGTAACATGACTGACCTTATTTCTACCGACAAGATACTGTAGTGACTTCGTATTTTATGGTCCGCATTTAAACATACATAAACCGAATAATAAACATAAAGGTGTTGTCGTAAGAATATGCTACACATGATTTTTACGATAAATTATTATCCGCACGAGAATCTCTTATGGTTATTTTGACATCATTCCAAACAGTGCAAATGCAATGTACAAAGTACGAAAATATTTGGGGACGTACCACGTTCACTCACGATGGTTTATTTCGAAGAATAAATTAGAAAAAAAAGATTTCTATTTACCGCCCCTAATTTGTTTCTTATGCTGTGTACGACACTTTTCTGGCCTAATAAACTTATTATACGCATATAGTAAACTCGGACATAATGAAGACATCATGTTTGCTTCCGTATCTTAATGTACTAAAGTTCGGATATCATGAATTCGGATATATTTAAAATTCGGCTATAATGAAGTCAAATTTCATTCCTGCAGTCTATTTTGCACGAAAATTCGTTCCGTTATAAAGAAATATTAGTTAAAACACATTGTACGACAATGTTGTTAATGCGTGTTGGCAGATTCTAGTTCGGGGAAAGCTATACATTTCTCCGTAGAAATTTTTACTCCACCAAAGTTATTTGTTCCTTTAAAAAAGCGCTGTTTTACAAATTAAGATATAAAGTAGGTGAATGAGGACAGAGCTGATAAGTGCGAGGAGTTCATAGCATATAGCATACCTATAAACAGAAATGAACTAAATAGAATATTCTTATCTGATGCGTTCTCAAGGAGCATTAAAGCAACAAGCTCCTGGTTACAGAGGTAGTGCTTCGAAGTTTGTCATTAGTAATTGTGGTGGTCACCAGAACCGGTCGATTCCCTCAGAAACCTTTCATTAATCGTGGTAGATTAAATTATTTTTAAACTAATCAAAATGAAATTTGAATAAATGGATTTTTGTCTAAGATAGCGAGACTTCGCATCTCCGTCGGCATTGATAAGCAAGATCACAAGCCAAAAGTCATTCGGAATACGTCTTTCATTATTCTGTAGTGTAAGTCCGAGATGTTACAAATATGTCATCAGAAGAGCGGAACGAACCCACGTGTGGTGTCTTGTTACATTTACTTCCTTCTTTGGCAAACTAATGTTGGTGTATACTTAATAATCCAGTCTCAACATTTATGTAAATTGTTCGGTAACTCCATCATTTTTTTTCATTTTTTCGCAGTTTGTTCTTCACGCCTAAATCATTGATTTTCTTTTTCTGAGTCTCATTAAGTCAGTTATTTTTTTAAAAAAATATATTCAATCAATATCATCATTTATATGTGTATCTGTTTTATATTGTAACATGGCTTAAAGATCTTAAATTTATACAATGTATATAATATTCATTTAATTTCCCTGTGTGGTGTTATATTTACAAAATCACAAAACTCCTTGCCATGTTAATGCATAAATTTGCAACATAGCAATAAACTGCATTCAAAACCCGATCTGACAAAGAGAGATTTTATCGGCGTGGTACCATATACAGTATTATTACCCCTAATTAGCACGGTGAAATTCGATTCGGTCCGAGTTTATCCGGTAATTTTCGTGATTGTCCGTGAGATAGACGGACTCAAAAGCAGATAATGCTTACTTTATTAAACTTAAAATTCCCCGCCTAAATTTTATCTAATATTTTATTAAATCATATTTATAATTTGCTCGATAAATGCATTTTAATGCACGGGTGGGGCATTTTTTGGTTTCATTAGTCATTAGATTTGAAAAAAAGGACTTAAATCAGATCTTTTCAAAAATTGTCATACCAATTTTTCTACGTTCAATTTAAAAAATGGTGTTTGCTTATTAGTGCCAATCCCCCGCGTAAATATCAAAATAGACTTTTTTGCATGTAAATAAAGCTGAATAATAAAAGTTAATTACAGTGTAACCTCTCCAAAGCAACACCCTTTAGGAGAAGCAAAATCATGTCGTTGTTGAGAGGTTGTTGCTCTAGAGAGGTTAAATTAAAAGTTAAACGATACAGTGGGAAAAAATCATGCTGTTGTAGAAGGGAGGTTGTTGCTCAACAGAGGGCCGCTCTGAAGAGGTTGCACTGTACCTTGATGGGACATTTTTGCAAAATAATTAATAAAAAAGATATTGAACAAAGGTCCAGTGCTCCTATATTTTTTGCCCTGATTTTAGCGTAAAACGCTAATCTGATAAGCGAAACTGTCCGACATGTTTTTCGCATCTCGCTTCAGTTGGCACATTTTTAAACTCGGGAATTCGGAGATACGGTAAAGCCTCAAAAAGAGACCACCTCAATTTACGACCACCTTGTTTCATTACGACCTTTAAAAAATCATTACTGGATCGGTGTCCAATAATTCCCTTATAATTCAACTTGCTACTGAGACCCCTTATTTGAGCCCCGAATGTGGTCTCATTATCCAGGGTTTTCTGTACTTCCGGTCTTTATGAAATATATTAATGAGACAAAATTCTAATGTTTCGATACGATAATTAGGACTGTCATGTTTGCGCGAGAAAACGACGCCATTTCGTCATAGTTGTTAATGTAGGACATCCCTAATTTTGTACTTTCTTGACGTATCTGGTCAATGATACACAAAAAATGTTTACATTACCAAAACACTATAGCCCAATTATCGTTGTTTATATTTAGAAAGTTACATAGTTGATACTTCAATTTATTTTACGACACATTTTCGAAAATGTTTGAAGAGTTGATGCCCTTGTTGAAAAATAGAAAAAAATATTCAGTTCTGTAGATATCACGTGTTTACCTATATTTTCTTCATCATTACAGATTAAAACTGAGCCCTTGCGTATTTTTACCTTGACTTTTCATTAAAATGGATTTCTTTTTTCTTTAATCATTGAAAAATGGGCTACTCCCATAGATTTCGATACAAATTTAAAGGGGCGATATCTACAGGCATTGTCTTACCTTTGGAAAATCTCTCAGTAAATATTTTCAGTCATGGAAACCTTTGAAAAATATAAACGTTTCCAAAATCTGCCCGCTCCTTTTGAGGTAATAATTTTAAACTTTTGGCATGTATTAACTTGAACCTTACCGAGATTATAAGTTATAGAATGTACTTACGTATATCTGGACTAAAAAACATTGACTTTCCAGTGGTTACGAATTAACAAAGGTGGACAACGTGGAGACGCGGATATGGAATAATTTCGTTTTTTCTCATGACCTGTAAACGTTTATAAAATTGTGCAAACGAGACAGCCATAACGACAATGTATCCACGGAATAAATGCGATCACAAAATAGATGTATCCATATGACAAATGCAATACAGTATAACCTCAAATAGGGGCAATCTCAATATTACGACCGCCTTGTTATAACGACCACTTATTTTCAAACCGACTTCCAATAAGTCCGCTATAATACAACCTGGTGACGAGGCCACCTCGTTACTACGGATTTTTCGGTTCCGCCGGTTGTCGCATTATCGAAGTTTTACTGTATTTTCTATTTTTGCCTGTTTCAGAAAACTAAATTACTTGATGAATGCAAATCGGTTGCTAAAGATGAAGTCGTGAAGTTACTGAAAGAAGCCGTCACGTACATGCAACCAATAATAACTGAGGAAACAAAACATAAGCGACAAACGAATACAGCTGGTAATGAACTGGCAAACATTTTTGGAGAGATCGCGAAAACAGAGGTAATAACTGAATGCTTAAAAATGCATGTTTGCGCATGCGCGGAAATGAGTACTTTAGAAATTTGTGGTCTTGTAGAAGATTTGTGGGTTTCGGCAAAGACCTGTATAGCAGGTGTGTTGCATACGTATTTGGTTTTGAGGAGGTAACATTTTGAGAGGATGTATCGTCTTCTTATCTGTGTTAAAACAAATATTTAGATAATACATGTACAATAAAACCTCAAATAGCAACCACCTCAACATTGCGACCACCTTGTTATAACGACCACTCATTTTCAAACCGATTTTCAATAACTCTCCTATAATTCAACTTTATAATTAGGATTGCCTCATTACTAATTTATATCACTTATATTACATTATTTATTTCAAATTACTCATTTTACATTACCTGTTTTATATGATTTACATTACATTACTGATTTTACATATATTACATTACTGATTTTACGTTATGTATTTTACATTACTGATTTTACATATATATTACATGACTGATTTTACAATACTGATCTTACATTATTTATTTTACATTATTTATTTTACATTATTTATTTTACATTACTTATATTACATTACTTTTTACATTACTTATTTCTTATTTTACATAATTTATTTTACATTATTGCTGTCAAAATGTCATATTTCAGGTGGATATTTTAACGCAATATTGTGGTAACAACAGTCACATCTGCTTGCCCGGTAACTATTGAATATTTGTTTATTTTTTACTGGTTTTAACGCCGTTTCCAACAATACCTCAGTTATTTTTGGCGACTGGTTCACCTAACCAGTTTTCCTGGACTGTATACTAACCAGTACTAACTTACCCTTCCACAAAGAGCCGGCAACTTCTCCGCATATGGAGGAAAGTCTACATTTTAGTCCAATTTAAGATTACAATAAATCGAGTACATTAAAACCTCAAATAGCGACCACCTCAACATTACGACCACCTTGTTATAACCACAATTTATTTGCTAATTATTTGTACTTCCCTATAATTCAACTTGATAATGAGGCCACCTCATTTTACGACCATTTTTGGGGTTCCACAAGTAATCTTATTATCGAGGTATGACATAACTGTAGACTGTAGATTGATTAATTAAATACAGTAAAACCCCCACAAGGATCAGTACAGTCCATGTATAGATTGATTTCAATAACGTGTTTAAAGGATGTACGCTTGAAGAGTTTAAGAGGTTTGTAAAAATTACATTAGTACACGATTTACGAGAATTGTACGAATCATCCAGATTTTAAATGTGGTCTTACTAGACTTTGCACTATACGGGTACCGGCTTTAATGTGGACCTTAATGTGGACCTTTACACGATACTAGTGCCGGTTTAAATGTTGCCCTTTAATGTTGACCATCAATGTTGACCTTTAATGTTGACCTTCAATGTTGACCTTTAATGTGGACCTTTAATGTTGACTTTTAATATTGAGCTTCAATGTTGACCTTTAATGTTGATCTTCAATGTTGACCTTTAATGTTGACCTTCAATGTTGACCTTTAATGTGGACCTTTAATGTTGACCTTTAATGCGGACTTTTAATGTGGACCTTTAATGTTGACCTTTAATGCGGACTTTTAATGTTAAACTTGACTGTACAAAATTTTACTGCGGTTGACACCGGACGTTTTATGACGTAGTGGACGGTTCTGCATGTGACTTAAAAGCACATTTGAACGCATAAAAAAGTAATTATTTGCAAACTTTCTGTTCAGGTGAAAAAGGCGCGAAAGGCGAATCGGGATTAAAAGGTGACCAGGGAGCCATAGGCATACAAGGTAGTATACATAACATACAACTGTATAACCCCTAAAAACTGAACCCTTTACAAACTAACCCAAAAATCAGGGTCTCTGAAAATTCCGATTTTCAGAGAATTATTAATTACAGAAGAGTAAAAACTGGAACTAGAAAAATAGTCCTATTTCCGAAGAATTCCTGGTATTTTCTGGGTATCCGGTTTTCATCGGTTTTATTGTATATGTTCCAGCTACTTCGTCAGCGATTGAAATCTTATTTAATGCGGGGATAACGTAAAACGGTTGTTTCTGGTTATGTTCAGTAAAATATGTAGGTAGGTTCAGACTTTTTTCAGGGATATTTTCATTATTTTTGAAAGCCGCGGTGGAGATTAATTTTGAACCGAAAGGTAAAAAAGTGAGTTCTTTGGGCCTAATAAAAAGTCTGGGGTCAAGGGGAAAAATAGGGTAGGTCAGGTGACCAGAAAAAAAACTTTTTTATGCCTTAGCTCTACGGAATCACTTCTGAATAAGATCACTTAGTATCAAGACCTTTTCTTCTATCATTAAAGTTTGTAGGGTAACTAATATCAGAGTTTGTTGTAAAAATTATTTATCAGATTTTGTGTTGTACGTGTTACAGGCACGAAAGGGGAACCTGGTGTTAATGGCTTAAAAGGTGACCTTGGAATACCTGGGCCCCAAGGTCCACAAGGTATGCTGATATAGTTACATTTATAATGATGTCATCAGAGAACTACATGACGTCATCACGAGGAACTGTATTAAGAAATAGGAAGCCACTAAGTTTTCTGATGTAGTGACTTTTATTATGACGTCATCGGAGATTTAGTGACGTCATCACAAGAAACTGAATTAAGACAGTAACTGCCACTTATGCTGATTTTTAACGTACGATTCAGTATAGAGTTGTAACCACACCTATCGAAAATATACTATGGGTGTGGTTGACTAATGATAATATCAACTCACGTGCATCAATTTTTGTGCGTCATTTCTACATATTCTACCGCAGAAAAAGTAGCGGACTGATTGAAAACTATTTTACCGAACCCCTTAAGTGACCTCCTACACTTTTATTTTAACTGTAGCCTTTATTTCGCTTTTACGAAATATTATTTCGTAATAACGACTTATTATTTCCTGTACACGAATTATTATTTCGTATTTACCAAATGTCATTTCGGTTTACGAATTAATACATGTATTTCGTAATAAAATTTCAAGATCTAAGGGTCTTGAAAGTGGTCTAATTATCGGGATTTTACTCTATGACAATTTTTGTTTCAGGGAACAAAGGAGACGCGGGCTCTAAAGGGGAACCAGGCTTGTACGGTGTGCCAGGCTCAAAGGGTCAACGAGGGGTTATGGGTCCTCAGGGTAACATTCAACAGTTATATCAGTTCAACTTTTAGAAATTCTGTATTTATAAAGTTACATAAACCCTTCTTTCATGTACAGTAAAGCCTCACATGCCGATCACTTCAATATTACGACCACCTTGGTATAACGATCACTTATTTTCGGATTGGCTTCCAAAAACTCCCAATGAAATAACTTGATAATGAAAACATTAAATATCACCACCGATTTTTCGGGTTCCGAAGAGGGCCTCATTGTTGGGGTTTTACTGCAATCCCTTTTTTCATGTGCTTTTACTGCAAGACTTAATTATTACTTATTAGTTGTCTAATACAAATCTTAATTAACTTATTTTAACGAAATAGTGTCACGTGCACGTACATTTTTTTGTACATTGGATTCATGCTTACCAGAATTAGTCCAATTCATGTTTTGGAAAACCAGGTTCATTCAAAACACTTTTATTAGAACCTGGTGGCATTGAACAGAATTTCTGCAATTTTTGATATTTAAAGACAGTCTGTCTGTCCATACAGTCCTTTGATTATGTTTTTCACTGTATTACTAATTACATAAAATAATACATACACACATATACAGGCATGTATTATGTTAGTTACAAAAATTAAGATGCTATGGATTGGCGAAAAAGCGTGACTTATATAAATTCCCCTCCATATATACATGGAGAGGAATTTTTTTCTTCGGGGACCTCCGTAGTTGAGTGGTTATTGCTTCTGACTAGTAATTACTATCCCCACACCGCTGTGAATTCGAATCCGAACTGGGAACTGATATCACATGTGAGGAAGCTGTCATGCTAGGTCTTGTCAGTATAAAAAAATGTTATTTGCATGTAGTATTTATTTATGTATTTAACAGTAACACCAAGGTTTCAACTTTCATAAAATTATGAGTTTTGTGCTACTGCTAGTCACTCATTCATTATTGGCTTTTCTTATTTCAGCACTGAATGACTAAGTGAGTTGGAAGTTGGGTATTAATTATTTGATTTTTAAATGAAATGTATATATTATATACTATTATAAAATATTGTTGGCAGAACGTCAGCGGTTCTGCCAAGCTGTAAGCCTCGGTTTGTCAAATCACCCTGGCTGCTGGCGCGACTTTAGACACCTGGTACAATTTTATTTTCTTTGAATAGGGCAAAAGGGTGAGATGGGACACGTCGGTATAAAAGGGAACAAAGGCGATGCTGGTCTGGATGGCACAAACGGCGTACAAGGTAAAATATGTCATAAAAAAGGTCAGAAAAACATCACGTGACCTATTTCCAACCAATCAAAATGTACAAAGCCAGAAAGATATAGCGAATGGAATTTGATATTAACATTGTTATAACTGGCATTCCTGTTTTTATCTATAGTTCATTGGGACAGTGTGGTATGTAAAGAGCCAACTTATAGAAAATATAAGAAGCACCACGTGATTATCACCTGACCAATGAAAATGTAGAAAACGTGTCCTTTGCAAAATATAGAACATGAAACATTTACTGGGTTGTTGTATTTGGCTCGGAGAAAATAGTTTTGTAGACCGTATTGAAGTGCTTGGTTTGAAACTTAGTGCCGTAGCCAGACCCATATTTGAACCTAGGCAATATGGGGGGTCCGGGGGCATGCTTCCCCGGATATTTGTTTTACTAAAACCTGCCATTTTCCCCCATGGCCTGCCCAAATTCTAACCGAGGTACTGGCCTCGCTGTGCCTCAGTGTAGCTTCAGCGGTGATAATGTTGTACACTGTGTTGTAGAGTTTGTTTATGAAGAGATAATTTTGTAGACTGTGTTTATATTTGAAGACGTTTTGTATAGTTATCAGATGTTTGAGAGCTGCATGAAGTCAGTCTGTGTTGTTATGAGAAATTTGTGCACGTGGCAGTTCATTGGAAACTGATTTTTTTGTTTTTCTAAGGATCATGTTTCAATCTATGTAGAAGATTGTTGAAATTACGGACAAAAGTTAATGCTCGCGTCATATTGAAGACTTGCTTAAGTTTTTTTGTGAGTTTAATAGCATTTTTAAATTGGTGATTACAACATAAAAATAGCACTAAAGTGAAAATAATTAAATGTTGCAGGTATGGCTGGACCCAAGGGAGACAAAGGGGAACCTGCTGACGTCACCATAGCTCCGCCAACTGCTCAATGTTGCACAAGTTTACGTGAGTATCATAAACGATTGTACAATATGTGTAGTAATGTGATGTATTGACACATCTATATGCTCGATGTTGGTCCAACTCCCTTTATCAACGTCATTACTATAACAACTTTCTTTATCAACGTCATTACTATAACAACTTTCTTTATCAACGTCATTACTACAACAACTCTCTTTATCAACGTCATTACTATAACAACTCCCTTCATCAACGTCATTACTATAACAACTCTCTTTATCAACGTCATTACTGTAACAACTCCCTTCATCAACGTCATTACTATAACAACTCTCTTTATCAACGTCATTACTATAACAACTCTCTTTATCAACGTCATTACTATAACAACTCCCTTTATCAACGTCATTACTATAACAACTCTCTTTATCAACGTCATTACTATAACAACTCTCTTTATCAACGTCATTACTATAACAACTCTCTTTATCAACGTCATTTCTATAACAACTCTCTTTATCAACGTCATTTCTATAACAACTCTCTTTATCAACGTCATTTCTATAACAACTCTCTTCATCAACGTCATTACTATAACAACTCTCTTCATCAACGTCATTACTATAACAACTCTCTTTATCAACGTCATTACTACAACAACTCTCTTTATCAACGTCATTACTATAACAACTCTCTTTATCAACGTCATTACTATAACAACTCTCTTTATCAACGTCATTTCTATAACAACTCTCTTTATCAACGTCATTACTACAACAACTCTCTTTATCAACGTCATTACTATAGCAACTCTCTTTATCAACGTCATTACTACAACAACTCTCTCTCATAACGTCATTACTATAACACCTCTCTCACAACGTCATTTCTATAACAACTTTCTTTATCAACGTCGTTACTGTAACAACTCTCATAACGTCATTACTATAAAAAATGAGCAATCAACTATTTTTCTGTCAACCGTATTGTATTTTCATTGTTTTTCCCTTCAGAAAACTTATATAATTCTCATTTACTGACAGATGTTCCCACATTCACCGAACAGTTGCAAGAATTACGAGTCACTGAAGGGTCTAATGTGACCCTTAGCTGTAACCCAACAGGATATCCAGCCCCCTCTCTGACGTGGACGCCTGATCCGTCAGGTAAATTACGCGTGCTTATTATAATAAATATTATGATAAATATAATTCTAATAATAAATGTAATCTCTATTTACAAGTAATCTCTATTTACAAGTAATTTCTATTTACAAGTAATCTCTTTTTACAAGTAATCTATTTTTACAAGTAATCTATTTTTACAAATAATCTCTATTTACAAGTAATCTCTATTTACAAGTAATCTCTATTTACAAGTAATATCTATCTACAAGTAATCGGTATTAACAAGTAATTTCCAATTTACAAGTAATCGGTAATTCTTGTTTGACTATATTTGTGGTGTAAAAATTTTCAGAGAAACCATTCTTTTTTCAGGATTGAATTTGCCAAGGACAAAATTGACACCAAACAGTTTAACATTAACTAACGTTCGTGTGGCAGATAGTCAGACGTTTTCATGCCTGGCTCAAAATGCCATTGGCGCCTCTCAGAAGAATTATGTTCTGAAAGTTTACCGTACGTAGTTAATTGTGTTCTTATCTCAGGGTTTTCACTAGACGTCAAAAGGTGAGGGTCAAAAATGACCCTTGGTTGATGATAATTTGAAGAATCAACAAAATTTTTTCTCTTAGTTTTATTGTAAATTTGACCCTTTGGTACGTATTCTCAAAAGACAAAAGCGTTATTGTACTGATTTCAAGGGGCGAAGTGTGGTTTTTAAGGGTCAAACTCTGAATTTAGAAGTGAAAATTACCCCGGTAAACTAACACAACTTGCATAATTATTTGGTTTTATTCGTAACACAAAACTAGCTTTACTGTTCAAATATAAAAAGTCATTCTACAGATCAACCTCTCTATAGCGACCCTCTCTTGAGCAACAACCTCCCTTCAATAACAGCATACTTTTTCCCCCACTGTACGATTTGATTATTAATTTAACCTCTCTAGAGCGGCAATCTCTCAACAACAACATAATTATGCGTCTCCCAAAGGGTGTTGCTTTGGAGAGGTTGCACTATTTTAACTAATTCATACTTAAGTTTTATTTAGGGGCGTTTCCAGTGGGACCTTTTTTTGGTAGGGGCCACTCTGGTAGGGGGTCTTTCTGGTAGGGGCCATTTTGGTTAGGGGTCACTCTGATAAGGGCTTTTCTGGTAGGGGTCGTTTTGGTTAGATGTCACTCTGGTAGGGGCCGTTTTTGTTAGGGGCCTTTTTGGTTGGGGCCTTTCTGGTAGGGGTCGTTTTGGTAAGGGGTCCTTTCTGGATCTATATCGACATAAACAAGCTTTGACTGGTACCAACAAATGTTTAATAAAATTATTACAATTAGTTTGTGAAGACAAACGTTTGGTTATTTTATCGAATTTTTTATCTATACAATGACTTAATTCAGTTTGTTAATTGTTTTAACAGACATACTAGTAGTATAATTTCGATTAGCAACGGAAATTAGGAAGTTTAGGTTACTATGTCAACTGAACTGGTTCCCCGGTTTTGGACGCAAAGTAATTAAAACATTTATGTTTGTGTTAAAATCACTAGGAACCAGCTGTCATGGAAATGCTTCCTTTTCAGAACATCTCAAGTTTGACAAAATTCCACAAAATTACACAGTTATGACAGGAAATCCGGTGACCATGGAATGTCAAATCGAAGGCCCCTTGGACCCGACAATAACTTGGTATAAGGTAATTGAAAACTTTTTTCACTGGCTTTAACGCCGTTTTTCAACAATTTTTCAGTTATATACGGCGGCCGGTTCACCTAACCAGTTTTCCTGGAATGTATACTAACCAGTACTAACTTACCATTCGACACGGGGTCAGCAACTTCATACATGGAGGAAAATGGACATTTTCTGGCAATTTTTTATAGAAGGGCATGACCTGCCACGACCGGGATTCAAACCCGGATTACCTGGTAACAAATTCAGCGCACTAACCACTGGACCACGGCAGCGACAACTGAAAACACGTCCATCAAACTTAATATTGACGTGAATTACTGTGGACCCGAATTATTTGCCTTACCTACCGATCCAATTTGTTGAGGCGATGTTAGCGGAAATCTGTTTCGTGCATCAATTCGGTATTGACTTTATCATTCGTATTTTATATAAAGTTGGATTAACCGGCTGGTAAATCGGGTTTATCAATGAAAAAAATGACTATGTTCAGATCCGACTGGACACTCTTACACTGTCCGTTTTAAAGATCACAAACTTCATGTATTACGATTCAAGTTTTGCAAAAGTATTTATAAATAAAAAAACAGAATAGTTAAAAATGTAAGTTCATTTGTCGCGTGTCTTGACCACGTGATTTAGAAGCCACGTGATCATTCTTCACGTGAACAGTGTCATTTATATTTTCAACTTTTTCAGGTTATGCCCGACGGATCTAGAGCAGTGGTGACCAACGGTATTATCACAACAGCTCAAAACGTGTCCAGGCTTCATTTTGATCACGTGAACAGCGCAAATGAAGGGACATACGTGTGCGAGGGTCACAATGGGGTCGAAAATGTACAAATGTCCGCCTCCTTAAAAACTTACGGTAAGGATTTTTTCTGTGTGTTTAGATTCGGATCAACAGCAATTTTCATTTGGCATGTGCCTCGGTAGAACAGCTGACATTTCGTTGGTTGGCTGGACAGCTGACCGGAATGTGAAATTTGATTACCGGTAGGATTCGCCCTTGCAGAGCTGAGGGGCTAGTGCTTACTAATAATCACTTGACCACGGAGGCTCCTTGGTAAGACCGTTGGGGAAAATGCAGATTTAATTACCTTACAGTAAAACCTCGTTTAGAGACCAACCACTTCATTATAACGACCGGTTTTCAATATTTACAGTAAAACCTCGCATAACGCTCACCTCAATATTATGACCACCTTGTGATAACAACCACTTATTTTCAGACCGGCTTTCAATAACTCCCCTATAATTCATCTTGATAATTAAGACTGTTATTCTAGGTCCAAAAAAGATGGTCGTGGTACAAACATTGTAAATGTGCTTGATTTCAAAAACTTTATTACATACAACAGGAAACTAGGAACTTTTTTATTTTACGTTTAATCGTGTTACCCTAGAGGAATACAGTACAACATCTCCATGGCAACACCCTTTGGGAGAAGCAAAAATAAGTCATTGTAGAGAGGTTATTGCTCTAGTGATGTTGAATTAATAGTTAAATCGTGGAGTGGGAAAAGAAGTAATGCGGTAATTGAAAGGAAGTTGTTGCTCAAGAGAGGGCCGCTCTGGAGAGGTTGTACTGTAGTTGACATTTTTTTTGTATTTCAGGGCCCCCGCATATACGGCCTCATGGCCCCGTGAACGTGCTGAAGGGGCAGTCGGCTCGCCTGACATGTGATACGGACGCTGAGCCCCCTGCAACAATCACCTGGACATATCCTGTGAGATTTTTTAAATTATTTACATTTACAATCAAGTGGCCTCCGTGGTCGGGTGGTTATGGTCTCTGACTAGCAATCACTTGCCTCTAACCGCTGTGTGTTTGAATCTCGGCTGGGACAAAATTTCACACAGACTTGCGGAAGGTCGGTGGGTCTACTCAGGTGTACGCCCGGGTTCATCCTCCACCGAAAAGCTGGAAAGATGCCGGACTGTTTCAGTGTCTTTAACCGCGGTAAAAAATTTGAGTCTAGCGACTTAAAAACATTGTATACATGTAGTTATATTGTGACGTACATTACGGATTAAAACTCATTTCTGTCGACAAATTTATGACAAACAAACAAACAAACAAACAAATCATTGGTTCTAAAATATGATAATTTGATTGGTCTATTTTTTTACCCAATTGCGTTCTAATGGATTATGAATTGTAGAAACAAATTGATTGGCCAATTTCTAATTATCCTAGCTAAACTAGTTGATCTAAAATATGATAATTTTTATCCAATAGTGTATTAATTTTTGTAAATACAAGTAGCGTATTCAAAGATAGAGGAAGCAATTTTGCTACAATACTAATAGTTGATAAATGGACTGTGTGAGGTATATCTTAAGTTTTTGTAAACACACAGTTACTACAACCTAAAAATACAGATGAACCCGCTTATAGTAAATTCCTGTTGACGCAAATATTCACAAAGTACACTTCACTGTATTCGGATTTCAAATCATTTGATACTTTATTAAACCCGAGCTTGTATTAACCGTGTTTCACTGTATATACATGCGCTCGCTTTTTCAGCCCGGTGTAACTATCGAGCTCGCATTAACCGTGTTTCACTGTATATACATGCGCTCGCTTTTTCAGCCCAGTGTAACTATCGAGCTCGCATTAACCGTGTTTCACCGTATATACATGCGCTGCCTTTTCAGCCCGGTGTAACTAACGAGCTCGCATTAACCGTGTTTCACTCTATATTTAATTTCTTTCTTTTCAGCCCGGTGTAACTAACGCTTATGTAGACAGCGATGGTTCATTGGTCATCATGAACGCCAACTCACGTGACTCGAAATATTTTATTTGCACTGCAAAGAATCAGTACGGTACAGATCAGGCACAAATAACAGTCAACGTGAAATGTAAGTATGAAACAGCATATCAATTATACAGTAAAACCTCCTATAGCGAACAACTCAATACTACGACCACCTTGTTATAACGACCATTATAAAACTCTTGGGTAAGGCAGTTGAAGAAGATTTCGAGTTAATTATTTTCCAATAAAACCTTATATAGCGATAACCTCATTATAACAGCCACTTATTTTTGGACAAGTTTTCAGTATTTACAGTAAAACCTAACATTGCGAACACGTCAATATTACGACTACCTCGTTATAACGATCACATATTTTCGGACCGGATTTCAATAACACTCCGATAATTTAGCTTGATAATAAGACCACCTCATTATAACGACCGATTTTTCGGATACCTAAGGTGGTCGCATCATCGATTTTCACTGTATTCATTTACTAGAGATTTCACGTCGACAGTAAAACCTTAAATAGCGACCACCTTGCTATAATGACCGCTTATTTTCTTACCGGCTCCCAATTACGTTGTAATTCAACTTGATAATGAGATCACCTCATTATTATGACCTATTTTTCGGGTCCGGAAGGTGGTCTTATTATCGAGGTTTTACTGTATATCACCGTATATTCACAGATCCTCCGGAAGTATCAATGACCCCTCAAAAGATTGCAGTTGACTCCGGAAAGACAACTATAGCTCTACAATGTTCGCCGCAAGGAGACCCTCCCTTGTCCGTAGAATGGTTTAAAGATGGATTTCAAATCACTGGGTGACTGTTGTTCTTGTTTCTGTTGTTGCTGCTGTTCTTATCGTGTTGCTCCTTATGCTGTTACGGCTGATGTTGTTGTTATTACTGTCATTAATGTTGTTTTTGTATTTATTTCTGTTGTTGATGTTGCTGTTGTAATTATTGATGTTGTTATCGTTATCATTGTTGCTGCCGCTGTTGTTGTAATTATCAGTAGTGTTGTTTTTATCGTTGTCATGAATGAAATTATTTTTGTTGTTATTATTATCACTGATACTGTTGTTAATAATATTATCATTAATGTTGTTATCACTGTTTGTTCTCGTTACCGTCTCTGTTGTTGTTTTTGGTCATTGTTGTTATTTACTATGCACAATTTGGCGCGAAATGAGATATTAAAACATTATCATAAAAATGATTTAAATGTGTTTCATTCAATTTACATTTTCTTACTTTTCAACCACCACGTTTTGATTTTATTTACAGAAACAACCACATGTTTATCTTACCCGGAAATGTGTTACTGATTAATCAAGCTAACATGGCGGATTTAGGGCAGTTTACTTGCCGGGCGTCTAATTCACTTGGATCAGCAACAGCCACGTCATACGGTTCGTATGCGCATGCGCAATATCATATATTAAATGTAACATGAAATTTGATTGGTTGTCATTCATGCAACCAACGAGTTTATTGGTTAGTTCCGATGTCTACTTTTTGTGAGATTTTTATAATTCTTGTAATTTTCTTTTTAATTTAGCTTACAAAGATGCAGGTAACATACAATGTCCTACAACATTTGCTGTTTGCACGGAGCCTATCTGCAGGCAAGTACTTTTATATAAGCTTATCTGAACACTGTAATAAACACGTTGTTTGTCATCTGTCGTCGGGTCATGTATCATGAGTCGTGTATTGTGTGTTTTGTATCATGAGCCGTCAACGATGCTTTCAATTAAAGTCTGTGAAAATAGAAATCTTTTTTTTCTAAACATTAATAAAAAGTCGCAGAACGTTGTATCAATTTGTAATTTAAAAAAATACAGACCGGTCCAACATGAGGTGATGTAACAATCACTATTATTTGCTCTTTCTAGCGCTGTCTGTCCACCAAGTTGCTCATCTGATCCATCAACACCAATTCAACTTGGCTCCATACACTATACACAGGTGGGGATACGCATGACGTCGTAGATTAAGTACAGTAGAACACGGTTATAGTGAACTCGGATATTATGAAGTTTCGGATTAAGAAATGGAATAGAATAAATTTAGACATAAATTTAGCAAAGTATAAATATCCGGGTCCCAAGGATTTTACTATAACGGTGTTCTACTGTAAAAGACATTTTTCTATGGTAATAATGATTAAATATTATAGAAATACATGTACACATGTTTCACTTATGAGCACAATCCGCCACCCTCGACCGTATGGACTACGAATTCAATATTTCGCAAAGATTTCCCAACGTCTGAATTATACAGTAAAAACTCGATACTAAGACCGTCTATGGGACTATATATAGAGGTGGCCGTATTATCAAGTTAAAATATAGATGAAATATTGTTAACCGGTCTGAAAATAAAGGGTCGTTATATTGAGGTGGTCACTTAGTGAGGTCTTACTGTATCTATTTTGGTCTCTTTACTGAAAATAAACCAGGTTCAAAGATAAGAGAAAAATTGCCATTATTTAAAATGCGGCAAAACCTTACAAAGCGACCACCTTAATATTTCGGCAGATATATTTAGTCCTACATGTAAGGAGTGAAAGTTACAGGAAAGAAATATCAAATGTGTTCTCGATATTTTTCAGACTTCCAGCGTTTGTAAATCCGCCTTGATGAGCGGTACGATCACAGATAGTGGTGGACAAGTTCTGTGGAGAAATACCGGATTTAGAGCCGAATTACTGAGCGTTAACCAATCTCCGACGCCATGATTGTTTACACAAATGTAAGGACAAATTAAAATCACGCGTCACTCTCCACCAATCGTATTCGGCCTTACATATCCCATCTTCCAATAAGAATTAATTATTTATTTCTACAAATTCTAAGAATCACCAGTACAAAAAATGTTACGAGTCAATTCAATTAAAGAATTATCCAAATTAATCCATATTTACATACTTTCTTTTTACAAGCCATCAAGTGTATTGTAGTAAATCATGTAAATAACTAACCCCACGTCAAATGACGTCACTACTATGACGTAGGCGGGTTAATGTGACGTCACTAATGTAATGTAGACAGGTTTTCATGTGCACGCGACACAAACTTTTAACAGTGTAGATAGGCACTTTTTGGTAAGGCCTAAAAAAGGATTGTTTCCGGTTTCCCAACCGACCAAATATTTTACCTGCCGACTCAAGTTTTTATGGCGACCGAATTGTAGCGCTATATTGTAATTTTTTACAATTTTCACAACTCATTAATATTACAGTGTGCACATTCACATACGGTGTTGCCGATATTTGTAAAAAACAATCATTTTTTAAAAAAATCCTTTGCTACCGACCCATATTTTGGGGGGCATGTGGCCGGAAACAAACCTTTTTTGTTTAGGCCTAACATTAAATGCTTGTACTGAAAACGAAAATTTGAAATAAAAATATGAACTCAAAATTGCTTATAAATTGAGTGCGGGGGATTTTTAACGGGTCGATCACGTGACTACAAACCGATATTTTCATGAATTGACTTACGTTAATATATTTGTATTACATCTAATAAAAGTTTTAAAGATGCAGCAAAACATGGTTATAGTGAACACGGTAATAACGAAAAATGGGATACAGTGACGTGTATAATATTCCACCATATACGCACTTTTTGTTAATTATTATGGATATACAGTAAAACCTCATGTTGTGATCACCTCAATATTACGACCAACTTGTAGCAGATACTAAATTCTAGTATAGCTTTCACTAACTCCCCCCCCCTCTATAATCCAACTTGATAATGAGACCACCTCAGTAGTATGAACGATTTTTCAGGTCACGAAGGTTGCGTCATTGTCGAGGTTTACTGTAGTTCTAATATGGATATAATGTTGGAGTTATTCAGCACCAAAGAATTTCTATATAACCGAGGTCTACTGTATATTTTAATACATTAGCTTAACCATTACATATCTATAATAACACGTCGATCAAATATGTTAAAAAATGTAATCAAAGTTATTTTTTTTTAATAATTCGTCTATTTCAGGACTGTAAAAGACAGGGCCATGTTCAATTGTTTTAATAGTTTAATATCTGGAATTAAAATAAACAAACCAAAAATATGTGAGTTTTGTTTCTTATTGTTGACATCACATACGAAGCAGCGAATCTGTGTTTGGTGAACAAATAGCCAATATCTTCCAGATTTAGCACCTGGCGTATGATATAAGAAGTTTAAGTGTATAAAACAATGCCATCTTTTGTTTACTTCTATACTTAAATATTCTACGTACATTAAAACCTCATTTTACAACCACCTCAATATAACGACCGCCTTATTATAACGACGACTACAATACAACGACCACCTCAAATTAATGACCAACTCAAAATATCGGCAACCTCATTATGGCGATCGCCTCAATATAACGACCACCTCATTATAACAACCGTCTTACTGTTAGGACTCGATTTTTTAAAAATATTTCTTCTATATTTGATTCTGATAAACATTTCACCTAGACATAAAATCGCATTTTTGCGGTCACACAGATGTTTTGATATCGAGTTTTACTGTACATGTATAGAAATAATTAATACAGAAAAAATTCGGCATTCAGGCGACCAATGGAGCTAAAAAAATCGGTCGTAAGTTGCATTATAGAGGAAAAATTTGTAAACCTGTTTGCAAACTATAGGTTCGTTATAATACGGTGGTCGCCTAGAGTGGTTTTACAGTTTTACTGTGAACTTTACTTCATTTCGCTCCATAACTTGGAACCAAAGAAAATGAGGCACAACACTTCATGTTTTAAGTTTTGGAACATCCCCGAAGCTGTAAGCACCGACCCAAAAAAAATGATCAGTTATACTGAAATTCCGAAACGAAATTAGTCCACATCAATCATACGACAGATAATTCACAGACTATGGAAAAAATCGAAACGACATTCACCGATTCTACAACAAGCAATTAAATCCTTTACATCGAAATCCAGCGATGATGCCAAGTTTCCAAAACACATTTTTAAATTTCATTTGTGTTCATTACTTACAAGCCAGTACAGAGAGCCATCCATACAGATAATTATACAATACACATGTACACAGAGATATTTATACAATACACTTGTATACAGAGATATTTATACAATAAACTTGTATAGAGATATTTATACAATAAACTTGTATAGAGATATTTATACAATAAACTTGTATACAGAGGTATTATTACAATAAACTTGTATATAGATATTTATACAATAAACTTGTATATAGATATTTATAAAATAAACTTGTATAGAGATATTTATACAATAAACTTGTATAGAGATATTTATACAATAAACTTGTATAGAGATATTTATACAATAAACTTGTATAGAGATATTTATAAAATAAACTTGTATAGAGATATTTATACAATAAACTTGTATAGAGATATTTATACAATAAACTTGTATAGAGGTATTAATACAATAAACTTGGTTTTACTATCGAGTTTGTACTGTATATCACCGACGTTAAAAAAGATTTTTTTAAAGAAACATCCTGTTCTGCGGACCTACATACCCTATACATTTTTAGAAATGTTAGCGCAAATAAGGTATTCAATCTTTGTTGTTCATACAGGTAAACCTCAGTTTACGACCACCTCAATATAACAATCACCTTATTATAACGACTACTAAATTTTGGACCAGTTTTCTATATTTCTTTCGTATTTGAATTTGATAATAAAACCACCTCGATATTAAGGCTGCTCTTCTTTCGAGGTTTTACTGTTATATAAGTCGATTATATACACACTAAAACAAATAAACAGTTACAATAAAACACGGTTATAATGAACTCAGATATAATGAAATTATTTTCCTTGCCCGAATTTTTGTCACGGATGTAACGTAGTGCAGTAAATATTCCACGTGTACACCTGGTGTCTTCCTCCACAAGTGAAGCTGGAAAAGTCGCCATATAACCGCGGCTGTTAGTGCGATGTTAAACCCCAGTGAAAAAAAACTTCATAATGATGGCTTACAGTACTTTGATTTTATTTTCATTATTTTATGATAAGGATTTATGTCAAGTTAATGAACTACAAACAAAAATGGGACCACGTTTGTTTCCATCGGTTTTAGGTGAGATTTTTATTTTGAATTTAAATCATTACTTGCTTGGGATTTCATTTTATCTTAAAATTTCTTATAATTAACCGTTATAATACCATATTCGGATAAAGTGTAATTCCCAATATGATGTCAATTTAATAGAAATATCCCAGGGATTATGGAAAGCTATTATCAAAAATAATTGATAGGTCTACTTACTCCAGATCTGTTGTTACATATTTTAGCTTGACTTTTGAACTCAAATAGATACAAAAATAATTCTGTAACAAAAACCACGTGAGTTCAAAATGTAGACAGTAAGCTCCTATCAGTTAAAGGTCAATGTGACATAATTATGACGTCATCATGGAGTTGTGTGTTTATCGACCAATGAACTTTAAGTATTTTACCGTCATATTTGATTATTTCAGTGATGGTACATATCATCAGCTGTTACTGTACCGTGAATACAGGAACAAGAGTCAATTCTAGTCTTCTAGACGTTTTATCGCGACGATATTTGCTATCTGGTAAGTACACGTGTATCTATCTTCTGTCTTGTAAGTACACGTGTATCTATCTTGTCTTGTAAGTACACGTGTATCTATCTACTGTCTGGTAAGTACACGTGTATCTATCTACTGTCTGGTAAGTACACGTGTATCTATCTACTGTCTGGTAAGTATATATAACTGTCCTTAATTATACATCGATTTCGGAGTTCAAATAAAAAAAATACAGTGCTACCTCATCAGAGCGGCCCTCTTGAGCGACAACCTCCCTTCAACAGCAGCATGACTTTTCCCCACTGTACGATTTAACTATTTATTTAACCTCTCTAGAGCGACAACCTCTCAACAACGACATAATTTTGCGTCTCCAAAAGGGTGTTGCTTTGGAGAGGTTGCACTGTATAATAAATCCTTGATAATGGGACCGCCTTCGTGGCCGAAAAATCAGTTGTAATAGTGAGGTGGTTTCATTTTCAAGTTGAATCATAGAGGAGTCATTGAGAGCCGATCCGAAAATAAATGGTCGTTATAAGAAGTTGATCGTTTTGTTGAAGTGGTCACTATTTGATGTTTAACTGTATTTGTATTTACAGTTTTTTTCACTAAATTGATCATTATTTCTTTCAACTTCTGCTGCTTTTAATCCTTCGTCTTTTGTTACGACTTGAACTAGAGGTTTTACTTTCACTTGTTTTGGGATTTTTTCAGCGTGGTCGTCATGGGAACAACATGCCGCTTGTCTGACCACGTGCTTAGCCGGATATGAAAATATAACCTCTGAATGTTGCGCAACCGGAAACAACATGGTCTGCTTCCAATTACCAATGAAATTAATAAATGAATCAATTGGATTATGTGAGGGTATGTTTGTTTCATGTAAAGGTATAATTGTTTCATGTAAAGGTGTAATTGTTTCATGTAAAGGTGTAAATGTTTTATGAAAGGTGTAATTGATTTATGTACAGGTATAATTGTTTCATGTAAAGGTATAATTGTTTCATGTATAGGTATAATTGTTTTATGTAAAGGTATGATTGCTTTATGTAGAGGTATAATTGTTTCATGTAAAGGCATAATTGTTTCATGTAGAGGTATAATTGTTTCATGTAAAGGTATAAATGTTTTATGTAAAGGTATAATTGTTTCATGTAAAGGTATAAATGTTTTATGTAAAGGTATAATTGTTTCATGTAAAGGTATAAATGTTTTATGTAAAGGTATAATTGTTTCATGTAAAGGTACAATTCTTAAGTTTCACTTTCAAGATGATTCAGTGTCTAGTCGTCATTTTGACCATATTTGGGGCCCGTAAAACTGTCTCCTAGTTAAGATGATATCATTTTCAGTCTAAAAAAAGAGAAAGATTCCGAGAAAAAAACACGTACAAAACACGCAACCTACCAGCATGCCTCCCTTAACCCAGCTACAAACCTGACCCCCACAAATAATAGAGAACAAATCATATTGTGTACCGACTTGTAACGGTTTGTAGCGAAGCTAGAGGGGGGGGGGGTAACTTAGTTTTAAATGCTAAGCCTCACACTTACCTCCAGAAAAACAAAAAAGTAAAGGCATGTAAAAAGTAACAGACGCATACAAAATGAATAAGACACCGCAATTTGAAATATAAGTTAATATTGAAAACTGGTATTGTAATAGGGGGAATAATCCTTGTTTTACTTAATAAGAAGTTTATTACGGTTATTTCCCTTTGTAAAAGTAGTGCTAAGTTTTTAATGTAAGTTAAATAAACATGTATGTAGAAATTGTAGAATATAGATATGCGAGTTGTACTCAGTGTTTGTAGGCAAGTTTCATGCTTTTTTGTGGGTGAGATGATTTTATGTTGTAAAACTGGTCTTATTTTGACATTTGACCCCTTAATAAGTAAATTGTATTATGAAGACCAGTCTTATTTGAAAATTTCATCATGGCAGACAAAAATTAGACGTTTGTAGTGGTTAGATGTTTGATTTCAATTTGAAAAGTTCGAGTCTAGCACTGATGGAATGGTTGAATGTTTAAGGAGTGGCTGATTATAAGAATTTTGAGAGAAAAGGATAAATACTTTATATTCATCTTGAATCTAGAACAACGAATAAATGATTGAGTGACCAATAAATGTTCTTGTTTATTTCGATCTAATATCAAACTATTCTGTAACTAACGTCAAGGCTTAGTTAGTCGGCATAAATACACCACACAGCAGTGTTGTTACAGTGGCGCTCAACATTTTGAATATGTTTTGGTGGACATTACACATTGATTGGTTACGGACGATATATGAATGATTGGACGAACGGCTAGCTAACCTCACACACGGGTACCCTGGATAAGCGTTTACGTCGTTAGTTTTTTACGGATAGTGACAGAAACACTAGATATGGATTTGATATTATGTGACATTTAGGACTGTATAGTGCATAGTGTGGGTTTATTAATTTGTGTTCAACAGACGGTGAGTCGTTTTTTATACTGTAATTTTGTTTCCAGGTAATTTGTGAGAAAGGTCCTTTAACTTTGTAATTTGTACAGTAACTTGTAACTTGACTGCTTGTCCGAGAGAAATATTTTTGGAGTGTAAAAAATATTTTTTGAAAGAGTTTATCAATTAATAATTGCACTGGTGGTGGGTTATCTTTGCATGGTCTTTCTATTGTCTGTCTATTTAATCCATAGTTAACTGTTAAAATATTACAACACTATCAAAACAATATTGTGTACTTGACTGTGACATTGAATTGACACCTATATCAAAATTATAATTAGAATTATTATTATGTCATCATAGTTTTCATTCAAGAACGATTTGTCCGTGCGATATTGTATGGAAATTTAATTCATGAAAATATGGGTGAATGTCAGTAATTTGGTTGAAATTGATCTAATTATTGAACAGTGTGTCAGAAAGTTATTATGGTCAAGGTCATTTTAGTTGTGTACTGTAGAGTTTTAGTACTTATTTGGCAAATTTGACCTGAGTTAGATTATTGTAGTACTGGTTTTATTTTGACATTTGACCCCTTAATAAGTAAATTGTATTACGAAGACCCGCCTTATTTGAAAATTACATCTTGGCAGACAAAAGTTAGACGTTTGTAGTGGTTTGATGTTTGATTTCAATTTGAAAAGTTGGAGTCTAGCACTGATGGAATGGTTGAATGTTTAAGGAGTGGCTGATTGTTAGAATTTTGAGAGAATAGGATAAATACTATATATTCATCTTGAATCTAGAACAACGAATAAATGATTGAGTGACCAATAATGTACCTGTTCATTTCGATCTAATATCAAACTATTCTGCAACTCACGTCAAAGCTGAGTTAGTCGGCATAAATACCCCACACAGCAGTGGTCGTTATAGAGGGATGTTCGCCTTATGAGGTTTTACTGTATTGTAGAATGTGTTCGGATAAGATGTCATTGCTTTTGAGACATATTTTGTGGCACAAACATTTCATCTACATGTATATGTACTAATGAAAAACTCGTTACCGGATGTTCTGTTCGGATCAAGCAAGTAATTCACTCCAAAAAATGTGAATTTATCGAAGAATCTGACGCGCGCAGTTTATGAATGCACATTGTAGATCTATCAAAATCGGCTATGTTCACGGAAAGCCACTAACTGTTTTATATTTTCCTTGTGAACAGATAAAAAACCTTCAGAGGCATCCACAGTGTCGGTTAGTAAATCTACTTCCGGCGACATTCCATCACCAACACATTCGCAGCAACAATTTGTTGCAACAACATCAGAGTGGACAAAATCAACTCATAATGGAATAGTGCCAACGAAACCTCAACAAAAAGCGACAGAGAGAATAAGTCCAACACAAAAGCGACATTCAACTACAGCGATTTTGAGTACAACAGTGACGTCACGAATGACGTCATTGATTACGTCACCGTCGGCCCCATCATATTGTCAAAACCGCTATTCGATATCGTGTGGCTTCACTTTCAAAGTTGTTTGTGGGTCGGATGGGAAAATTTATGCTAATACGTAAGATTTCATTGAAAGTTTGATTCTTAATCATAAATGTATTCTAAATACAGTGCCGGACCGTCGGACATGTCGGCAAATTTCGAGTAGGTACAATAACTTTTCGGCGAGTACCGGACCAGATGTCTGGCAGATGGGCTCAATTAACAGCATTTATCACTTACCAGTATTTAGTTTCGAGAAGCCGGTAATAATGAGGTGGTCTTAATTTTAAGCTGAATTATAGGGGAGTTATTGAAAGCCAGACCGTAAATGGGTGGTCGTTATAACAAGGTGGCCATAAAATTGAGGTGGCCATTATGTCCAGGTTTTGCTGCACTTACCTTGTCTAGCTAGCAGCTACCATTGTTGCTGGGTTGATGTGAATTGTTTAAATTTTTATCAGAAAAGTTGACAAACAAACTAATAATGCGATATGGCATTGTTACAGAATGTAAAAAATATCACTAATGGATTCGATATTTATATACATGCGCAGTCAAACCTGTGAATCAATGCCACCCTTGGGAAAGATAAAATGTTGCCTTTATTGACAGATGGCCTTTATTCTGAGGTCAGTTTGTTCTAAATAAACAATGACAGCTTTTTAAAGAATCGCCTATACTCGCAGGGTGGTCTGTATTCGAAGGTGACCGTGACCACAGGTTTGACTGTATTTATTCATTATATCATAAGTGTCTAAGATTTGGCCTCTAGTTATCCATATTAATGTTTTGTCTTACAACAAACAACTTTGTACTCAAGATTGATGAATGAAAATCCGAAAAGAGGGGTGATTAAAATGTTCTCAGAAAAAAATCTACATCGACTTGATCATGTTTATCTGTTTTTTAACGGCCCCTTTCGACAGCTGTGGTCATTTCAGAGCCGCCCCAGAGAGAGGGGAGAAGATACAGGAGAACCGGGCATATATATCCTAACTCTTCGAATAGAGCTCCTGGTTTTATTTATTGTGTCCGATGTGAAGCACCGTTCCTCACCTCACCCGTTTCTTGTGGTTTTCTAAACACAGTGCTAGGCTCAGTTGTGGAGTAGGGGACACTGAAAAAGTCCCTGAATTATCGGAAGTCGGAGCTGAGATTCGAACCCAAGATCTCGATTGCTAGTCAAGCGCGTTACCCCTAGACCACCGCGCAACGCTTTCTACATTCACTACATTTACTTATAAAGGTTAACTGTCTGATCTTAGTCAATCCATGTGGTGTTATTATTGTTGCAGTTGCATGCTTGCTCTCGGACGCTGTGATGACCCGACCTTGACCCAAGTTGCTTGCTCAGGATGAGCAATATACAACAGCAACAAAAAACAGCAACAACAGTTACAACAACAACGAGGACAATATAATTAAATTTTAGAGGGACGATCAACCAGTTGTTGTTATTAGGTGTAAAAAATCTTGTTTCTGCTAACATTTTTTATAAAAACTATCGATTTTCTTTTAGTCTTGCTCATGTTTTTTTCTTGTCGATATTTTGATTGTAATAATTATGAACTGCATCCCCGAACTAAAAACAGTTATGTGCGAAAAAGTTCCGTCTACAAGCCCTCCCTATTTTTTTGTTATGAAAGCGGAAATTAAGTATTTATTTTATTGACCTTGCGATATTTTACCCACAAAATCGACTTTTCGTGTACAAAAAGAAATATATAATTAAAAATATATTGTTTCAAAAAATTATTATGTTGTTTGTGGTGCCACCAACGTGTGTACACGTATAAAACTCATTTTGAAGATAATCCAACACGTGGTTTATTTGATCTCTTGTCACGTGATTTATTAAATGATGACGTCATAACGCCGTCAAGGGGACATAATGCAAAGTTGAATCAATGAGTTTTAAAGAACTTCACAAATGGTGGTGTCCCCTGAAAAAATATTCTTAAATCGATGAAGTCCCAAATTTCAAAGTTGACAACCGGTTGAATAATACAAAAAAAAATGACGAAAATAAATCGTAACGTTTTAATGCTGAAAAAAGGAATCCTTGTCCATTCTAGTATGAAGGTAGACTGTTTTCAGTCGAATAATGATTTTACATCATATGATGTCCCTTTTTATCCGCTCTAGTCCTTTCGCAATAGTATATTTGATCCCTGGATCTTTCGTAATAAAATGTCCCCTTTTGCCAGCTCTAGTCCTTTCACAATAGTATTGTCCCCTTTTTAAGGTCTAGTTATTACATGATATAGCGTCCCCTTTGGTTATACAACTTCTTCCTGCGACCAGGCCGGGACCGTGGTCCAGTGGTTATTGCGCTGGACTTGTACCCCGGAGATCAGGGTTCCAATCCCGGTCGCGGCAGGTCATACCCTTCTATGAAAATTTGACAAGAATGTCAATTTTCCTCCATATGTGGAGAAATTGCCGACTCCTTGTGGAAGAGTAAGTTAGTACTGGTTAGTATACAGTCCAGGAAAACAGGTTAGGTGAACTGGTTTTTTTTAAAGCGGCGTTAAACCCCAGGGACAATGTCACATGAAAACAAATAAGCAAAAACAATCTAGTGACCAGATGGCCCGTTTATTTTACGGATTAAACTGACAATGCACGTGCGATTTCTCGTCTTGTCCCCAGCCTCCCATATCCACACAAGTTTTCAACATGATCGACGTCTGGTTTTTTGAACCACTGTGTAAGTCAACAGCACGACCGAGGTAATGTTTTGATCTACACGAGTGACAAGCTCCGGCAATTTCATTTACCTGTAAAACACAAAGAAATATATCTTGCATTTCGAAATATTTTAATTTCTTACCTACGCAAACATATTTTTTTCAAATTTTCCTGCTCAGATCTTGAAAAATACGTGGCAAAAAGGTTTTCCGTAAAAACAGCCAACATACAAATGTAGAAGAAGACGGGGTTCACAAAATCACGTGACGGGAGAGATCTTTTGAAGATGGGGTTTACAAAATCACATGACGGGAGAGATCTTTTAACGCTTGCTAATAGTTGTAGAAGTCGACGATTTTTATGCAAACTCACCCGAACAAAGCCAATTTTCTCGTGCACTGTGTAGATGTACTGCACGAGTGTGGCATTGAGACACACAAACCCACCTGGCGCCCCGGGACTCGGACATTCTTTGCACGTGTAACTGCAAGAAATATACACATATGTATTATGTTAGTACAACATTTTTGGGGGCCTCTGTGGTCCTGTGGTTATGGTACCTGACTTTTATCGCTAGCCCTTGACCGTTATGTGTTCGAATCCCAACCGTGACCACAAGAAACTCACAATGAGGACTAGACAAATATCATATGTGAGGATGGTGCCCAGCCAGCTAGATCGGAGGTTCTACCCAGGTATACGCCTATAAAACTCGTCAAATTACCCTCCTGTTGGTGCGACGTAAAATATCAATGGAAAACGTACAAAAAGTGTTATTTTAGTAATTTCAGTGAGTTTAGTAATTTCGGTGACTATAGTAATTTCAGTGATTTTAGTAATTTTAGATGACGGCCATCCGTATGATCGAGCTCGCCTGGTTTTAAAAATCTTTAAAAATTTTAGAAATCTATGTTATTCACAAAACTTACTTTGACCTTGCAGCAGCGTAGCCATGACAAGTGTCCCGGATGTTATTGTAAGCGTAGGCGTTGTCATGGACACCAGACGGATGTTTCTTCCACAACACGATGTCTCCATTGTCAGCCAGCACCAGTAATTTACATGCAAATTCTTTAGCTTTAGCGTCACTGCAAACTGGATTGTCTTAAAAAATCAATAAAAATTACCATCAGTACAAGGGTCGGTCAATGAGTACTAAGATTGCGAGGGTCGTTCAATGACTACCGTAACAACGAGGGTCGGTCAATGTTTACCATAACTACGAGGGTCGTTCAATGATTACTGTGACTACGATGGCCATTCAGTGATTACTGTGACTATGAGGGTCGTTCAATGAATGCAATGAGATTTTGTTTACAAACTTCTACAACGTGTAATTACAGTAAAACCTCACATTGCGACCACCGCAATATTACAACCACCTTGATATAACGACCATCCATTTTCGGACCGGTTTTCAATAACTCTCCTATAATTAAATTTGATAATGGGGCCACCTCATTATTACGACGGATTTTTCGGGTCCAAAAGGGGGTCTCATTATTGAGGTTTTATTGTATTTAATTTTACTATTCAAAATATTCTGTGCGTAAAAACATGAGTCATAAGAAAACTTCAGAGAAGCCATTGCTTGTAATAAGTAACGGTTTCATTTTCCAAAATGTTTTCCACTCTGTCAGAGAGAAATAACCCAATTTTCTTTAATAAACTGATGTTTTGTATATTTGCTTTGAACTTGGAAGAGTCCAAAATATGCATATGAAGCAAAGGGTTTAAAAAACAGTCTCACATTTGGTCCGAAATGACGTCGGTAGCGTTACTATAGAAACTATTCCTCCTCCAATACGAAAGGTGCATATCAGAAATATGTTGATATAGATAGAAAATGTCTTGATATACACATCATATTGATTTTTTATCCCAGTGCTAGTGGAGAAAAAAAAGGAATGATAGCATGGTTCCTACAACTTTTTGATCACTCCTCGTATTAATCTGTTTACCGCACTTACTTCCGTTTTCAAAATGCAACATTTGAACCGCTGAGTCATTTTGAGGGTCGTTAAGTTTATGGTTTGTGTTTTTGGTGAGTAGGCGAAACTGTAAGCTTCAGCATAAAGCTTCATTGTGACCCCGCCCCTCCCATCCCCCGGAGCTATAATCGACCCCCTCTCCCTCCTCCAACCCAGAACTAACTGTCAAGTTGGCATGGAAACAATGAAAACCAAGGGGTCGTTAAGAAATCACTTGCATCTCACCGCTATGAGCTCGAATCCTACCCTGGATTAGATAAACTTCACATGTGAGGAAGGACGGAGGTTTAAACATGGTTTTGGGGTCTTCCTCCATCGTTCAGTGGGAAAGTTGCTAAATTATTCCGGCTGTTAGTGCGACGCTGAACCACAGAGGAAAATATTAGCACTATGACCATACGTGATTTTGAAGTTAGTATTGAAAATATTTACGGGTACTTACCCAGTCTAACTTCTTGTTTCATTTCTAACGAACTTGCGATGATCGCCATTAACAAAAGTTCGGAAATCACGAGCATATTCCGGTCACGTGACATTGCTGGTTCCTCTTTTTTGGTGTTCCTGTCGAAAAACGTTCGTCCAAATGTTAACATACTCAAAAAGCAAAAAAGCAAATTATTTGATACAAAAATACAACAAAAATGAGATAATTAACACAATATTAAATGTTTTATCACAAAAAAAGCTGAAATAAATTACCATAAAAAAATTAATTGTAAAAATGTTAAATATATACGCAATGAAATAATTTATCACGAACAAATAATTTATAACGAAAATATTTACAAATGTTAAAGAAGACTCATGAACATGCATGTACAGTAAAACCTCAAACAACGACCACCTCAATATTACGACCACTTTGATATAACGACCACTTATTTCCGGATCGACTTTCAATAACTCTCCTAGAATTCAACTTGATAATGAGATCACCTTCTTACTACGACCAATTATTCGGGTCCCGAAGGTGGGCCCATTATCGAGGTTTTACTGTAGTTATTTATATCGTTCGGATTCAGAAAGTAGAAATTTCTTTTTCTCTTACCTGAATGTTAATTCTGTCCAAATGTTTGCTAGTGACTGGTTCACGAACAAATAAAACCTTATTTCAAATCCAACACTTTGGGTTGATAAATCACACAACACACTATATTTGAAGGAGACAAACTGACTTATAAAACAATTATGTGTCTTAAAGTTCGGTAACCGTACAAATGTTAAAAAATAAACTGGTTCCCGCTCTGACTCTGTCTACACTTAGTTTTCTGCATTACAACACGCGAACCAGTTTAGATTAAAGTACGGCCCACATTCTCTTGTTTGACAGAGAACCAATCTAAATGATATGGAATTTTCATTAGACTGGTTATAAATAACAAATTAATGTTAACTGACGAAAATTTGATCTGTAAAGTACCTTTAAGAAGTAAATTGTTGAAACCGGAAGAAAAAAGAACATTAGTGATTCACATAAAATTTATTTGCATTAATACACATTAATATCTGTGTTTATCCTTGTCATGAATATTAACTTCCGGTTTGGAGAGAGAAAGTTTTTTAAAAATGTTTAAATATATTTATAATTTTATTGAAGTGTAAACAACATCTTGAAGGATGATATCAGTTTGTTTATCACCATCATCATCAACAACAATAACAACATCACCAACTTATTATAAATATCATCATCACATTATCATCATAAGATTATTATAATCATTACATTATTGTTATCATCAAATTATCATGACTACCCTTATCACTTAACTATATATAATAATCGTCATAACATTGATATAATTATCATCATCACATTAGTATAATTATTATCATGTTATTATAACTATCATTATCATGTTATGATAACTATTATCATTGCATTATTACTGATTATTTATGATAATCAGTGGCAAATTTCATCATCACAATTGAGTTATTCAGATTGCCATAAATTTACATTATATTGGCGCATGTCTATATTGTCCGACACAATCGTCTGAAAGACCATCAATATCGTACAGTAGAGCACGGTTAAAGTTAATTCCTGGGGACCTCAGTATTCACTTTAGCATACAGTAGAGCACGGCTAAGGTGAATTCCTGGGGACCTCAATATTTCCTTTAGTATACAGTAGAGCATGGTTAAAGTGAATTCCTGAGATCTCAATATTTCCTTTAGTATACAATAGAGCACGGTTAAAGTGAATTCCTGGTGACCTTAATATTTTCTTTAGTATACAGCAGAGCACGGCTAAAGTGAATTCCTGGGGACCACAATATTTCCTTTAGTATACAGTAGAGCACGATTATTGTGAGTTATAACTTTATTATATTCATTTACACTATGCAACGTATCAATAACAATAAAAATAATGGCGACTTCGGGTGCAAAAAATATTCCTCTGTATCGGATTCTGTGCTTTATACGATAACCGTGTTTTACTGTATTTATATCCGTCACAATAATGGCTGTATTCAATAGCAGTTCATGCGTGTTTAATTTACACGAAGTTTTTTTTTTAATTTCGTGAAACTGAACGAATCACCTGGGAAGTTAACGTCCTTTTTGAAGTTTTAAGGGAATTTCCTTAAAGGTTTAACATTGCACCATCAGCCCGGGTCAAATGACGAATTTTCCAGCTTTTAACCATGGAGGGAAAAATAAATGTTACAAAACAAAGGGTGACATTAACAAAAATATATTGTCTGTCGTGATTTTCTTTCTAAATTTAAATCTTTCGTGTTGAGTTTACCTTATTTATTTTTCATGCTTGTATGTTTGTTTACTGGTAGCTTGGCCCGAAATGGTGGCTTATAAGAAGTAGCAACCGAAACTGACTTTAAAAGAAACTTAAATCTCACTTATTCAGGCTATTTTACAGTGATTAGCGTCCCATTTGACTTTAAAACACTGCATAAAATTGTGATATAGTGTATATTTTAGGAGTTTATGTAAAGCGCAATTGAATATTTATAGTTTTTTCGCTATAGAAGTGTGTTTCAATACTGTAAACAAATGTACATGTGACGTTTTCTGTACTAAATACGCTTTGTTAAACCCTGTTAAACAAATTCGATATTTTCTGTAGGCTGTTTTTCGTCCACTAATTTTTGTTTTTACCGGCTGGTCGGATTTTGTGTTTGCAGGTTTCGGGGAACGCGGAATGTTTTGTGTTCAGGGAATCTTTGTTCATCACGTGATTTTAGTTGAAAAAAAATGTTCTTAAAAGTTTATTTCCATGTCCCCCGCCATGGAATGACAGGCGGGCATATAGTGTTTACCCCGTGCGTGTGCGTGCGTGCGTGCGTGTCATTCGCTGAAAGGTCAAGGTCACAGTGGACGCTTGAAATTTTCTGATTTATCCTTATATAGATATAGTGAAATCGATGCTATTGTTTTGAGCTCATAATTTTGTAGTGCAAGATAGGATTACGACATAATTTGACATAAATTATCAGCGCATGAAAATGACGCGTCGCGTGCAAGAGTCATGTGACTACCCTCATTTACCAATTCAATGTCCACAGTCATTTAGCGGAGCGTCCGTGTCCTATGTTCACATTCCTAGTTCATCACTAAAAGGTATCGTATGACTAATACAGACGTATCACTTGTTTGGGAATAGTCTAAATTCATTTTTTGAAAATGTGAGGTTGGGTCCTCAAAACTAATTCAAACCCACTGTAGCTTTGCTACGGACAATGTCAAGGCGGCACCCTCCGAGTGACTTTGTTTTGAGCACCATTTTTTGTATGGTCCTGTGTGTTAGCTCGGTCTAGGGAAGGCAGTATTTCGTGTTGGTGATTGTTATTTGCGTGTATTTACTAGAAATACTTTTCGCAATCTATTTTCATGTTGCGTCATTTCGAGTTACCGTTTGTTAATTAAAAAAGGTCGTGTTTTTTTTTTATTTTGTTACATGTATATGTTCGTTGATTTATGCTACCTCGTGAATTCATTTTTCGGTCTGTTTAATTTCGTAACAATGTGTATTTACATGTGTAGAAACTAAATATATCTATCAGGGTCATGTGAGGATATAACAATATCCCTATTCTCACTGTCCCGGATTGGAATCCCGGATGATCCCGGATAAGTAGTCCCGGAGAAAGCTGGTCAAACCGGAAGTACAACCATTACGGCACCGTATACGTCCTGAGTCACTCTAGATGGATCTTGTTAATACTGTTCAATTCCTTAAACGACCGGATGTATTAAATGTTTAATACAACAATACGTTACCCCGGGAAAATGTTCAGAACCTGCTTAATTCTTGAAGTTCCGGGGCAGAAGCGAGGCTTGTCGTACCCTTCTTATTTGACAAAAATGTCGATTTTCATTCATATGTGGAGAAGTTGCCGGTTCCTTGTGTAAGGGTAAGTTAGTACTGGTTAGAATACATTCCAGGAAAACTGGTTAGGTGAACCGGTCGCCGTATATAACTGAAAAATTGTCGAAAAACGGCGTTTAACCCATGTGAAAAACAGTTCCGGGTTATTGTGGATCAGTTTACGCTCGACGAAGCGACGATATCTGTGCTTGTCAGACCATCACCGGTGACAATCCGGCTCATACCAGATTTTACCAGCACCGTAAATACCGTATTTACTCCGGAACGGTCCGGTGTCGAACTGGAAGGTCGCGCTTCTACACCTGGGGTACGCCAGGGCAATGTCAGGAATATGAGAAAAAAAACACGTGCAGAATCATCACGGTATACCGGTTATTTTTTCACCGGGAAGTACGGGAATAATAACACCAATTTATTATTCTAGTAATTTATTACGCGCATTTATTTCTTTATATTTTCAATAAACAGCCTTGTAAAATGTGTGCTTATTTCGTGTTTGGAACGAATATTGATGCTCGGCGCCGTATTTGTTAAGATTTAGTTATATTACAAAATATAATCTATCACTTTTGTGTATTGAACTTCTCAGATTCTCAGGTCCAGGAAAAATATGAATAAAATATATGAATATAATTATTTGCTCAAATCACGTTTAAAAGACATTTGTTAGAATTGCCCTACAACTTGCTCAGTTGAGTTTAAGTAATGAGTTTGTAAGTACAGTAAAACCTCAAATAGCGACCATCTCAATATTACGACCACCTTGTTATAACGACCGCATATTTTCGGACAGACTTCCGATAACTCCGCTATAATACAACTTGATAATGAGTCCACCTCATTATTACGGATTTTTCGGATTCTGAAGGTGGTCTCATTATCGAGGTTTTACTGTATCGTCTTGTCATTAACGATGGCACATTGATTTACATTGAATAAATGTCATTCCGTTTTGTCCTCTCAAGCACTTGTGTATGCATCTTCCAATCCCTCGTTTTATCACAATTTCGCCGCCATTATCGTCGACAGCTTCCTGTTGCGCATGCGTAAAATACTCATCCGGTCGGCTTGATAAACACATAATTAAATGCGACAGAAAACTGTCACACTTTTGGACTTCTAGTGAAAGGATTTTGTCGTCGGTGGCAAGACAAAGAATGACGTCATAAAGCGAGGCCGAACAACGAGCTAGCGCCTCCTGTACAATGTCATCCTCTAAAAATAGAATCAGTTGAATATAAGAAACGGTTATGAAACTATGATAATATATTTATTAAGTTTGGGCAAAAGTCATCCAAAACTGTATTTCAGTTTCCGGTTCCGGTTCATAGAAAACAACCTGGAACCTATAAACATTATGTAATCTTTCTGGTACCCGTCTATTCTTATTCCTCTCATAAACAATCATGTATGCCTTTATTTTTATGGGTCACAATCGGATCACGTGATCTCGCGAGACTTGAGCATCACGTTACTTATTTGTTTTTGATCAAATATGACGGATTACCTCCGGGGAAATGTCAAATACATGCAAAATCCGATTAATGGGATTGAATGCATTTTTATTAATTGCTAAATGTACGATGATCGTGATTGCAATGTGATGATAAACGATATTAAAGTTCTGCTTCTCTGTGTGTGTTGAATAAAGCGGAAACAACAATACTGCTTTCTGATTGGTTAATTTTTAATCGGATCACACGCTAATTATTCTGCACGTTAGCTTCGAATTAAGAAACAAATTAAAAACATGTGTACAATACATTTGTTCACGAACAGAACTGAGATAAGACGAATAGTTATTGAAATTTCTGACCCCCCACGTGACACTTTCTTTTCCATTGACACACTGCAAAAATCTAGTAGACTACCGGTATGAGCTTTATAAACAATAGGTTTAAACAGGTTTAATATCTCGACTTCTTTAGGATTAAAAGACACCCTTTGAGGGCGCGACCGTGGTCCAGTGGTTAGTGCATTGGACTTGTCACCCGGCGATCAAAGTTCAAATCCCAGTCGCGGCAGGTCATACCCTTCTATGAAAATTTGACAAAAAGGACCCGATTTTCTTCCGTATGTGGAGAAGTTGTCGGCTGCTTGTGGAAGGGTAAGTTTGTACTGGTTAGTATACAGTCCAGGAAAAACTGGTTAGGTGAACTGGTCACCGTGTATAACTGAAAACTTGTTGAAAAACGGCGTGTAAACCCAGTGAAAAAAGATCCTTTACGCAAGGTTCTCAACCAATAAACACTGCGTCATAATCACGTGATTCTCCCAAAATACTGATAAATATCACCGGCACACGTGATTCTCGTGAACGCCAAATGACTCCAGCTTTAAGACAAAAACACGACTCGCTCGTGCAACTCACTTTATTTCCTCTTAAAATTCAATCAATCATAAACATACTTTACATAAAAATGTGGGATAGATGTAAGTTACATGTAAGTTTTTTTTCATATGCATCTTAGATATGTTGAAATGGACGAGGGGCCAAAGTCATATCTTGTGAGGTAGTAGTTTAAAACTTAAAAATATTGGTAAATGTGTTAGACATAATTTACAACTGACAATAGATCCCAAACCAATTAATATTTACAATAAAACCTCACGTAGCGACAACCTTAATATTACGACCACCTTGTTATAACGACTACTTATTTTCGGACCGGTTTTCAATAACTCCCCATTAATTCAACTTGATAATGAAACCACCTGATTTTTACCACCATTCTTTCGGGTCCCGAAGGTGGTCTCATTGTCGAGGTTTTACTGTATTAATTTTGCGACATTGAAAAATAAAAATTTGAAACTGGCATCATTTCCGAAAACCGTATATTGGCCCCAACACAGAAAATAAGAACTTGTATAATAAGATTGTATTTATTGTTAAATAATTAGAGGCCTCCATGGGTCAGTGTTTGTTACTGACATGTAATCACTAGCCCCTCTCCGCTGTGAATCCCACCCGAGACCAAAGCAATTTTAAACGTGAGGAAGCTGTCCAGCTAGTTTACGGAAGGTCAGTGGTTCTACCAAGGTGCGGTTATGGTCCCTGACTTGCAATCACTAACCCCTCTCCGCTGTGGGTTCGAATCCCACCCGAGACAGAATTTCACATGCGAGGCAGCTGTATACCCTGATCTACCCAGGTATGAGCTTTGTGTCTTCCTCCACCGTTAAAGCTGGAAAAATGCGACGTCAAATCCCAGTTTTAAAAATGATTTATGTGACATATTGTCACTGGGGTTTTACGCCATTTGTCAACAATTTTTCAGTTATATACGGTGGTCAGTTTGCCTTACTAGTGTTTCTGGAATGTATACTAACCAGTACTAACTATCCCTTCCACAAAGAGCTGGCAACTTCTCCACATGTGGAGGAAAGTCAACATTTTTGTCAAATTTTCTTAGAAGGGTATGAACTGCCGCGACAGTTTAAAAATAACGATACCGGAATGAGCCAACTTTGTGTTCAATCATGGTTATATGCGTGAAACAAAATTATTTTGGCGTCTATAATAACAATTTAACCGTCTTACCTGTTTGATAAAGGGCGGAAATATTCAGTGCGCATGCGCAAAGTGACGCTAGAATCATCAGAGTTTCTTTTCCAGTCATGATGATAAAATCTAAATAAATAATAATAAATAATAAATAATAATAATAATAATAAATAAAGATAATTTTTAAATACGTATTATACATGAACTCATACGTTTTGAAAATACAGAAGTAAAAAGTTTGTAATATATAAAATACATACATTGTCGTTTTCATTCTCAAAACCAGCAGCGGATTTTTAACGAATTCTATTTGAATAAATTTTAATCTGCGGTTTTTATTTTTTAAATCATTTTCGCATAGCCTTTCTTGTAATTACTTAGTAGGAATCGCTAGATCGCGAAAAGTTATCTCAACGAATTAAGCGACCACTTCACTGTTAAGACCACCTCATTATAAAAACCACTAAGTTTCAGACTGGTTTTCAAAATACAGTAAAGCTTCGTCATTGCGAGCACCTGAATTATCTCGAGGAATTTTTTACAGTCCCGTCAATATTTGTTCTTTTCATGTGATTTTCAACCAACAAATACCTCGTTATTCCGAGCACCGCGTTAATTTTTAATATTTAATATGTTCCGATGAACTCCTAAAGATAACGAGGTTTTAATGAATTCGTTTATATCTTCTAGATAAAGGGACCACCTTAATATTAAGACCGATATTTTGTCGTATTGTCGAGGCTTCCGTGGTTGAGTGGTCACTATCTTAGACTAGTAATCACTAGTCCCTCCCTACTGTGAATTCGAAACCCCGGGAACCAGGCAAAACTCGCATGTGAGTAAGCTGTCCAGCTAGCTTACGGAAGGTCGGCGGTTCTACCCATTTATACACCGACGGTATTACTCTACTTCTAAAGCTGGAAAAGTCGCAAAATGACCCCTGGTTGTTGGTGCGACATTAAATCCCGGAGAAAAAAAGCTGGCCCTAATTTTGACATATTACAGTATTTTAAGACAATCTATTATCAAACACAAAGAAACTTAGTTATTTTTATTTTTCTCATAACGATACACGTTGTTATATTGGTCATAAACGTTTAACATGTAAACCACGTGATACACAGACGTTTGTCAATCAAACAATGGGTACATCCGGCCTCTGTTTATTTAAGTTTTACGTAACGCCTCAAAAGAAACGTTTTGCACGATTTGCCCGTGCTCTGTCTGAAAAAAAAACTTTCTTCCAAGCCCTAAGAGAAAGAAAACAAAATATTTTCAGTTTTTAAACTCGAAATGCCGCGACTCTCTGAAGGTCAAGTATTGAAGATTTGAGGATGCTTAGTAAAGGAGATTCTGTCGAGGTTGTCGCGTATGCAGTTAATTGCCACAGAAACATTGTTAGTGATCTTAATTCAAGGTTTCAGCAAAGTGGGACAGTTTCTGATTGTCCCCGAACTGGCAGGCATCGCGTAACTGACGCCAGATTAGACCGTCATTTAGAACTGACGCATACAAGATGTCGTTTCCAAACCGCTACAGGTACAGCGAGACAGTACGGTATAAGTAGAGACAGTACGGTATAAATAGATACAGTACGGTATAAATAGATACAGTACGGTATAAATAGATACAGTACGGTATAAATAGATACAGTACGGTATAGACAGATACAGTACGGTATAAGTAGACACTGTACAGGTATATTTAAAGACAGTACGGTATAAGTAGAGACAGTACGGTATAAGTAGATACTGTACGGTATGAGGGAAAATTGAATATCTTTTAGATAGTGAACGGACTTCTTAATTGAAAAAGCGTCTGGAAGACTTGTAATGCGTGATTCGTACCCAGTAATTTTCGTACTCTGCCTTTCGTACTAGGACTTTGTTCATTGAAATGCGCACTAGAATCTTTTTTCGACATTAAATTCGTAGCAGCGTGAGGGATGAAAATCTATAGACCAATTTTCTTTTGCTTAAATCTAGATGCAAACACGCAGCTATTATTTATAAGCTTGACGATGAAATGTTTTTAAAATAAAAAAAAATCCAAAATGAGGGGAAAAGTTAATCTAAGAAATTCCATGAATTTTTACGTGGATCTCGTATCACAATAGACCCATGTTGAGACTTTTTTTTATTAAAGTACAAAAATATTATAACTGTAAACATGCACTAGACGGGTTACCATGGTGATTAACAGAAATTTCGTTTACTTTTTAGCTCCACCGAAAAAAATAAATGTATGGTTTAAATCATTATTTACATATAAATATCTTCTCAACTGAACAATTTTGAAAATGATCTCAATTGAAATATTTTGTGAGACTGGTACACGATCTCATCACAACTAGTGAGATTCGTACCTGATCTCATCACAATATTGATAAAAAATATTGTTTTATAAAGATGCCTTTTTTCATAAAAAGTTGTATGTTCAAAAGCATTAAATGTGAAAAAAATTCTCTGTCTTAAATTATTTTATAATCACCTCCAGGTCCACGTAAAGATATCTAAAAAAGTTCTATTTTTGTTTGTGTCTATTCGACAATAAATCACTGAAATTTTCAGACTTAAAAACTGTGACTTTCGTAATCAGACAATTTTTTTGTAGAAAAAGAAATAGAATATTTTCAAAGTGCAATGTACATCTTTGAGCATTCCTCATTTAACCTTTATTTTGGGTTTTATGAAAAAAAAAAAAAAATAATTATTATAGTTTATAAAAATAATTAATTTCACTTACTGTATTACTAACGATATCGCCCGGTGTGGTGTAATGTCTAAACATTCAACCCGAACGATTAATAATTTAAATAAGAAAACTCGCGCATGCGCAGTAACCTCAAAGAAATTTCTGCTCACGTTCGGGTATCAATGAACGACAACAGCAAAAAAAATGTATAAATATAACTTGTAATAGCGACTGAAAAAACAATTGTAAAGATTTAATAGGATAGCAAATTCATTTGAAACATCGCCGCAACTAGTGCGTGCAAAAATCAATTCGTACACGCTGCGATTCGCACCTTAAAATCGGTAATTCGCACGTGATATTTTGAGATTAATTAGCTAAGTTTAAAACGCTAAAACATGACTTGATCCGACTTGAATCATTGTATTTCAGTAATGGTCGAACATCCGCGTGATACAATTAGAGTGATACGCCTTGTAACAATATTCCCCACCCACACTTAATCAATTAATCCTTTATTGTTTTGTCGAACCAAATTTGTCTCCCAACCGTGCATTTCTTGTTAAAGGTACTGTGTCTGATATTTTTTCACAGGCTTTTGACCTACTAATTTTGTTTTTTGACTTATTGTCCCCGGGGTTTAACGCCGTTTTTTCAACAATTTTTTAGTTATATACGGCGGCCGGTTCACTTAACCAGTTTTCCTGGACTGTATACTAACCAGTACTAACTTACCCTTCCACAAGGAGCCGGCAACTTCTCTATATATATGGAGGAAAATCGAGATTTTGTCAAATTTTCATAGAAAGGTATGACCTGCCACGACCGGGATTTGAATCCAGATCGCCGGGTTACAAATCCAGCGCACTAACCACTGGACCACTGTCACGGCCTCTGATTCTTTAACCCAAGCGAGTGAAAAATATACACATTGTGGCCAAAAAGGGGTTTATTGTCGATGGGGAGTTAAATAGTCCCTTTAATCATAAATCTTTATTCTAGACCTTTAATCATAAATCTGGGGTCTAGTCCCTTTAATCATGAATCTAGAGTCTAGTCCCTTTAATTATAAATCTAGAATCTAGTCCCTTTAACCAAAATCCGCAGTAAGTGCTCGTGTATTGTTTGAAGACTTAAGATTTTGGGGGGATGCCCCTGTTTTCAACATTATTTAAAATTAATACATAACGGAGAGCAGTAGATTCATGATTCTTCATTCTTAACCAGCAATAACCTTGTTTTCCGCAAATTACTTCATTCTGTACCAGCAATAACCTTGTTCTCCGCAAGTCACTTCATTCTGTACCAGCAATAACCTTGTTTTCTGCAAGTTACTTCATTCTTAACCAGCAATAACCTTGTTTTCCGCAAGTACTTCATTCTGTACCAGCTAACCTTGTTCTCCGCAAGTACTTCATTCTGTACCAGCAATAACCTTGTTCTCCGCAAGTACTTCATTCTGTACCAGCAATAACCTTGTTCTCGCAAGTTACTTCATTCTATACCAGCGCTAACCTTGTTCTCCGCAAGTTACTGCCAACTTCTCAACATGGATCACTTTATTCGGTGAAAGTCTGGTGGCAAGCGACGCCATGCCTTCGACAAAATCGTCTCCAAGAACACAATACATCCATTGTTCGTCACGGTAACAATGAAAAATATCACCGCCCACCTATCTACTAGATCATTGGTTCATCAAATGGTAAAAAAATGACAAGACAAAATCTCATATTTGGAAACATAGAAATGGCAGCGGTGTACCATTAATCATTGTCTCATGAAACAAAAGATTAATACTCTTTTATTCATTTAATTTAATTTGTTCCGTGAAAGGTCACAATGTAACACATGTCAAAAGGTAGCTTTGTGTCCCAAGCGTATTCTAAGATTTCTATTTTTTCTTATTTTTTTCTGATCAGCCGTAGCGTATGAATATCATTGCAACCTTTAAACTTGTTTTAATATCCTTCGTGTGAAGTTTACAATTAACTAATTGGTTAATTGACATCCGGTAAACTTGATGGATAATACGGCTTCGCAAAGACAGGCCACGATTAGTGTTGTCGTTGTTGTTGTTCAAAAGTTTTAATGTTCATTTGTAAATTTGTAAAACATTCATATCACGCAATTCGAGTATTTATCAACTTGGTTTTGTATACAAATCGATCCATTTTTTCTGTCAATGTTGAAGACAAAAAAATGTCACATTATCCCATAATGCGTCACGTGGCTAAACAAATGCTGACAGTGGTAGGTGATGTTGATGCAAATGGCGAAGATGATGATGATGATAATGGTGGTGGCGTTGTTGTTAAAATTGATGAAAATGTTGATGACGGTGGCGTTGTTTTTACAAATGATGAAGAAGATGATGATGATGATGATGGTGGTGGTGGTGGTGGCGTTGCTGTTAAAATTGATGAAAATGTTGATGATGGCGGCGTTGTTTTTGCGAATGATGAAGATGATGATACTAGTGGTGGTAATGTTGTTTTTGTTGTTGTTGTTGATAATAATTTTGATTATGATGCTGATGATTATCACTCTGTTGATGATGATTGAAGTGATGGTAATTATAGCGATAATGATGATGGTGACGATGGTGTTATTGTTTCAGATGACGAAGATGATTGTAATAGTTGTGACCACTAAATACCCGTTAAAGTTTAGTCGGCCAAGGCAGGTCATACCCTTCCATGAAAATTTAACAAAAATGTCGATTTTCAACCACATTAAAAACGCGTTAAAAACCCAGTGACAATAAGTCACATAAAAAAAAATAAAATAAAGTTTAATAATTTATTGAACAAAAATAAAAAAAGCGTGTTTATCAAAATTCATTCTTCAATTGATAAGATACTTTAGGAACATTTCTTTGACTAAAATGTGTAAATGTGAGCTAAACAAACATTAGTGTACATTATAATACATAGTAAAAACACAAACAGCGACCACCTCAACCTTACGACCACCTCAACCTTAGACCACCTCAACATTACGACCACCTCAACATTACGACCACCTCAACTTTACGATCACCTCAACATTACGACCACCTCAACTTTACGATCACCTCAACATTAGACTACCTCAACTTTACGATCACTTCAACATTACGACCACCTCAACTTTACGATCACCTCAACATTACGACCACCTCAACTTTACGATCACCTCAACATTAGACCACCTCAACTTTACGATCACTTCAACATTACGACCACCTCAACTTTACGATCACCTCAACATTACGACCACCTCAACATTATGACCACCTCATATTACGACCACCTCAACATTACGACCACCTCAACATTACGACCACCTCAACATTACGACACCGCAACATCACGATCACCTTCTTATAATCACCATTAATTTTCGGACCGGCTTACAATAACTCCTATAATTCAACTTGCTGATGATACCGCCTCATGATTACGGCCGTACAAATGATTTAGTAAATTTTGTTTTTAAATCAATTTGGATAATATACATGTTAATAAATTCAGGTGTGATTTTACTAGATTTAACTTGTCTGCACATAGATTAGAGATAGAAGCTGGTAGATGGCATAAACCAAATAAAATACCTTATAACAAACGCATTGTCAATTATGCGACTGTTTGGAAGACGAAATTCACTTTTTTGAAGAATATCCTTCGCACTTTGGAAAAGCAATATCAGAAAGTACTGTTCACAATATCTGAGACCATTATGTGTATAATGGGCTCAGGCCGCATCTAAGTATGGTTAAATGTACTGACCCTCTGAAATCAGAAAATATTAACGAACTAAGAAATCTTTCAATTTCCATTTTTAACAATTTTCAGAAAAGAAAAAAATGCCTATTGCTTTAATTAAATTGTTTCCCTCTCTCACAAAAGAATGTTTCGTTGTATTGCAATGACAAATTTATACATACCAATATTTGTAAAAAAAATGAACTATGTGCAAATTTTTAATCAATATTTTATTGATAAAAACGACAAAAAGCGACACGAAGCGACAAGAAGCGACACGAAGCGATAAGAAGTCATAATTATAATTTTAACGATAATTCGGCTTACATTATTCATTGTTATGTTAAATTATAAGTTTTTAAGTATAATTCAAAATAACATTATTTTAATCCATAATAATTTAAAATATTCCTATTTCTGACATATACGTACCGCGGTATTTTTGTCACCCAACAGTTTAATTGTCAATGATATACAAATACTATAAGATATAATTATAAATCGCATATGAATTATAACTGAAGAAAACAAAACATATTTATAGATTTTTCTAAATAAGTAATAATGGTAATATGGTAATATAAATCAAAATGATGTTAATTCCTAAAGCATTATATAATTGGTTATTAACCTCATATTAATATGTTAATGGCTATATATACATGTTTATGTAAAAATGTAAATATATGTAGATTCTTGGACAATTTTATCTTTTTCTCAGATAAACTATACTATACTATTATCACATATTCAAAATAAGAAAACACGATAAATGTTGCAGACACACATTGACACAGGTCATATATCAAAGCGAGGCTTTCCGCGTAATTATCTCGTCAATAGGTGACAATTAACAAATTTACTCATCAATAACTTGTCAATTTCGTCTCATTATCGACGCGTCCATATTAGCTTTTGTGTCAAAAATGCGATGAAATTAGCATTAACTGACACCGAGCTCTGTCATATGTCACATTGTCTAATCGGAATACTATGGACTAAAAGCAGTATACAAGCCAATTATGTTTCACTTCCTGAAAAAAAATACGTACATGTTCCTCGGACAAAGATATACAAAAAGAAAAATGGGTCATTAATCTAACTTCATGTTTACATCATTTTATGCTTGTAGATTCGTAATTTCTTTATTTTGATAACGATGTAAGTGTAATAAGGCTATCCTGTTTTTTTTTCTTTGTTAAGCGTCAACCCCATTTGGCAAAACCTAGCTACTTATTTTAAAAAAAACCACACAAACTCATTTTGGAAAAAAACAAATTTTCTTGACTTTAACAGAAATATCAAATTAAACATATATAAAGAACAGCCACCTAACTGGTTTAAACTCAGAACACAGAAATCTAACACTTCTGATTCTGATTTTTGTGGGTCACTATATCCTACACTAGAATACTAAAAAAAACTAAAAAAAATCACAATTTAAAATAAAAGTCCACTTAAAAATATGACACGCAAACTACAGCCATTAATCTTGGAAGCTGTAGAATCCAATACCGAAAACAGTGAATTTTCAAATTTAAGGATGAGTTTTGACTTAAAGATTGAGCCAGACGACATTGCTTCCTCAAGTGACATGAACATTGAGTCAGTTTGTGACGATATTTAAAATCAGCCAATCAGATCGCTTTATGGACAATCTGACTAATTTGCACACGACTGATGCATATCGCTATCGTCTTAATGTAACAGTGTCATCATTTGGAATCAAGTCAAAACATAAAAATGTGTGTTAATGAACGGTAAGCGATACCCACACAATGTCTTTGCACTTCGAAATGTCAAAAATGCGCCAAAACATATCAATCATGGTATATTTAAACGTGTATGAAAGCCTGGGGCAAAATCTGTCTACAACCGTTGACTCACTATCTGCGGACCCTAAATAGACCATATCTCGCGAGCTCATAGTCTGAAAAATTCATAGTGGAAAGACGTAGGGTATAGAAAGGTTTAATTTTTGAATAGATAAAAATATCATGAAAATACAGGTTTATTTCCTAGGTCTACTGGTCGCTGTTTTGGTGGACAATTCGTCAACAGCTAATCCCTTCAAGGTAAGTCATGTTTTGTTAGACATTTCGTTTCTTGAATTAAATTAACACCCTGACACTACCGGTACGACACTCATTTCATACTCATTTTGTTTGTGCGAAATAAGACTATTTTTCTGTTGCGAAATTTTTACACTTTCTATGCTCTGTTCATTTTTTTATCTTTATTTAATCGAATTGGAATATATTTAATTATTTATGGGTAATTATTTATAACAATATTGGAAATATTTAATGCACTTTTATGCACAATGCATTTTAACATAACTGATTTAAAATAGAGTTTCGTAACTTCTAAAAATAAATGATAAATGTTTCTATTTTTCTACTTACTATTATTTTCGAACTGTAAGGGAGGTAACTCTAGTAAAACTCTGGTACCAGTATCAATAATACAACCCATCAAATGTCACAGCTAGTCTGCATCACGGAGTGGAAACCAGTAAACAAACGGTTCATATTAGTTCAACTTTTTTTCTGAAATATTTTTGAAGTGCGAAATTTTTCTTCACACAAAAACATACAAATATTTTGTTTCTACAAGTAAGAAATTGACGGAAAATTTTGTTTCTACAAGCAAGAAATTGACGGAAACACTAAGGTTTTTCTTAGAATTATTTATTCGGACATAGAAAATATCCTTTGAAGACATTTGAAACAAATTGTCTTTATTTCCATGAAATTGATAGTCATCTGCTTGTACAGTCTTACGTAACACAATAATAATTAGTATGAACTGTACATTGTTTTTATGCTATTTTCATGTAGGAGTCTTATTATATTGTCACATGCTTTTATGATAATTCATATTCTTGTTTTGTTTTAATGTTTTTTATGATAATTCATATTCTTGTTTTGTTTTAATGTTTTTTATGATAATTCATATTCTTGTTTTGTTTTAATGTTTTTTTATGATAATTCATATTCTTGTTTTGTTTTAATGTTTTTTTATGATAATTCATATTCTTGTTTTATTTTCAGGGTAGATTTGATTATTATGGGCAGAGAGCTCGTTTGATCAACGGATTTCCGTCAAGGGGTTCAATTGGCAACTTCCGAGTCAGACGACAGCTCGGTCCACAACTTAGAGGGTTCCAGTCACCAAGGGTTCGTCTCTCTAGATTTTCTGGGTTAAACATGAGGTCCCGGTTGTCACCCTTTAGTGGTTTAACACAGAGGAACCCGTTCACCTCCCGACAGTTTAATGGTTTAAGGTCCTCCTCTTTGCCTACCTCGTTGATTCGATCACAGATATCATCAAGATCAACACCCAGTAGGATAATCCAACGAGGTCGATCCTCTAGGAGACTTCGAATCCCATCAAGGGTCCCCCTTTCTATGCAAGGCGGCTTACGATCTTTCGGTACAAGGATTGGTCGGTTACCAAGGTTACGTTCACAGTCGAGGGGTCGAGGAATTTCTACGTATTATCAGCAGTTACGATCACGCGGTTACACAGGTACCGGAACACGTGACGATCCCATCAGAGTTAGAGCTACTAGTCAGCAAAGCAGACGATCATCAACCCGTCAGATGAGAACCAGCCCACGCTCTCGTGCTTCCGGTAGACGGATCCAAACTCGCCCAGTGAATCAGTCTGCTAGAAAAAGTATTGATCAAGGTGTGATTGCTTTGTTTGGATTTGATAATCCGACAGGCGGGACTGTCTTACCAACACTTTCTGAAACTATTGACAAGTCTGTCAGTATTAAGCGAACGCCAATAAAGAAAACTGGAACCAAAAATTCGTCTTTTGACGGAAAAGGCACCGTTAAATCTTCTGAACACGCGACTGTTAAAAGGACAGAAGGAATTGTCCATGATGAAACAACCGCCATCAAAAAGTCTAAGAAAGTCATGCCAAGATCAAGATCAGAATTAGAGTTTGCTGGACCACCAAAGAAAGCAGCTGCGGGGACGACGGCCGAAATTGTTGCTGAACCCAAGACAGAAATAATACCAGCTATGCCAGTAGAAATTGCTTCTAGAGTTCTATCAGAAAAAGTTGCAGAAAAAACAGCAGCAGTTATTGAAGACATTCCAGCTAAGGTAGTTTCAGGAGTACTGAATGAAGTCGTTGCAGAAGTACCTTCGAAAGCAGTTTTAGAAACACCAGCTGATTTTGTTGCAACTGTCGAAGCGAAAGATGTTGCAGACACAGCAACAAAAATTGATGCCGAAGTTCCAGTGGAAGCAGTGGTAGGAACAGCCACAAACATTGTTGCCGAAGTTCCAGTGGAAGCAGTTGTAACAGATACAGCAACAAAAGTTGTTGCCGAAGTTCCAGTGGAAATAGTTGTTGCAGACACAGCAACAGAAGTTGTGGCCGAAGTTCCAGTGGAAACAGTTGTTGCAGACACAGCAACAAAAGTTGTTGCCGAAGTTCCAGTGGAAACAGTTCTCGCAGACACAGCAACAAAAGTTGTGGCCGAAGTTCCAGTGGAAACAATTGTTACAGATACAGCGACAAAAGTTGTTGCCGAAGTTCCAGTGGAAGCCATTGTAGGAACAGCCACAGAGATTGTTGCTGAAGTTCCAGTTGAAACAGTTGTAGGGACAGTCGCAGAGATTGTTGCTGAAGTTCCAGTTGAAACAGTTGTAGGGACAGTCACAGAGATTGTTGCTGAAGTTCCAGCGGAAGTACTTGCAAGCCCAGCAAAAAAAGAAGTTGTCCCGGAAATTCAAACGGATTTAAAATCCGGAACACCAACTGAAGTGGCTATTGACACAGCCAATAACGTTATTGCTGATACAACAGTCACAGATGCAGATGCAGTCAATATAAACATCAATGCCAATATAACATCACATAGTACGAAAACAACTGAAGCAGTGAAGCCTATAGTTCCAGAAACAATAATACCAACAGATCTTAACCTATTAGAACCAGTAGCAGTGTTTGTTGAAGGTCATGCAGTTTCTGACGCACATCATGTAAGTTCCGCCAAAGAACAAATAGTCACTAAACAACTACTGGAACCAGGACATGTGGACACTGCTATTGTAGGAGCTACTGTCATAGATAAACATGATGCAGGTGGAATATCGGTCGTTGCAGGAAGTAACAAAAGTCAAGCTGGCACCGCAGCAGCATCCGTGGAAGTAGGGAAAGTAGCAGAAACTGCAACAGCAGACACTGGTGGTAACGTTCCTATACTAACGAACACTGCAATCGAAAATACGAACTCAAATAGTGCAAACGAAAATAATAGTAATGCATTATGATAAATTGCAACTCTAATGCTTAAGACAGAAATTAAGATTTTATTAATTTATCTTTTCAATTTAATTGTGATAAATTTGCTAATAACTCCTAATAAAATGTCAGAATTTGTGTTTTATACGTTACGGGAGACAATTGCGTGTAAATTGGAGAAGAAAAAACACTAATCAGGGTAAGGAATGATGCAATATTCGATGTAGAACATTTATACTGAATCGTAAAATCAAGGGAGAGTACTCTGTCATGTTTGTTTCTTAACTGGTCCCCGGTCCATGTTGCAGTGCACCAAAGGTTCTGTACACCAGAGTCATCGGGTACCAGTTCAGTTTGTTTATTATAATTTGACTGACCTTTTGCTATGCATGTTTAATTCATACATATATCTTATATAAATTTATATATTTATTTGTATAAATGTTTCTGTGTAATTCTTTGTTTGATACGTATTATTCAAGTTTATTTGATTTATTTGCATAATTTTCTATGATAATAAACTTATTTATGCTGTACATGTATATATTTATTAATGAATAATCTCGATCGTATTTTCGCTTCTTGGGAGATTTTGACCACACGCAAAGAGTTAGAAAAAAAGAATTAAAATTTCTGAAAAATCAAATAAAATAATCCATGGTATTTTTATTGCTTAAGTTCAATAGGTATTCAGCCGGCGTACTATACTGGCCGTCATAAGAAAGTAACAATTATAAAGTCTTCTATTATGGCTTAATATACTGACTTCGAAATTTTACTGGTACACAGCAATTTTATGGTCAATAATGGATAAAAATAAGCCATATCATGAAATGCTTCAGCTATTTCCAGAATTAAATTCATCTCGATTCCTTGCGCTTTGTCTATTTTATACCAACATCACTTACTGGTTACTTCCTTATGACGGCCAGTATATTTTGATTGCTACATGGTCGGGTATCATCAACAAGTTCCATCCAGGGACTGTAGAGTCCCACTTCCATCCAATATCATTCCAGGTGGTCCACGAACTTTTCAAGTTCGGCAGGTTATCTGTAAATCTTGTGCACTTCACTTCGTTTAGTTTCTTACACATTTAGAAATTTTGCCAAAATTCAGGTTTTACGGTCATGAATTAAAAACGGGTTTCTATCATTTTCTCTCTCTGTGTGTCTTAAGTCACGTGTCAAATACCGCTAACATGGTTTGCTTTGAATTGTACAACATACATATAACATTTTTTATCAAAATGAGCCGGAATATACCACAAACTGTTTAGTAACGCAAGTTTAGCAACTGTAATGGGGAGTTTTAGCAAGGCAGAGTAAACAGTTGGGTGGAGTTACAGCCAGGTCGAGTTGTAGTTGGATGGCGTTACATCCAGGTTGGGTTGTAGTAGGGTTGAGTTACAGCAAGGATAGCAATAGTTGGGTTGAGTTACATCCAGGCTGAGATGTAGTTGAGTGGAGTTACAGCAAGGCTGGTAATGGTTGGGTGAGTTACATCCAGGCTGAGTTGTAGTTGGGTGGAGTTACAGCAAGGCTAGTAATAGTTTGGTGGAGTTACAGCCAGGTTGAGTTGTAGTTGGGTGGAGTTACAGTAGAGAGGAATCATACACGTGTACCCCTTGTATCTCACCACCGTGACTTTGGGTTAAATATAAGGGAAGTGAACAAAAAGACAACAAAACACTATCGTATAAAATTAGGATTGTTTTAATTGTGGTATCACACTTAATACATGTATTAGAAAATTAAATACACATTTTAAAATCATATTCATATATAACAATAAAATGATCAACAGTTCGAGAAAGCTGCGTTTTTTGCCATAAGTATCCCACATAGAATATAGACACACATAGTTAAAAAGTAGGTGGATGGAGAATGTATCTATTTATCTGAAAACTGCTGTTGACTGCGAATAAATAATGCATAAAGCGCCACAAATCATTCATGTATAAGTTCAAATAAATACGTCACACAGTCTGAAATATGCATTATGATAAAAAAAATGTTCAATACAGTCAGGTCTGTTGTCGAAGTTCACATTGCTGATAACTATAGATTTCAGGCTGGACTGTATCGTAAACATCAATTTAAATAACTTAATTTGCAAGCTATGTGATAAATTTGCTATGTTTTCACCCAAATTAATAAATAATCTAATAAATATAAATAAGTATATAATACACATATAAACCAACCATGCCATAAGAATAGGTAAGACATTATAAGACATCTCACACCTAACCAAGCACTTTAAATAGACCAATTTATTTCCATCAAAACAAATACAGAAGTTAAAAAGTATAGTATAATTATTATTAATTGTAAATACAGTGAAACCTCACTAACTGACCACCTCAACAATACGACCACTAACATATGATCACTTATTTTTGGACTGGTTTTTAATATTTCCTCTGTATTTAAACTTGATAAAAAGACCACCTCGATATTAAGACCAATTTTCGGGTCCTGAAAGTGGTTCCATTATCGAGGTTTTACTGCACACACGTAAGATATTGTGATGAAATATTGATGATACATAAATAAACATTCATTCACAAACAAACATCAACAGTAATGATACTTAATCACAAAAAAAACAATATCACAGTCGAAAATAAAAATGTAGCAAAATCACAGTTTATAAAAAACAAAATTAACAAAAAAAAAAATTAATCAGGGGCAATAACTCTTGATTCTAGAGTTATCTTGAAATATGTCAAGTTTGGTCTTTTTACCCCATAATATGTTTCACAAATTATATTTCAGATTCAAACTTTATCATACACATGACATTATATATAATGTAAGTATACTGTTTTCTGGGGAGTGTGTAACGAAATTTTGATGAACTTTACAAGGTTTTAAAGAACATATTTTCGGACAATATATATATAAATATTCTTTTCATTTGCCGAAAACTGAGAGCTTTATCTATAATATGATACATATTTTATAAAAATCTATTAAGAAATAAAAAAAATCTAGGGTTGTGAAATCAATTATTATTTCTTATTTCCTGACGCTAGGGTTGTGAAATCAATTATTATTTCTTATTTCCTGACGCTAGGGCTGTGAAATCAATTATTATTTCTTATTTCCTGACGCTAGGGCTGAGAAATACTCAGACAATGAATAAAACGATATTGTTTTAAAATTTTGTCTACACATTTGAAAACATTATCTTATTGTTAATAAACACAGTCATCAAAATTTTTGAAATCAGGGAGACAATCAATTCATTTTGTAGGAGAGACAACTTCTGAGTCTTCAACTGGACTTTGTCGCAGACTGGAACCCGGTGGACTCTCAGGTAAATCATTTCCCACAGGTACTGAAATGAGAACCAGTCATGTTATGTAATACAGTTGAATTTTGAAAGTTCAAAATGCTAAGAGTTCAAAATCGTTCGTCAGTCTCAGAGAATTCCCATCGACATGTGTTTACAAAATTACTTTGATGCTAAATTTTGAAATGTGAAACTCCAAAAAGTGAAAATTCATAATAAAATTTAACTCCCTGGATTCTTCATTATAAGATGCAAATTTCAAAATCACTGCTAGCTGGTTTTTTTTCACATCTTCTAATCCATAGTTAGAATTACATTGTAAATAATTTTATTTACCCGTATTTTAACGAGTGTCCTTGTAAGCAAGAAATCATTGAAAAAGTGTTTGCTTTTTGTTTGCAAAAATTGTTTACTGAAATTATTTGTCTGTCTTTTATTGTTTTACATTTCAAGTAAAATAATTTATCTGCACTGAACTCATACCTTGTTGCAAAAAAATCCGCATCATATCCGATACTATTCCAGCTAAATTTTATCACTGCTCTCCCAACAACTCACATTGTCTTTCCTTTTTATTATATAGCACCTCCCATTTCACTTACTGCCCGCCCAATTCCTCACAATAACCCTCCTAATTCATTACAATGCACCTCCCATTTCACTTACGACCCGCCCTATTCCTTCAACACCTATCCTCCTTATTAACTAGTATTAAACACTCCTCCGAACTCTCAATGCAGCTACCTATTTTTCTAAAAACCCTCTTAATTCCTCTCATATCCTAACCCACATTTCTTCACTGTACGTACCAACTACACTCAGTGACCCTGTCCATAATCTCTTACAAATTTTATCCCCAAAACAATACTGGAAGTGTCTTAAATTTCGTAAATGATGTAAACCAGTACAAAAACTTAAAACTTTCACTTATCACTCTCCTCCGATCCAACTAGTAAATTCCATCAAATTTGAGACTGGTTCCAAAACATTTATGCAACAGTACAAAGAGGTATTAACTGAGTTTAGGAACCATTCTACTTACTTCTAGCTGGTGATTGTCTTCCTTTGCTGCTGGAACTTCGAGGTCGGTCTGTCAAACCTATAGGAGGTAGCGGTTGACTCGCCGACATGACGGTCGGTATCTCAACATCGGATAACCGGACACGTTTAGCAGTAGAAGCACTATGATTGGTCGGTGAAGATGAAGAATGGGGGCTTTGACGAGAAGCTGACATGAAATAAAGACAGAAATCAAATTATATAAAGTCAAACCTTTGAATAAAAACCAATGCTCGAAAAACAATCATTCAGGTTTTTTTAAGGGACTGGGGAAGACACTTGACGCTGGTCAAAAGGGGAAAAATCACGCAATAAGGGAAATTTGGGAAAATTATCAAATTTTAATACACTGTCACGTAACTAAAACCAACTTTTTTTGGTATCCATAGCAACAACAGTAAAAAATTAAAAACTGACAAATCGTTTAACATACCTGAAGATGGTCGATCACTTTTCCCAGCAGAGTTAGGGCCTGGACGATTTACTGTCATGTACGATCTAAGGTTATTATTGGCTGCATTTACTAATCTATCATTACTCAATCCCGGGGAACCAATCTGAGCGCTGAAAATAAGGTCAAATAAGGGTCATCAAAACAATTTTCAGGGTTATTAAAATATCTATGGTTTTATTTGGTTTATTGAAAACTAAAAAATATACAGTAATGTTTTATCTTACACAAATGAATAAGCACTAAAAAGGCTCCAAATGGGTCATAAGGGATTTTTTAAGGGGTCACCATTCATAAATATTGACACACAGTAAAATATTGTTAATGTAAAGAATAAGATATAGCGAAATATCATTTTCCCAAAACATCCTGTATTTCAAGATAAAGGATAAAATATTCACTCATTATCAAGTTGAATCACAGGGGAGTTATTGAAAACTAGTCCAAAAATAAGTGGTCGTTATAACAAGATGGTTGTAATATCAGGGTTCCCACAAAGAAGAGAAATCAAAATTCCCTGACTTTTCCCTGACCAAAGCCATTTTTCCCTGACCAATAACAGCATCAAGTTTGCACAATTTTTGAGTATTAAATGTTTTTTTAAACCCCTTTCAGCTTCTTCCTTAATAAGTTAGTTACTGTAAATGACAAAAAATATCCAAAATCTTCAGGCATATTTTTTAGAGTAAGATGTTTACAAGAATAAAAAAGATGCCCATAATCATAAATAACAATAAAGATACCCAAAATAATGGAAGAAACTGCCTTAGCCTTTACTGGTTTTGCTTCCTACTGCTTGACCAACATTCTTCTCTTACAAAATTCCCTGACTTTTCCCTGACTTTTGCTTATCTTTCAAATTTGTCTGACCAATTTCAAAATTCCCTGACTTTTCCCTGAGCTTGAAAAAAAATGTTTTTTCCCTGACTTTTCCTTGACCCTGGGAACCCTGAATATTGAAGTGGTCATAATATGCGGTTTTACTGTAATCATAGAATTTTTTTGCCTGATCAAAACCTACCTTATAGTATTCTGACCAATCATCATTCTGTTTATATCTAGCTCAAGGATTCTCGGAGTATTTACATTCCCCATTGTGGGACTATGCAAACCAATCTGTGAATCAGCCATCTGAAAACAAATAAAACGATTTATTCCCGCCCACTTAATCCCGCCCAATAGTAAAATACTATTTTCATCTGTCAATTCGAATTGAATCATTGTTTAAAATATGAATATTTAATAAGATATGAATATTTATTAGGAGATAAATATTCATTAAGATTATGAATGTTTATAAAGTTATGAATATTTATGAGGATATGAATATTTATTGGAAGATGAATATTGATCTCAGCTAAATATCTCATACACCAGTCATATACATGTAGTTTGATCAATATTTAGATTATCCTCCGACCCAACTAGTAAAATCCATGAAATCTGAGACTGGTTCTCAAAACATTTATGCAACAGGACAAAGAAATATTAACTGAGTTTAGGAACCAGTCTCGGACTGCATTTTTCCTATTGGTCAATTTTCAGACAGCATTCAGAACTAACCAATGAAATCACTTGCGTGCTATATATACTTACACTCCAAGTCGCTCGTGGCTGAGAACCAATGTAATTCACAGACGAACCCATCAAGCCAGTGCTGTCCCCTTCAATCGGCCCTTTAGGTACATACTGAATGTGTCCACCATCTTGAGGGTACTGAAAAAAGGGACAAAAGTACAATCAAGTCAAATGATAATCTAAAACTGAACCATTATATAAAGTAAAAATGATTTAGACATTGAATTATTCACAGAAAAACTCAACAAGAAACATACACACAAATTGATCAAAATGAAGATAAGGGATTTTTAAAATAGGAATGCAACAAAAAAGGGGCCAAAAAGGATCAAGTATGGATCAGTAAAACCTTGTTATCTTGAGAAGTTATCGGAACAAACTAAATGCGTGACAGGTGCTTGTAATAATGAGGTATTTTGTTTGTTGGTTGGAAGTTTTGTGTTGTATATATGACCAAGAGTATTTACATAATGTTATGAAATGCTTTGGTAAAATGTGCTCTATGAAGTCAGAGAGAGGTATACATGTTTCTTGATTGTTTAAATATATTAAGCTTAGTGATAAGTCAGGTGTTTGTGATAGCGATGCTCGTAATAACGAAGTTTTATGGTAATTAGACATAAATATTACATTTCAAGCCAATCAGATGGCTTAGATTTCAGATGTTTTAGGTCTCAAAATAATGAAGTAAAAAATGGTTTTGATCAAATTTTTATACAGTTAAATGATTTATTGTTCCTTTGTGTTTCATTGGATGTTCCCATGTGTTTCACAAATGATTCATTGGATGTTCCTATGTGTTTCACAAATGATTCATTGGATGTTCCCATGTGTTTCACAAATGATTCATTGGATGTTCCTATGTGTTTCCCAAATAATTCATTGGATGTTCCCATGTGTTTCACAAATGATTCATTGGATGTTCCTATGTGTTTCACAAAAATGCAGATGAAAGATCATATTGATTGAAGTAAAGGTCAAAGTTTAAATCTACATTTATGAACAGAGTTCTAAAAAAATATAAAATCATTGATACCCAATATTGCATACAGACCAGTAAAAAATGAAAATTATAAGATATCGTGTTCGTCAATCTAAATGCAAATAAAATTGGACAAATTGGTAAAATATTGATTTCATCAAGGGCAAATAACTCTAGATGAAATGTTAATTACTCCCACAAGACAAGTTGTCTCCCTTCCTGAAGAATTCATTAAGAGTTGTTTTGTTTTCTCAAGCAAACATTACTACAGTAGTTTCATGTATTTATATCTACATGCACTTATTTTAGTGATTATAAAAAAAATTATCACAAAACAATCCGCTGAATGAAATACATTATTTATCATAAATCTAAACCAGACCACCAAAGAGCCGTGCCAATGCTCATCTGTTTTTTACATGTTGGCAATGGGGAGGCCACATTTAAGATTTCAGGTTTGAACACAATAAGGTATGATTTTGACCAAAGTTTTAAGTTAAAAAAAGGGCATACTACCAAAAATATAGCTTTCAGAATAATGTCCCTTGTCTTGCAACTGCGCCTTGTCTTGATAATCAAGTATTCCAAGTGTTGTGTTGATATATTTAAGTGTTAGAGTAATGGGCTACATTATTTTTGTATGAAGCTAAATCTGTCAAAATAATGTTGGTAAAAAAATGTTTGTCGATTGTGAAATAAATTTCTTATCGCAAATGAAGGCATGTTGGGGATTCAGGCGATCACACAGTCATGCACACGGCTTCGTTCTATTTATATCAATTAAAGTGTATTGACTACTGTCTAATAGATACCCCCCCTCTCTCTTGACTGGAAATAAAACAATGTCATGGGGCGACAAATCTGTTCCAACAGATCTTTAAATTTATAATGTCAAGACAATGAATTAATGAATTAATACCCAATGGGTGTTTAGTAGAAAATCTACGGCGGTAACTCTAATAGGGAAAATAGGATACTAATTGTAGACAAGTTTTTAAGATACGGAATATAATGCAACAATGCTACATTTTGAAGCACAATCAAGTTTAAGTATTAACAGGTAAATCTTCATTTTTTTATTCTCAAATCCAACAAATAAAAATGTTCTACACATGATATACATGGGGCTTAAGAGAAATTAATTTGTCATTAAGAACCACGATGTACTGAACCTAGACCCATGCAGGACCACAAGGTCATGGGTTCAAACCTTGAGTGTATCACGTTTCAAGTTAATTAGATACATTAGTATGGTAATTAACCTTTCTCAGTGACAATTAGCTTAGAGATATTTTGTCCACCGCCATAGATTCAAAAGACTCACACGGTGTAATTGGCAGTTACGTGCGGAGTACAAAGTCAGTCCCAGCACAGAATATAGGAAAACTGGTCATGTTAACAGCCAGGGAGATAACTAAAAAACTGCTGAACATAAGCATAACACAGAAGCAAAAACGACCCTCGCAATATGTACTGGCTGTTTTTTTTTACAATTTTTACACTAACAACAAACGAAGTATCGAATAAGCAGTTCATCTGGTTATCTTGGCACACTGTCAGAATTGCAGCACACTAATCGACAGATAAACTTCAAATCCTACACTCCAATATTTTAACAGCTTAACTAAGATTATAAATTAAGAAGGATAATCTATGTACAAAAATGCAGGACAAGAGACCCGACTGTAAACCAAGGCTTGTTTAGTGTTCTACTGAGTTCGGTAAACATTTTTCCTATAAAATCATAGAGTTATATACTGGCTGTCATACGAAAGTACCGTCATAAAAATTCTTCTATTTTCGCCTAATGTACTGATCTTGAAATTTTAATGGTAAATAGCCATTTTATGGTCAGTAATTGATAACAATAAACCAGCTATTTCCAGTATTAAATTCATCTCCATTACCTATGCTTTGTCTATTTTATACAACATCACTTACTGGTTACTTTATGATGGCAAGCATACATAGATCCTCCTAACTACGGACACTTTTAATGAAAAGATATTCAAACATACTTTACCAACCATGTCACCTGTTCAACCTAATTACATGTATATCGAAGTGGGTCTAATAAATATATTTCTCAATCAACAAAATTTGCCAACCTGGTTCGAAATTATTTCCAAAGATGATGAATCCGTTTTATCACAGAACTTTGGAATTTCCAAGCTTTTGACAAACTGACCTAGAGGTCGTGACCTTTGATTGCTTGTTCTCGAACAAATCATGTGACCGTTACATTTCTGTTGCGATTTAGGAACACATGTTTTAGGGCGATGTTTGAACAATGTACCATTCAAATCGGATCGAATGCCTGACATACTTGTATGTGGTCGATGTTTAGTAATATCACTGTATGACGACCTGTCTTGAAAAGAATGACATCTACAGATGGCAGAATTAGGTCGTGAGATTTCAGAACACATCAATTCTTTCAACATTGTTTCATTAAGTCTAGAATCCGGTGTACCGGTGAATGTGCTCCTGAAGTCAGTAATCTCCGAGGTACTGTTGTGCGTACGGCTTAGCTCTAAATCTGACGGTGATAATTCACTTTGTGTCACATGACCACTTCCTGTCAATGAATCAACAGACATCTTGGACTGAAAATCTGACGTACACGATTTACGCCGATCGCATTGCGCAGAATGTGGTCGAAATTTTGAACTTTGAACATATCTATTGCTAATTCCAACAGCCGAATATGGCCTCGTAATTCCAGCATGCTGAGAGCTTGGTCTCGAATAACTCTGTTGCCGAGAGTAACATCTGTTAGTTTCATATGGAAGAGTTTTTTGTTGACTCGCAATTTCAAGCTCACAAGCAATTGCAGCATCAAAACCAATCACCACCATTTTAAGTATGAAAAATCTCCGTGGTAACAGAAAAACTATTCACTCCTATCCTTGAAAAATGTTACATGATGAACTGTTCACTACCTTTGTAGCAAAAAAAAAACTGTTCACAGCTATCTTCCAAAACCATTTACCGTTCAGAGAATTGAAGAACAAAGTAGAATGTATTATGTTGTTTTCATAGAAATATCAAACTTAAAATTAAAAAGTTTGAATGAAAATAAACTCTTCCTGTTTTGCAGAATGTTTCTATGTTAAATTTTCTATCCACTTTATGAATATATTTTTCAATACTCCAAGTTAAACCATATTCAATATTGTACCACAATTAAAACTTTTCACTTGTATTGACTAAACCTTATACGTTGTATTCACAAATTCAAATCCACAGTCAATACATTAAAATTTAAAATTGAATGCATAAAAAAAACTTAATATGAATGATATACATAAGACCAAGATTTAAAAAACTTCATTATTATAAATTTTTAAACCAACTCCAGTAAACCTGCTTGATAAAAGTGTAAGCACTCAATATTCACAATTCCATTCATACTTTCAGGTTATTTAAACACAGTAATCGAGAGAGATCTATCATTACGTAGTTTTTAAAAGCATATACCCCCTCTATACGTTGGGATTACTGACTTTCTATTGTTATGGAATTGCTGTTCTCCATAAAATCTTTAATAAATAAATACAACAGTATTAATGATCTTAAATTACATCATAAGACAGCTTTGTATTTATAGAAAAAGGACTTTATTCTACTGGAAGAGAACAACTATTCATTACTTTCAATGACTTGACAGATTTGAATCAATAGTAATGAATAGTTAATAGATAATATTACATAACTTCATAAAAAGAACCATTTTGAGACATTATGTTTTTTTGATGAATTATTGATGAAGTCTAAAGGTCTAATATCAAGAGGCATCATTCAGTGGTTCTTTATTTCATAGGCACTAAATTTCTGTGATTTATATACTCGAACGAACCTAGTGTTTTAATCTAAACTCATCAAACAATGCAAATCAGCCAAAATCAGAGAAGAAAACGTCATTTCGCTACTCTGCGTATCATAAAAACTAAAAGGTAAGTCACTCGCCATTTTTTCGATCAACAGAAGTAACGGTATCCAGCCTGGGTCCCGGCATTCCTTCTGAAATTCGTCCTGTATTCGGGAACCATGCTCTAGCTGTAGCATGCCACATTTAACAGCGAGGTTCCCGAAAAGCGCGCGCATTTCAGAAGGAATACCGGGAAATACAAGTCGGACACGAAGTTACTAAAACTTGGTCCCAGGCGGGATTCAAATACAAAATGGTGAAGGGCTAGTAATTATCAGTCAGATACCATAACCACTCAACCAGGGAGGTCCCTGTGATACAGTCCAGATTATATCAACCATAATAAAACAACAGAACTAACACAATAGTTATAAGGTCCTCAACAAGTGGTACAGTAAGTAAACCAACATTTTATCCAACAAAAACAACAACAACAACAGAAGCAGCAACAACAGCAACAACAACAAGAGCAGCAGCAACAAATACAACAATAGTAACAGCAACAACATTACCGGGTAATAATTTAAATATCCATAAATATTCATTATACCAGTAAGAAACTTCAGCACAATTTATAATAACTAATGATTTGTTTAATCAATCATAAGCTGAATTAAAACATTGAAGATATCTACAGATGGCGGGACAGGTTGTACGCAAGTACAAAGACCACAAGACAAAAAAATATTTCAATAAAATTTTAACTCATCAAATCAAGTTTATCAATATCATTACAGAGGTATGAAGTACATAGGTCTTTCAATATATTCATCTGTGGTTATTTTGGTTTAATTCATGAAACAAGCTGTTACAAAATACCATACCTCCCCCATTAAATGCCCTTCCCATAATAAAAGTTCTCCCTGTTTAAGAATAAGAAAGAAATATAACTTGCCATAAATGCTTTAATTAAAACACTGTTCATTATTTTTGTTTAATCTCATATTTGTAAACCATAATTTTGGACAAAAAAGAGAAAATTTTAAAATTGAAATTACCATAAGCCTTCATTTTTCTTATATTATTAAAAATTGTTGTTTATCATAAATCTAAATTTGTGCAGAAGAATATTTGACAATTTTCACCCTCAAGTGTCGCTTAATTCATAATTTCTATTTTAACGTATGGTAGTCAGTTTTGTTTGTTTTCATGTGACTTATTGTCACTGGGGTATAACGCCGTTTTCAACAATATTTCAGTTATATACGGTGACCTGTCCACCTAACCAGTTTTCCTGGACTGTATACCAACCGGTACTAACTTACCCTTCCGCAAGGAGCCAGCAACTTCTCCACATGCGGAGGAAAATCGACTTTTTGTCAAATTTTCAGTATCAATTGATCCCAATATTTATATATACATGTATACAGTCTATTAATAAGTTCATTATAAATTTACATTTAACAAAGATTTATTCTTATCATTATTAATAAAGTTAATGAAATTATTAATAAATTATTAATAAATTGTATATATAATATATTAATTTTACTAATGATAATAATATTCTTTATTAAATGAAGTAATATATATAGACATATACATATTTACCCTTTTACATATTACGTTGATATTTTAAGCCATTTTACATATTACATTGACATTTTATTTTTTTAGAATTGTCAATTCTTAAAATATGAAATTGTAGATTTAGAACATATTTTAGTCAAAATTCTGTATCAAATTTTCAAAGACACATTTGAGAAATATTTTTTTGATGTAATTTGACATTAATTAATTATCAGTAATATTTCTATATATATATAATATAAACTCAGGTAGTACATATTTTTGTTTCATGATTTAGATCCAAAAATCCGAACAAAACAATTTTTTTTAACACAAGCCTTATACGAAAACTTAATATAGTTTTATGATTCTAATGATAAAATGTAATTTGAGATTTTAAATCAAACCTTAAAATCAAGATATGTTGATATGACAATTTAACCAATCGTCAATTTTAATAGGTATTTCTTTTTACAATCCAGTATCTACTTCAAAATTTACCTTTTTTTTGTTAATTTTTTAACAATATAGTTACAGTTGACTGCCAACTAATGATACAAAGGGAGGTAATAAGTTTGTTTATTTATTTATTTCAGTTGATTTAACATAATTTTTTAATGAAATCTCAGTAATACAGTGCAACCTCTCCAGAGCGGCCCTCTCTTGAGCGATAACCTCCCTTCAACAACAGCATGCTTTTTCTCCACTGTACGATTTGTCTGTTTATCTAACCTCTCAAGAGTGGCAACCTCTCAACAACAACATAATTTTGCGTCTCTCAAAGGGTGTTGTTTTAGAGAAGTTGTATATGATAGCTGGTTTACCTAATCAGTTTTCCTGGATTGTATACAAACCAAAACTAACTTACCCTTCAACAAGGGGCCAAAGACTTCCCTACATATGGAGGAAAATTTATTTGAACAAACTTGAGTCATTTTAAGGTATTTCTTTTTTTAGCTCTAGCGGCCCCTAACAGGGGCCAACCTTGTTTGAGCAAACTTGAGAAAGGACCATCTAAGGATGCTACAAACCAAGTTTGGTGATTATCCATCCATTGGTTCATGAGAAGAAGACGTTTAAAGGTATTTCCATTTTTAGCTCTAGCGGCATCTAATAGGGGCCAACTAATTTTATTTCAGCAAATCTGATAGAACACTATCTAAAGATACTAAAAACCAAGTTTGGCAATAATCCATCCACAGAATCATGAGAAAAAGTAATTTTTAGGAATTTCTATTTTTAGCTCTAGCAGCCCCTAAAAGGGGCTGAGCAAATTTATTTGAGCAAACTTGAGAGAGGACCATTGGTTAACTTTAATTAAATGGTTAATTCAACTCAAGGTTAAATTTAACCATTTTGGTTTACTAACCATTAAAAAAATCATTTAAACATTTAAAAGGGGCTGCCATTTTGGTACTGGTTACCGTTTATGTTAAGATTTAACCAGCATCTTAGACTTGGGTTAGATTTATTTGAACTTTAACAAAAACAAAATTTAGTTGAACTTAAACAAAATTTTCTACAACAGCTAACCGACAATTTAACCAAAATTTTAACCAAAACTCTGATTTAACCCAGTGGTTAAAGTTAACCAATGTTTATACAATTGGCTGCTGATAGTTAAATATGAATTTTAGCTCAGGATAATCCGGGGGGGGCAGTCCCAGCATACGTCCCCCTAAAGTTAAAGGTTAAAGTGACAGGAAACCAAAGGAAATCGGTGCAGAAAGATTAAATAAGGGGCCACTCACCTGGTTTGCGTCATCTTTCCTGATATGATTTCTTTGGGGCCGCATGTTTGAGGCTGGTGTAGGGGCTGGGGCATGAGCACTACTGCTGTCCCTTACGGGTGAAAGGGTTCTATGGGGCCGAAGCGGTCGCGTAATTTTCCCACCAGTGTAATGATGGTCCTTTGGCTCCCTGAAAATAAAAGAAAACTAGAACTATCACCACACAGCCCCTTTTTTTTAAACGCTTAACCCTTTGCCTCATAATACCATATTTTCCAGCATCTGAAGCAGACAACTTTTGAAAACATTGTGGCAAAAGAAGCCATTGCTTGTAATGAGTAATAGAGAAATAACCCATTTTTCTTTAATAAATTGATATTGTGTATACATGTATTAGCTTTGAATTTGGAAGTCTTAAATATGCTTATAAGGCAAAAGTGTTTATAAGCTTGTGACAGGGGGGGGGGGGGTTATAAAAAAACGTGAAAATTATTCACAATCAAACACAAAAAGCAGATAAACTATCAAAAGAGATTTGCTTAAAAAAATGTTATCAATAATAATTATTAATTCATAATTGTAAATTCTCAATGGTCAAATTCCTTACAAACAAAGGATTTTTTAACATACCAAAAACATCCATCAATACCAGCTTTTAGAAAGTTTGATTTATGAACTACAGTCAAACTTGTGAATAAAAGCCAACCTTGGGATGTACAAAATGTGGCTTTTATTGACATTTGGCCTTTATTTGAAGGTCATTTTGTTCTAAATTATCAATGAAGGTTTTTCAAAGAATGGCCTCAAATCACAGGATGGACTTTTTACAAAAGTGGCCGCAAACACAGGTTTGACTGTATATCCAATCAATTCGGTTTCCATACAATTCAGTTTGGTTTTTCGATTTTCCGAACGATTAGTTTTTTTGGTAATACAATCCTAGATTATCATTCACTTACCTTCCTCGGTATGAGTACATCGGTTTTATTAGGAAGATACCGGACTCTTGTTCGATACTGTCCAAAGTCTCCATCAACATGTTGGCTAACCGGTATCGTTCCAGGCCCATCTCGTCCATACGATTGGCCCACCTCTTAGCTCGCTGAAAGTATTAAGTTCATGGTACACAAGGTTGTCATTAAGAAATTGTTTTGCCAAAGTGTCAGATTTTTAAAAGTAGCAGGAGTGGGGGGCGGGGAGTTGTATTTTGCAAAAATTTTAAAAATCTTGGAATGCATTTTCAACCGATGGTTTCTATTCAGGTCTTAATTAAAACCTTGGGTCTATACATCTGTTTTACAAAAAAAATCCTTGATTTGTCCCAGACACAAGGGAACTTTTCTCTGACATTTTTTTAGTCATCAAAGCCATCCGAGATATCAACCGAAAAAATCATTTTTACAGAATTATACACAACTCCTCAGCAAAGGTTACCATTAAAAGATGATCTTTTTCATAGAACCACTCATTTTATTTAATAAAATGTCAGAATTTCATTTTTTTTGAAAGATTTTACAACATTTAAAATTTACCTGATTCTGTAAAGCCTCCATTTTATCAAACAATTCAAAGACATTCTCATTCAGACTCTGACTCCTCTGCACATTTTCTAAAATAAAATCAAATTTGATTGGTCAAAACATTCAGATTAGCCAATGGAACAAACTGTTATATAATTATACTACAACATCAGCCAATGAAATATATTTTTAACTACTGCATATGCCAACAAAATGCATTGTAAAATAATTACACTGATACATCAGCCAATGAAAAACATTGCTACAATTAATTACCAGTTAGACCAATGAAAAACATTATTATACAACTATATCATCCAATGAAATATTTTGTTACAATAACATCCAGATAAACCAATGAAACACACTGATACATAACTGTGCAACAATAACCAATGAAAAACAGTTTTGTAATAATAACCAGATAAGCCAATGAAAATAGTTGCTACATCAACTACCAGTTAAGCTGATTAATGTGTTTTGTTTTTTTAAAAAAAAAATCTAAAATTATTAATGAAATGCTGCATTTAATATAATTAAAAGACAAGAAACTGTGCAATAATCACCAGTGGAAACAGTCGACTAACAGAAATTTAATGCAAAAAAAACAAGGGAGAGAACTCAAATATCTTTATTAATGATCAAGTTTAGTAGTCTCCCTTGAATACTAAAGTATGAGCAATTTGGCTGTCCTTAAAAAATGTCCGTTTGTAGTTACGCCATTAAAACTTTTAAATGTGGGTAGGTAGGTAGGTAAGACATTTTTAAGGGAACATTATACAATTGCATGCAAACAAAAAGTATCAATAAAAAATAAAAAAAGTAAAAAAATCTCTTAATATTTTTCAAGTAGAAAGTTTTTTTGAATGAGTGGGTCATATAACTAGTGATTGGAATCGGATGACAAAATCATAATCGATTATCGGTTTGTCCCAACCGATCGATTATCGATTATAATCGATTATTTTCCCAATGCAAATTGTATTGTTTGTTTTACAGTTGTTACTTGTTGTAATAAATGCTTTCAGCCTACTTCTGTATATAGGCTTTTGTTATTGTTTTATTAGTTGATATGTGCATTGTGATAATTAGCCTGCCTGTTGCATTGTGAAGGATTCAAACATTTCAGGCGTTCAGCAATGGACCTTTCAGTTCTAATTTTTAAATATATTCAGGTTAAGAGGTTCACATCAGGAGTTCTGTGAACTTCTGTCTGAAATAAGTTTAATTAGTAAACTTAGTTCCATACAGAAGAATATGGCACTAAGAAGAAGTCTGAAGAACTATAACTTTACTGGAACAAAAACTATACTTTGAGATAAAACAGTTGAACAATAGTTAACAAATGTGAAACAAATAATAACTCTTAATATCAATAATAACTGTTACTTCAAACTGTTTGACTAGAATTGCTCCGTATCCAAGAACGCTTATTCATGTACTTCATGCGTCCGCCTGATGACTCGGATCGCAAACAATTAACCCAAAGAAGAAAAAAGACCATAAGGATAAAAAACTACAAAAAACGTCGGCGACTTCGTAAATTCGACTCAATTGTCGGCGATGTCAATCTTTTCGATCGATTTTCGATTACTAGCGACAATCGGAACACCACTACATATAACAGCAAACCATCGATTTCTTAAGTGTGGCCTCACCTTCTATTTCCTTCATTCTACAGTGATGAACATATTTCTTAACAAGATGAGTAAGTCGTTGTGCTGGTAAGTTCACATACTCATCCATCTGTATCATAGCATCCTGTAAACAAGGGCAGTAACTCTTGACATTTTTCTTCGAGATATATCAAGTGCAATCAATAACTCTACATTGTTTTTCAAGATATATCAAGGGCAATAACTCTACAATGTTTTTCAAGATATATCAAGTGCAATAACTCTACATTGTTTTTCGAGATATATCAAGTGCAATAACTCTACATTGTTTTTCAAGATATATCAAGGGCAATAACTCTACATTGTTTTTCAACATATATCAAGTGCAATAACTCTACATTGTTTTTCAACATATATCAAGGACAATAACTCTACATTGTTTTTCGAGATATATCTAGTGCAATAACTCTACATTGTTTTTCGAGATATATCAATTGCAATAACTCTACATTGTTTTTCGAGATATATCAAGGGCAATAATTCTACATTGTTTTTCGAGATATATCAAGTGCAATAACTCTACATTGTTTTTCAAGATATATCAAGGGCAATAACTCTACATTGTTTTTCAAGATGTATCAAGGGCAATAATTCTACATTGTTCTTCATGATATATCAAGGGCAATAACTCTGACATTTTTATTAAGATACAACAAAGGGAAATAACTCTGACAAATATTAACTGATCATCCATTTAAATGCAATACTGTTACTATATTAGTAATTTTATGACTTAATGAATTTCACACCATTTTAACAAGTAAAAAACATTGACTGCCTTATTTGAAATAAGTAAGTGTCACTCCGACACAGATTTCAGGAAAAGTGGAATGTTCATTTTACGGGTCCCAGGGACACATATTGGTTGAAAATGTGGGTCCCGGACGAAAATGTTGCACCAGAGATGCAGGTTTTCTGCCTCTGGGAAAATCCTGCTTTTATATCGAAGTGGTTGCTAAGTGATGTTTCACCATAAACTTTCCTACCTTGTATCTGTCTGCATCAAGCTTCCTCTCATTAACAGCTTTCTTCATTATTTTAGCATTTCTCTCAGAATCAAGCCGAGTAAACATGATAGCCGAGTCTGTAGCCTATAAAATACAAAAAAATTAAATCAAAGCACTGAAAGTGCTGTGGTAAACATGATAGCCGAGTCTGTAGCCTATAAAATACAAAAAATTAAATCAAAGCATTGAAAGCACTGTGGTAGAGATGATGGTTAAGTCTATGCTTTAAATACAGTGTCAAAGCACTTAAGGTACAGTGCGACCCCCTCTAAACCTGTCAAGCCCCGGATCAGGCCATTTGGCCAGTCCATAGATGATGCCGGTTTAGAGGGTATTTTTTTAATTATATAGTAATGAAGTTGGGACCAGAACATTTGGCAGATTCAGAGGGGAAATCAGTTTATAAAGGAACTGGTTTAGAGGGTTTCCACTGTACTAATTTAATGAAATGAAAAAAAGTATGTGCATCAAGAATTGTCTCCCTTTAATGTCATGAATGTTGGAGAAGCCCTGGTACTATTGTCACTTGGACTTAATGCCATTTTTCAACAATTTTTCAGTTATATACGGCAACCAGTTCTCTTAACCAGTTTTCCTGGACTGTATACTAACCAGTACTAACTTACCCTTAAACAAGCAGCTGGCAACTTCTAAATTTAGAGGGAAATTGACATTTTTTGTCATATTGTCATAGAAGGGTATGACCTGCCATAACCAGGATTTGAACCCGGATCTCCGGGTCGCAAGTCCAGCGAACTAACCACTGGACCATGGTCGCGGCTCCCTAGCAATAATATGAGTGAAAATCACTGTCAGGTTGACAGTACCTTAACACTGAAGTCAATACAAAATGCTAGCTTCACTTAGGCCAGAAAAAATAATAGTAATGTTTCCTGTTACTTGACCCCCAAAAACATAAAGGTAAGTAGGTCACAATTTTTTTATTTTCTATTTTTTTTCTAAACTTATCAATCATTCTTTAAAGGCACATTTCATCCCCAAAAATTTTAACAATATTTTCAAAGATTGTGCTGCTAGAAACATTAAGATAAGCACTTGAAAATAGGGTCAGTCGAGAACCTGGAGATTCAAATAATTTTTCCTTGTCTTATTCAAAGATCATGCACATTTTTGTGGGGGTGTTTGAATATCATTTTTTCCCATATAAGGAACAGTGATTGTTTTTTATAACCTTGAAACCCTTTTGACCTACTTAAAGCTTCATGTATTCATAATAATTATATACATGTTTGTTATATGGGTCAAGGTCAAAAAAGGGACAGTATCAGAAAACATGCTGAGAAAGTTTTTAATAATTCATGGGTGAAAGTTGAAAATTTTCAAACAACTGGAAATTTTAACCTTGGTGCTGTGGAAACAATAAAAACCAGTAGGATCCGGACCTGGGAAAAACCGGAGGTTCCGGAAAATTCTGGTTAAATTTAAACAATACTAATTTATTTCTAAATATCCAACAGGGAGTTACAGATATTTTCCCATATGCATCAAAATTACCTGGTTTCCAACAGCAGCGGTGGAACCAGAAGTGGGCCGTCGATCCTGTTTACCAAGGGAAGATAACTCTCTCTGGAGTTGATTAATGGTGTCCTGCATCTCCATCATAACAACGACGTTGTGTCTCTGCTGTTCTTCGTACTTCTTACCATCACTAGCCATCTGCTCTTGTCTGAAATACAATCAATTCTTTTTTCTTTCAAGTTTTTTTCTATGTTGCGTAAATGGCAAATGGTCATTTGAAAATTACTTTTTGCAATGACTGATAAAAACTTTAAGAGTTGGGGATTCTTAATGACTCAGTCAGCAAGCTAATAATTTTTAAGTATGGCCTGAAAGTACCTTTATTTTCACATATCTTTCAATGTGTTACTGTGAACTTAAGTTGATCTTCATAAATAAACATTGCAAAATAGTCAAAATTTTCATTCTGTTCAAAACAATATTTGGATTTTTTCTAATCCTGCAGATGTCATTATAACGGGTGTGAACTGTACCCAAATGATGTCTGCAAGACATTTGTGTGTTGCTAAATGTTGCCAAATGCCACCAAACGTTTCCAAATCTAATCAAGTGTTGCCAATTGCAATTGCCAAATGCAACAAGTATTGCCAAAAGCAAATGTTGCCAATTGCAATTGCCAAATGCAAGAAGTATTGCCAAAAGCAAATGTTGCCAATTGCAAAAGCAAAATGCAAGAAATATTGCCAAAAGCAAATGTTGCCTATTGCATTTGCCAAACTGACATCGAAAGACAGTTATTATTTTCAACCAATGTGCCTAAAATGACATAATTATTTATCATTGAATAAAATTAAGACTAAATTGGCACAATTATGAATTATTCAAATAAATTATAGCCTAAATACTATAAATATACATCAACAGATAATAAAAAGCCTAGATTATAAAAAAATATACTTCATTCAAATGACATAATTAAACAAATTATAGCATAAACTGACATATTCATATATTATATAGATAATAAAGAGCCTACATTACAACATATAGTACATCATTTAAATAATATAATTATACATTGTTTAATAAATGTAGAGTCTAAATGCATTAATGAGGATAGAAATGAAATTATGTGGCATAATGAAGGACATATATTTTAGAACGAATACAAGATATCAGTCTCAATATTAATTAAGTCATACAGTCAAACCTGTGTTTGCGACTAACTCCGAATAAAGACCATCCTGTGAATAAAGGTCATTCTCTGAAAAATCGTCTTTGATTATTTAAAACAAACTGACCTCCGAATGTGGCCACCTGCCACATTTTGTCTTTCCCAAGGGTGACCTTTGTTCACAGGTTTGACTGTATTTAGGGATCAAATATTAGGGGCCAATATTGTAATGAGGGCCACTTATAATCAATGACATGACTTATGTATTATCTTTACACAGCAAAAAATAATTCCCTGCAATATCTAACATCTATCCCACATTTAGACTCTATGTTGAAAGTTTATCTAAACTATACATAGTTTGCTAAACTTTACAAGCTTAATTGAACAGTAACCATGGTAACAAAAATAATCTTAACGAAATAAAATATTCAAAAATTGAAATTTTTCAGAATCAATGCTGGTCAACAGTATTTCAGTCATAAAGTGACGTCAGTTAACCAAACCAGATTTCCTGGGTTTTATACCAGTACTAACCCTGTTCTCCACAAGTTACTGCCACATGTGTCCACATAAACAATCATCAGCGGAGGAAGAATGGCCTTAGACACAACGTCTTCAACCAAATCATCACAGACAAAATGTGCCGCACCCGGGGCTCGAACTCGCAAACCCAAGGTTCTCAATCTGTTGTTCCACCAACTGAGCACAAACAGCCAACCAGGCTGAACGTGAAAGAGTAAACTGGACTGATATAAAAACTACCCAGGATTATCTAGTTATGTTACCATGGAAACAGTGCAATATATAAATTGTTTAAATGCTCAGGTTACCCAGCCATGTCTATATCCATCCTATAATAAATATGAATAAATTATTTATCAGCGTTTTGTCAAAAAAATGATGTAAAAATTCATAAATTCATAAAATTTCATATAATTTATATATTTCAGCCAAAATGATCATTTATAATCACCAAAAAGTGTCATATTTGATTACCAAAAAGTGTCATAAATGATTACCAAAAAGTGTCACATTTGATAACACAAAAGTGTATCTACTACCCAAAAGTGTCATATTTGATTACCAAAAAGTGTCATAAATGATTACCAAAAAGTGTCACATTTGATAACACAAAAGTGTATCTACTACCCAAAAGTGTCATATTAAAAATCACCAAAAAGGTTTGTGATTGTTTTAACCAAACAGTGACTATTTCTTACCACCAAAAAAGTCATATTTTATCACCCAAAAGTTCCACATTTTAAATCACAAAAATATTTCATAACTGTTTCACCAAAAAGTGACTATTTCTTATCACTCAAAAGTGTCATATCACCAAAAAGTGTCATTTTTAATAACCAAAAAGTGTCATAATATTTTATCACAGGAAAGTGTCAATTTCTGCAATGTGTTGGCGTTGTTTACCTGTCAGACGAAGACTTAGGTGTAATTTTAACATCAAAAGCACTGAAATAAAATTATGATCCAAACGTTTTCTGACAACATTAGAAAACAACAAATATAACTAACTGATCAAATTTGTTAGGATGATGACTAAGTGATGAGAGTTCATTAATAACCAGGTAGCAAATTGTTTACTGTTTATTATTTATTTATTTAAAAAAAAATGATTACGTAACCTAAATACTAATGTACCAATTTTTTCTATAAAATCATTAAATAATTGTTTTTACACAATAATGTATGGCATCAGACAAGTCAACTGAAAAATAGTGTTTCCATGGAAACCAAGTATAGTTCACTGTACCATACCTTATTACAATGTAAGGGAGATAACTTGGTATGATACTTTACAACCTGGAGGGAAAAATCTTGAAAAGTTACTCTCCTATCCGGAGGGGGTAAAACTTTAAATGTTACTCTTCAGTCTGGAGGGAGAAAACTCGCATCCATACATAACTTAGCCCCCCCCCCCACCAATTTTGCTGCTTTAATATCCAAAATCATTTTGAAAACAAAACAAAATTACCAACTTCTGATGTAAATACAAATATCAAATTCATAAAACTGAATTTTAAAAACTTTTGAAAAAAAAAATTATGAATTTATTTCCTCTTCTAAATGCTCTTCTTCAGCAAATATTACCCCACCCTGAGTCATTCATTAGGGAATATTCGGTAAATTGAATAAATATACACTCTCCAGTTGGTCATTTCTGTCCATAATTGTTGAAAATAAAGGGCCATTATTTTGCATGATAGAAGCAGAAAAAATAAATCATGAACCCAACAGAAACTGTTAATAGATAAATAGAGGACAAAGTGGACTATAAGATATGAACCAGCATCCATAGAAACGGACGCACAATTATAAATTTACATAAATTTTCATCATTCGGAACAGACACAGGAGTTAATTGACAGACAGATGGACGGACAGATATCAAATGAATGTTATTTCTTTATTAAATTAGCTGTTTATAACAAGCACATTTAAACTTTCTCACTTTTTCTTCCTATGAAAAATAGAGAGACAGGTAAACAGACAAAACAGACAGATGTTAATAATAAGTTACGCCTTGATTAAATTTGTCATTTATAGCGTTCACATTTAAATCTACTCATTTTTTCAACCTATGAAATACAGACAGACAGACGGATGGATAAACAGACAGATGTTAATAATACGTTATTTCTTAATTTAATTTTAATTGTTTATAGCAGTCACATTTAAATCTACTCACTTTTTCAACCTATGAAAACAAGTGGTCATAATAAATAATAAAAATCATATTTACAAAAAATCTACAGTATCTACAGTGGAAACCCTCTAAACCGGTTCCCCTACAAACCAGTTGCCCTATAAACTGGAAACCGGTTAACCATTTAAATCGACCAAATGATCTAGTCCCGACTTCATTACGATATAATTAAAAAATCCCCTCTAAACTGGCATCCCCTCTAAACTGGCCAAATGACCTGATCTGGGGCTCGACTGGTTTAAAGGGGTTCCACTCTACTAGGACAGACAGCTAACAATATTGAAATTAATCATGTAGATTTTTTACAAACGTAAAAATTTACAATATAACAAGAATAGGAATCTCTCACTGGAATTTCTACATAAAAAGGTAGGATTTTTGGACACTTTTATCTAAAGTTAGAAACAAAAAAATTTTTTTTTTTTTCGTTCATTTGCTTAATTAAAAAACTTACGAAAAAAATATGTACAGTGAAACCTCAATAATGAGACCACCTTTCAGACAGAATAAATGGTTGTAATAATGAGGTGGTCTCATTATCAAGTTGAAATATAGGGGAGTTATTGAAAGCTGAAAATAAGAGGTCATGATAGCAAGGTGGTCGTAATATTGAGGTGGTCACTATTTGAGGTTTTACTGTACACAAATACGCCTAAAACCATTATAAAGTTTTAAAACTGAATTGGTTCCCTATTTGATAAAATGAGAAATTTCTTCAAAATTTTATGAAACTCACAATTTTTCGTACTGAGCCTGAAGTTCTTGGTAGTGCGCGGCGTCTGTTGACATACTTCCCGCTTTTGTGGAGACCGTTCTCTGGCTTCCACGAGTATCGGGATGAAAATCGACAGTCATCCCTGATTTTTCTCGTACGATTGTTCTCTGTGTGGCGTCACGTGACATTCCCATCATTAACGATGATACAACGGGACCCTGAAGGATAATCATATTGTAAATCAATATTTTGGCCAAGAGTACTTAATTGCTCACCCAGATCAAAGATTACAAAACTTGAGATTGTGTCCTGAGATCATAAAACTTGAGATCGTGTCCCTAAGAATATAAAACTTGAAATTGTGTCCCGAGATTATAAAACTTGAGATCGTATCCTGAGATTATAAAACTTGAGGTTATAAAACTTGAGATTATGTCCCTGAGATTATAAAACTTGAGATTATAAAACTTGAGATCCTATCCTGAGATTATAAAACTTGAGATCGTATCCTGAGATTATAAAACTTGAGATTATAAAACTTGAGATCGTATCCTGAGATTATAAAACTTGAGATTATAAACTTGAGATTGGTCTCCCATCCTAAATCTCATATTTTGTCTTTTAATTTAATTCTATTTAAGAAAACGACAGTGATAATAATACAATATTCAGGGTACAAAATTGATCTGAATATACAGTCATACATTAAACAATTTTTTTACCAAAAATACTTGTGAATAACAAAAAAAATGAGATTTGGGTTCAGGTGTGCCAATAAAACGAAACCTTAAATGAGCTAACAGGAGTTAACTTACCCGATCATTTTGTAGAACACTGTTTACTACCTGGGATACCTCATTTAAAACTGAAATTGACAAAAGACCTCAAAAATATTCTACAATATAATCAGCATTACAAAATTTTAAAAAAAATATTAAAAATTAACCCGCACTTTAATCAGTAGATAAAATATGGGCATGTGTTTATCATTTCAATTCAAACCGCTAAAATATTTTTCCTTAATCCAAAACTACAAGATCTACATTTTTACAGCCAGCTCTTAGATTTAACTTCCCTTGGTACAAAACTGACTTTTATGACGTCATAAATTATTTGTGATGTCATTATAAGTGTGGCATAAGCTAACAGGCTTAAGAGCAGCATTTCATCATAAAAATGATTGTTCTTTTTTATTTCAAGACACTGTGTATGAATTCATGAGCTTTTAAGATGAGTTTAATCTCATATTAATCCACTTATTAACAGAGAGGGGGGAATGGAACAGCCAACCATATTTTATCACAGGATAATGTATGGGTTAATTTCCTGTGCGTTTGTACTGATAATGTTTAAGATCATGTTAAAATACACTGTATTGTATCTTCAACCAAAAATATAAACAAAGCTAAAATTTTAAGGCGATTTATTCAATGTATACATGACTGTCACAAAATATAATCGTCAAAATTATCTGACAAGGAAAAGATTGTAACTCTTCGTTTTAGGCAGCAGACGATGTCTTTTTCATCATATTTTTGCTGAATCAGCACGGACTTTTTCCCCCAAAATTGGGATGGGGCCTTAGCCTTCCATTTAGAGAAATTCAAATGTGATTTTTGGCTAAATTGGAAAAATGTAGATATAGGTATTTCAACCTATTGGGAATTTCAGCATCGTACTTCAGGGAAATTCTTTCAACAAATTGTGAAAAAAGGGGCTTTTTGCACTTAGGATGTCATCAAATATCGGCCCCTATTACAGAAGGAAAAAAGGCCCTGATCAGGGGCCATAATTCAAGACTGCCTGTGGCTATATTGCTGGTTATTTAACCAGTAGACATTTTAACTTAGAGATCAGGCAAATATTGTGAACGCCATCAACCCACCTGAGGTGTTCTCATACATCTTATCAAGAGGGGCGTTTAAAAAGTGACTAAATAAAACTTAACTTGATTTTCCTTCAAGTTATGAGTTGTTTTCCTTGTATGGTGAAATGTTCCTTTATTCTTGGAAATATTAAAATTTACACATAATGAAAAATAAGGACACTGTAAAATTTTGAGTTTCGTAACATGAATCAGGGGACGTAACTCTTTAGTATGTGTTAAACACACAAAGGAAAGTTTTGCTTACCGTAATATATATTTTCTGTCATGTTTGTTACTTGAGGAATGACCGCTGATTCTTTGTCGAAAGGAACTTTGTCCAAGTCAGTCAAAATTTGACTGGCTGACATTTGTTCTAAAAATAGATGCAAAAAATAAACTCAATAAATAGACTAAAAATTTGGCACAGAACAAATTCAATATATACACATCTAATTTTTAATCCATCTTTCAGAGAATGTATGGTGATTATGTAACCAGAAATGCAACTGAAGCATACTGAATAAAGGGATGGTAATTTCGCTACTTATTTTGTTTTTGTTTTTATGTGACTTATTGTCACTGAGGTTTAACGCCGTTTTTCAACAAATTTTCACTTATATATGGTGACCGGTTCACCTAACCAGTTTTCCTGGACTGTATACTAACCAGTACTAAGTAACCCTTCCACAAGGAGCCGGCAACTTCGACACATATGGAGGAAAATCAACATTTTTGTCAGATTTTATAAGACAGGGATTTGAACATGGATCTCAAGTCCCAGATTACAAGTTCTGCGCACTAACCACTGGACGACGGCCGTTATTTCACTACAAATATAGTTTTTTTTTCTGAAGTTTAAAATCCTCAAAAAACGTCACCATGAAAAACTCAGCAAACAACCCTGGCTGTTGGTATGAAGTTAAACCCTAGTGAAAAAAAGAGAGACCACCTCAGTATAAGACTTTATGGATCTTTAAGTATAAGACTTTATGGATCTTTAAGTATAAGACTTTATGGATCTTTAAGTATAAGACTTTATGGATCTTTAAGCTGGTCTTAATTTCAATTTTTCAGGTTTCACTGTGCAGTATAACCCTTGAAAACAGGACCCCCTGAAAACCAGACTCCCTGAAACCGGAATTCTTCGAAAATCAGGTGATATTTTTTCAAATTCCATTTTTTTCTGCTGTAATCAATAGTTCTGAGGAAACAAGAATTCTAAGGAAACCGAACTTTAGACCCAGTCCGGAAAGGTCCAGTTTTTCTGGGATTGTTCTGTACATACTGAAATCGCTGACGTAAAAGTCACACCCGTGTAAAACGTAAAACACAAATAATTTTTTAGCAAAGAAAATGACAAAAGCTGACAAAAAAAACTGCATCATTTTGTCTGTTTTTGTGTTAAATATAAAAAAATGTGATAATGATTTTGTAGTAAAAATGCCATATAATTTACGTCACCTGTCAACCAGTCAACGTTCACACTTCTCAACACTGAGGTTCACGTAATTAGCGGCACAATTCGTGTTGACGTCTTAATACTATGACATGTGGGAAAAGTACAAAACTGCAAGAGTTTATAGATAAACATTTTGGAAGATTTATTTCCCTTGATCGTTCAAATATGCCAATGGATAGATATTGTCTCTGGCAAAACCCCCCAAAAATTGTCAAATTTTGTTCTTTTTCAGTCATGGAACAAAATAGGATCAAGTTCTACACACATGAATCAGACACATCCAATTTTGGACCTATGCATGCTATACACAGAGTGTTTACAACAGTTTACCAGAAAAAAATACCTTTGTCCACCAGAACACGGCTCATCGCTTCCTTAAAGTTGTGTATACCGGTGTACGCCCGGAGGTATTCCTGTACCACAGGGTGATCTCCCAATTTAGTTGATTTTCTGGAAAAAAACAACAACAACAACAATAATTATTCATCATGTATTCTAACCCTTTGTATCATCAGCATATTTTGGACTCTTCCAAATTCAAAGCTGATATACAAAACATCAAATAGAAAATTGGATTATTTCTCTCAGACAGAGCGGAAAACATAGTGACAAAAGAAGCCATCACTCATTACCAGCAATGGCTTCTTTTGCCACAATGTTTTCAAAAGTCATCCGCTTCAGATGCGGAGAAATGCGGCATAATGAGGCAAAGGGTTAAGACCTATTGAATCAATCAAGGGGAAAAACTGCGAACATATCAAAACAAGGGAATTAATTCTTTAAGGCACATGAGGCACGCAAAAAAAATGTTCAAGGATTCCATTAACCCATCAGACTCCATTAGGGTCAGCTAATCTTGGACTTTATTTAAGATGTGGCTATTTTTTTTTCTTGCTAATATTTTTATATTTCTCTTCAGAAATCTTATCTATGGACACAAAAAAGTATTCAAAATAAAAGGTTCAGCTGACGTACCGACCCTTGGGGGATATTAGTGAAACATGGTATAATTTCATTTTTTGGCTTGACTGTGAAATTTATGTAAGCAAGGTAGACAACTCTCAATGAATCAAATGAAGGCTATGTTTTGTAACAAACAGAAAGCGTTCTAAAATTATCACTGGAATGTGAGTCTGGAACATAGGCACTCGATTTCCGTGATTTATATAGCAGAACAGACCTATTTTTTTTTAATCTAAACTCATCAAACAACGCAAATTAGCAAAGAAAAAAAACTGTCATTTTGCTACTTTGCGTATCTGAAAAACTAAAAAGTAAGTCACTCGCCATTTTTTCGATTGACGGAAGTGACAGTATCCAGCCTCGGTCCCGGCATTCCTTATGAAATGCGCGCTCTATTTGGGAACCTCGCTCTTGCTGTAGCGTGCCAAGTTTAACCACGAATAAAGCACGAATTTCATAAGGAATGCCGGACCCAGGCTGCATACCGCCACGTCCGTCAATCGAAAAAATGGTCTGAAATATGAGTCTAAAGTCAAAGGCATATTTTGACATCAAGGGAGACAACTCGTCATGCAATTTCAATCTGATTCAAATATTTTTACATAGTGCAAATATTATAATCATATTCTATTGTGCTTCACACAATAGTAACTTAATTAATAAACTGGTCCCCGTTCCATGTTGCAGTGCACCGAAGGAACAGGTATGGGCTAAATTATCTGGCACTCTGATTGGTCAATGCATTTGAGCCATGTGATTGGCTGTACATTTGTGAAACATCGGGGATTTACGTATATCTGTTAAAAATAAACGAAGATATTGCCGATGCCTGAATACTTTAGATAAAAATTGCACATTTTAGTCAAAATAAAAAAGTGAATGCTAGATTTAGTGACTCTACATAACATAATGTAGAGACCCTGATGTTTTGATCTATTTTTAAATTACGCGCAAAATATGCGCTGCACACAATAGTAACTTAATTAAAACACTTCTAAATCAAATCCTAATTATAAAAAATTTCAAAGAGAAAAGTTTAAAGTCTCCGTTAGAAGGAGTTTTCATCTCTGTTTGATCTCACGAACAGAGTAAAAGGGAGGTAACCCTATAACAAAAAAAAGATTTTTTTACCTTGACGCAAGACTGATTCTACGTTCTGGGGGTGGCGAGGTTCCTGCTTCCAACATGTCAGTCTCCTTATAAAATTCTGAAATAATTGGACCACAGTAACATGAGACTGAACTATTTACATGCACAAAAATATCTCTAAAAGATTTTAACAAAAAGAAATTCAAAACATATCATATGTACACTACAATTTTTATTTTTTTTTCTGGCATTTAACATTGCACCAACTGCCAAGAACCACCGACCTTCTGTAAGCTAGCTGGACAGTTTCCTCACATGCATAATTTAGTCCGAAGTTGGATTCAAACTTACAGCAGTGTGGGGCTGGTGATTATTAGTCAGGGACAATAACCACTCAACCATGGAGGCCTCGATTGCAAACTGTGTATTTTCAAAATTTGCAGCCCAGTCTACAATTCAGAGCCACTGATTGGTGGCTTCAATGCTCAAACAAAATTATTGACCAATGGCTAAGCACAATTTTGTAATTTTTCCTAAACTTTGTTTTTGTTACCATGGGAACACTTATTTTAAATAAGTGAAGAACTTGACTACTTACTTTCTGTCAAAAAACTTAAAATTACAAATTATACAAAAAAGAAAGTTGAAATTCAAACTAACCTTTCTGATCATCGGGAATCGGCAAATCATCATCATCATCATCAATAATCAATTCATCATCGATTGATTTTTGTGCTGGTACTGTAATCACTGGTGATTTTGTGCGTCTGTCCTCCACAGCTTGTCGAGTTTCATCAAGACGTGACTTGAACTGGTTTCGTAACGATGCCCGACTTTTGGCAGATGATTGCCTGACTTCCTCATCTGAATTTCCTTTGATTGGTTCCCGTTCTATCTGAGTAAGCTGGAAACCAAACAAAAATATTTCAAAATGATGGGTACCAAATTTATTATATTTTATATTTAGCGGCTTCCTGGCTCAAAAAGATTGAAGCCTTGAAGCAATATATTGTTAGTAATTAATACTAAAATAATAAAAATTCTAATCATTAAAAATATCTTAGCAATGGTAAGCATGATATATAAATAAAATCTGTCAAAATTTATGAGACAATATTTAAAAAAAAAAGAAATTTTAGCTTCGAATTTTACAAAAGTATCACAAATATAAATGTATAATTCAAGAATGAATAAAATTTTGCAAATATTATGTACTTAAAGAAGGGAGGTAATTCACATACTCAAGGGAGGTAACTTATAAAATCAGGGGAAGTAATCAATAAAATTAACTGTATTTATTTACTTTTCTCATTCACAATATTTAGGTAGAGTGAAAAACAACAAGTAAACTCAACAGTGATTGATTATCAGAACAAAAAGGGGCAAAAAAGGGGTCCAAATAAGGGAAATACATGAAAACAAATGGTGAAGAACGTGAGAAACTAAATAAAAACATACAGTCATAAACAAAAAACAAAACAAAAATAAACAACAAATAAATATAGTAAAAATAATATGATATAATTATGTAGGGGTTAGTATATAATGTAATTTTAAATTTGATATAATGCATATTAAAAAAACAATACAGTCAAACCTGTGAACAAAGGCCACTTTTGGGAAAAACAAAATGTGGCCTTTACTGACAGATGGCCTTTATTCAAAGATCAGTTTGTTCTAAATAATCAATGACGGTTTTTCAACGAATGGCCTTTATTCAGAGGGTGGTCTTTATTCAGAGGTGACTTCAAAAACAGGTTTGACTGTATACAAAAAATGAAGAACATTAAAATGGAAGTGTTTATATTTAAAAAATATCACCATTAATGTCTAGCATCTATCTATTAGAAATATACTAATAAACAGAAATCAAACTAAAACAGTTGCTATGGTAACAGTTTATAAACAATTATTAAAGACAAACTGAAACAGAAAGAAGAATTACTACTATGATAAGGCCTAAACAAAAAAAGGTTTGTTTCCGGTTACATGCCCAAAAAATATGGGTCGGTAGGTGGGGATTTTTTTCTTTTATGTTTTTTTTTTACATATAATATCATCGTCAACACTATTACACTGTTACAATTTAGCGTTAAAATTTGGATGCGGTAAAAACTTATGAGTCTGCAGGTAAAAGATGGATCTGACTGGTAACTGGAAACAAACCTTTCTTTTTTAGGTCTAAGCATGTCCTCTTATATTCTCCATCTATAAGCAGTATAAGTAGTTGATTATCAATTAACATTCATTTAACACTTTCACTGCTGGGGACGGGATTTAATTGCATCGTTTACACACATTTGCTGGGGCTCTTTCTGGAGGAATACGAGGGTTGGTTCGGGGGGGGGTGCTATGCAGTGTTTCCCAGGATGGGGTATACCCGCCCTGTTGGCAAATATGCCGAAACTTGGGAACACGGGTGTGACCGTCCTGGGAGGCCCCGTACGTTTTTTTTTATTCTCAATCAGTTTCCATTGCTTTTTGGAGGGGGTCCTGGCAGGTGAGTGTAAACTATGGTTAGTATACCCATCCTTATAGCAGTGAAACGGTTAAAATATTTATTGACAATTAAACTATTTAGAATGTTGTAGAACTTTATCCAACAATTCAATATTTATGACAATTAATCATTTAACTTTTTTTCGTTTTTTTTTTCTCTGAGGTATGGCGTCACACCAAAAGTCAAGGTCATGTGGTAACTTTTCCAGCTTAAACAGTAGTGGAGGACCCCCGGCTTACACCTTGGTACAACCACTAACCTTTTATGAACAAGCTGGACAGCTTCCTCACATGTGAAATTTGGTTCAAACTCAAACTGTGGGGCAAGTGATTGTAACTTTACTACATTAATCGAAGGAGAAGTTATATATGAAATCAAATAAGTGAAAAAAAAACATACAAAATAAATATCTACCGTAAAACCTCGATAACGAGACCTGAATAACCAGTCGTGGCCTCATTATCTAGTTGTATTGTAGGGGCGTTTTAGAAAGCCAGTTCGAAAAAAGCGATCATTTTAACAAGGTGGTCATAATATTGAGGTGGTCACTATTTGAGGTTTTACTTTGTACCAGACATTATCTATTAAACGTCCTCGAAGCCTTTATAAATACATAGCAGAAAAGTTCATTTTCCGTGTTTTGGTCTAAAAGATTTTCGTATAAATTGTACACAATTTAAAATGAATTCTAAAGCATTAAATGTTGTGTCGTCATATTTCTTTTTTTCTAAAGAAAAACAAGCATTAACTACAGGAGGGGTTTAAAAGAGAATATTTGGTAGTAACAAAAAGTAACAGAAGAATACAAAAGATGAACAATGAACAAAAAGTTGCCATATAAATACATTAATTTGTATTTGACTGATATATTTTGCCTGCATTTAATTGTCATATAAAAGGATCTTTTCAGTACTATTTTAAAACAGTGCATTTAGTTTAAAAACCATTGACATTAAAAATCTCTGCTACGAATGGTTAAAATATTCTGTAGGAAGAGGGGTAAAAATGAATTGACGAGCAACCAAAATTTCCCTTGATCAAACTTTGTTTAAAACAATTTCCGAATTGAACTAAATTAAATCCGAGCTGTGTAACAAGTTTAAAACTGAGAATAGTTTAGAAAACCTCTGATTGGTTGTTTTTTTACTTTAGATTGACCAATGAAAACTCAGGATTGAGATAATAGTTTAAAAACCCAGTTTTGCAACATTAATCAAAAATGAATTTCAGGCATATATCAGACAAATACATTCATTAGACAAATAATGATAATAATAATAATAATGTAAGGAAAAGGGGAGGAGTTATTATAATGACATTTATAATTACCCAATCATCAGTCTGTGTTTCTTTACTGGGATGGAACGAAATATAAGGAGGCGGAGTTTCTGGTATTTTAGGTTGTACAGATGAAATAGAAACTGGACGTTGCACGTCAGATACCAAGGTACCGGGTGTAGCTGATGTCCTTGGTGACCGGTTGAAATTTACCGGTGATATTTGACCAGTAGTGGACGGTGACAGCGGTGGATGAATGATAGAATGGGCGGAGTTTGGTTTTGGGATAACAGAGTGGGAGGACACTTCACTGTCATAGACAGAACGCTTAGATTTAGCAGACGACTTTTGCCTACTAATAGAATTTGGTGATTTGGATGAGTGGGAGGGACTACTGTTGTCAGAATTATCCAATACACTGGGAGAAATAAGCTGAAATATGAATATTCATTATGTTGTTAATAATCTATAAATAGACAGGAAAAATTTAGGTGTTAGTTAGACAGTGTATTAAAATGAAGGAATAAATACACATGTAAGAATAAAAAAAAGAACTATTTTTCATCAACAATTCTAGAATTAATCAGTATTTTTTTTACAAATATCTAAATGAAGTACAGAATAATCCCTGAAAACAGGAATTCTCTCAAATTGGACAATTTTTAAAGTCCAATTATTTCCTCCTATAATCAATAGTTCACTAAAAACTGGAACTCTCAGGAAATCAGACTTTTGGCCAAGCCCGAAAAGGGTCCAGTTTTCAAGGGTTATACTGTATTTTCTTTCTAAATCAAACATGGTTTCCATAGGAACTTATTTTCTAGTTTTTATGAAGCATAGTCATCAAAAGGTCGTGGAAAGTTGTTACATGTGTGTTAAATATTGACACTAATTTATTCATAAAATGAAAACATAGTAATCCAATTTTTTTTTTAATCACTGAATTTTGTTTCACTAAAATATCATCATTACCATGGAGACAAAAAATGAAAAATACAATATTGAGTTAATCACTAATATCTGCACTAGAATATTGTAAAATGAAAATAATATGTTGCTTAGCAACAGAATTTATGTCACAGTACAACATCAATGTTTAGTATGTTTAAAATGTTAGATAATAAACTTCTATTGCTGAAATAAAGATTATATTAACTAAATTACAATTTGGCTAAATATTTATCAAATAAATATATTCAGGCATATTTATATTGCTATGGGAACAGATCTTGATTAGATACACACCATACTAGTTTTTATAAAATGTTAGTAAAACTTGTAAATTATATGTTACAACAGTATTCTAATTTCCATCATGGTAACTGTAACATAAAAAATGCTGAAAAATCAAACTAATTGAACTTTCAAATCAAAGTCAAGCAAAACAGGGTCAAAAAAAGGTCAACAGCAGGTCAGAGGTCAACGAAAGGTCAACACATTCATGTGTAACATGTGAAGTGGCTTGTCTATTTCTATCAGTTAGGTAATCAGGAATTCACAACAGATATTGATTCATTCTCAAAAAGGTCATGCATATTACCTCTGTCATGACCTTGACCTCAGAATCTTCAAGGTCATATTGTGTGTCAGTTGTCAAAACAACGCTATCAATGGATATCCCAGATTTTGGAAAAAGATTTTCTTTTCGGCATTTGGAACTTGAATCCAGTTTGCTCATACTTTTACCGAATTCAGAAAAGCTTACATCATATTTATTTCTGTTGCTAAGCAACTGATTTAATGATGACTTGTATTGAGAATGTAATTTTGTGGGTAAACTTCTATCAAGTAAACTTGTATTTGACCCAGATCTGAATTTTTTAAAGCTGTCAAACGAATTCGATCTTTTATTTTCAAACTTTTGCACCAAACTTTGAGACTTAGTTTCATATCTGTATGTGTTTCCCATCAACTTAAAATCTTCCAAATTATGAAAATAAGAATCTTCCAAATTTGGTGCTTTAAAATTACCAACTGTTGCTTTAACCACCCTTTTCCCTTTATTAAGACCCCGATTCAATTCCTTCCTTATCTCCAAAGAAAGAACTTTCGACACACATTTGAATTTCGTATCTTTAGGAAATTTTGCTGAGTCAGCTAATTTTGAACGACTTTTCGTGGTATTTTCTGATGTAGAATTTTTACTCAGAAAATCAGGATCAGTATTAGATTCAACTTCAGGTAACCTTGGTAACAAGATGTCTGAATTTTCATCAAAAATTGGGGAAAATTGGGAATTTAAAGGGTTTTCAGATACAAGCTGCAAAAAATAGAAAATAAAGTGAAATTAATTTTTTAGATCCAATTAACCTCAGTCATAATTCTAAAAATTTTGACGACAAAAATTAATCCAAATTTCAACATGAATATTATATTCTCCAAAAATGATAGTAATAATAATAATAATTATAATAATAATAAAATAGCAGTAATAATAATAAAAGTATTAATCATATAAATATCACTAGCGATAGTAATAATTAAAATGACAATAATAGTACACGTATAATAATTAATTAAATAGCATCATCAGTTTTGGAGGGTCCTGAAAAAAAAGTTGAGTTTAGCAAATGGTTACAAAACAAGCCACAAAATTAATGTTAACTACTATTTTAGAACAAGCAACATTTGATGTTAAAGATAAACATATTAAACTGGTGAATGTGTGTTGTCATGGTGATGAAGGAACTCGAGGGGACAACGCAATCTACCTTCTCCTCATTTGGTGACTTCAACCTTGAACTTGACCTTGCTGGTTTAAATTCAATTTCATTAGGTGCGACCTTGATACTTTTTTCTCCGTAAAGCATTTGTTCCATGGTTACCGGACGGGACTTCTTTTTTGGTGAGATCACTACGCTAATATTTGATATTCTCGTTTCCATTCCATTCAAATCTTCCATAGTTAGATCAGATTGTGTCGCAGTACTGGTGACTTCTGATGTCTTCTTTTCTTCAATTTTATTACTTTTGGTTACTTTAGGTTCAATATGTTCCTTCTGCTTCATTTCAGCCGATATGGAGTGAGGATCATGAGGAGAGTGGTTACGCCACTCTGAGGAGGTCATGGTCCTTGGTAAGCTTGCAGAAAATGAATCGTTAATATCCCCGACAAAGTCTGTGAAGTCTGAACTCATTGTTATTTCCCTGACAATTTCTGTAACAATGTTCGGCTTTTGGGACTTTTCCTTATTTGATTCCACTTTTGGTTCATTCTTGGCAGAAGATTTCACTTCTTTGGGTTTATCATTGTCTTTCAAGTTTCTGTGTGATTTAGCTGATTTCTTCAAGCTTCTATGTGACTTAGATGATCGGTTTCTGCTTTGTTTAACCAAATTAAACTGTACATCTGTGTCAGTCTGTTTGAAAATTGCAAGCATGAAATATTAATGAGCAGCCATTTTCAAAATAAAACTCAGTTACGAGTACACACAAAATTTAGAAAAAAAAATCAAAGAATGATCTTGTCCAGACCAAAAACTAGGTTGCCAAAACCTATCAGACAATCGCTAATGTTGCCCCTAATAAATAAATGTAAAAATTAACTTAAAATTAAATATCTTTTTGAATGATGTTACAAAATTAACCGAGTTAGGAGACTAGTTTTAAATTACGGGATTTGTACATTTATCCCTGAACAAAGTCAGCAAAATCATTAAAAGGTTACATTCATAGACAAACCTCCAAATAAAGTTGATAAATTTGAGGCACTAATGCATTGACCCTATTTTTTCTACCACTCAGGGTAAATGTTTTTGCAGCCAATATTATCATTTTCATAATGTTATAAACTAACCTCTAAAGTAGAAAATATTTTTAAAAAATATTTGCCGACCAATCCACCCTGAACATTTGTAAATGTAAGAAGAGTCCCAGTTTTTATTTATTTTTTGGTCTTATATACATTAAAACTTGAAACAATATCCACACACCTCATCTGTCTTCAAGTCATGTTGCAGAATATCTGGACTTTTTGACTTGACTTTCATGTTTTCATCTAGCCTGGATGCAGCTTCTCCTTTCTCCACAATTTTATCAGACAGGACAGACATTGATCTGGAGTCCATCTTTGCAAAACCATCAAACACTCCATCTGGCAGGATGCCAAGCTCCACAGATTCACGCGCAATCTGACTTGCCAAGGACAATATAGTGACCGTTCGTTCAAGTTGAACCTGGCTTTGTTCCCTGGACAAGGTTCTGATCGCTGATCTGAGTGAGTCGAGTGTTTTCTGTTGTTCAATATTCATATTCTCCTCAGCCATCATATTTTTCATATTCTGTAAAGCATCTGCCTGACTCGGAGCAATCTCCATGGCAACACCTTCATCAGGGTCAGTTCCAATGCTCATTGAATCATCACTCATTTCGCTATGGTTACTGACACTTCGAACTGATCTTGGTGTTCTAAATGCTTGCTTTGGAGGGGATATTGGTCCATCCAACAGTTGTGGAATAATATTCCTACCGGAACCTTTGGCGGATGTTACATTTCTCACAGTTAAAGGACTGCTTTCATTATCTTCTTCAATATTGTCAACAGACGGCTGTAGCTATAATGTTTATGCAAGAACATACATGTGAATCATTTAAAATGATAGAAAAAATCAATTCCAAATGCATGTACAAAAATGATGGAATTATCATTCAATGCTAATGAAATTTGATGGAATTTTAATGGGATTCTAATGAAATTTAATGGGTCTTTATAGGGTTCTAATGAAAATTAATGCAAATTTAAGGTAATTCCAATGAAATTTAAGGAGATCTTAACGATTTTGCAAATGTTCGATTCACTAACAATTAACGGTAAACCACAAAATTTAAAAGGGACCGAACTCTAGATTAATACTTTTTTTTCGTTTGATAGAAAACACGTTAAAAGGTAACACGGACATTAAAGATGTAATATTCAAAGTGTCTTCTGAAAACACACACGAAATCACTAAATTCAGACAAAAACACAAACATTTAATCTGTATGTCTGAAGTTTATAACTACAGTAAAATTCTTTTTTTATGAAATGTTTACCGCTAAGAAATGTTATCCTTGTGTAAATGTTCGGGGATATTACCAAAGAACATTTGGTAGTTCGTTTTAAACAATTCTTGAGTATCAAATTTTTTTATGATAGCAACAAAGAAAAAAAATCCTGGATAATATTGAAAGGGAGATTATTTTTTTAAGTTTTAAGTTTTAAATTTCTGGAGTAAATCTGGAGTTATATCCATTAGTAACCAAGTTTTTAGTAATAAAAAGTAATCATTTCAACAAAAAAAATGAAATTATACTGAATTATAAATGACAGTTAAAAATGAAATTATACTGAATTATAAAATGACAGTTAAAAATGAAATTATACTGAATTATAAAATGACAGTTAAAAATGAAATTATACTGAATTATAAAATGACAGTTAAAAATGAAATTATACTGAATTATAAAATGACAGTTAAAAATGAAATTATACTGAATTATAAAATGACAGTTAAAAATGAAATTATACTTAATTATAAATGACAGTTAAAAATGAAATTATACTGAATTATAAAATGACAGTTAAAAATGAAATTATACCGAATTATAAAATGACAGTTAAAAATGAAATTATACTGAATTATAAAATGACAGTTAAAAATGAAATTATACTGAATTATAAAATGACAGTTAAAAATTAAATTATACTGAAATAAGTCCAAATATTTTCACTATTAAATGCTATATAAAATTCCAATTCACATTTTTTTTTATCAGTTTTTTTTTAATCAGTTTTTTTTTTTAATGGGAAGATATAAGCAACTTCATTTTCCCATACTCACATACATGTCATTGTTATTCCAAGGATATATAAACGATAAAATAGAAAAATGACTTCACTGCATATTCAACTCAAAACAAAAAAAGTCCCTTAACACTGAAGCAGAACAATAACTGACTAATTTCATACAGTGATTAATCCACATATCATCATAATTTAATATCAAAACCAGATTTTTAAACAATTAATGGAAATAAATAAATTATACAGTTAACTATATATATGTAAACACATACATCATTGAATAAACTCTGATATAGATTTATAAATAAAAGGTGACATCAACTGTCAGTACAGATAAGGCCATGATAAAATAATTTTAGACCCCCTTTTTATTGTGTCCCCTTCTTTATGTCTCCTGTTTTATTTTGCCTCTTTATTATTTTGTCCCCTTCTTTTAAATTGTGTCCCTTTTTTTATAGTGTCCCTTTCTCATTGTGGCCCCATTTTTATTGTGGCCTCTTTTTAATTGTGTCCCTTTTTCATTGTGGCCCCTTTTTTGCGGCCCCTTTTTGGCATTTTTTATGCAGGATTAACAGAATTCAGATTCAGAATTTCTTTTTTGTACATCTCATTTTAATCTTCAAACAAAGATGAAATAAATTGGACCCTTTTATTTTTTGTGACCCCTTTTTAACACTTAACACATAGTGGAATAATTTCAATATTCTTATGTATCAGAGACAAAAAAAACAGGGGACTATGATAAGGAAAGAGGATATATCCTGAACCCCACCCACTTCAGGCGGATTTTTTCTTTTTTAGTTCAATAAATTCATTTTTCATGAAATGTTTTTTTTTCTGTAAATAATAAAAATGAAAAAAAAAACAACAGTGAAGAAGATAGCTTGTATCTAGGAAAAATGACATAGGTGGGGTTTGCAAAAAATCATACAATTGTTTTGTCATGGCCTTATTGTATATATTGCACTTCTAATGTTATGTCACTGACACTTTCCTAATACCTGTTAAAAACAGTTTTTTATAATAGATTAATAAAACACTAACTACACGGCTTTATATGTAATCCACTCAAAAAATAAAAGTAAAATTCTCCCAACCACAACTGACCAATCAGTTGATTGCTTTCAAAAAGCAGATCAACCAATCAAAGTATATTTAACAAACAAGGCAATCATCCATTCAACAATCAGTTTACATTTATTTTGTAGATATACAAGTATATCCATAATATACTTTTTTACAGCTTTTTTAATTTGATTAACAAAATACTGAAAATAAAATAATTAGGATAAAATCCTATTAAACCTCTATAACTCAATTAAATTAATTCAAATCATGTTTAATATAAAAATATCAACAACAGCTGACGGTCACAGAACTTTATTTTCAAAATATTTAAGCAAGATTTTTAGCCTAAATTTTCAGTTATTTCCCAAAAATATAATTTTTACAGATGAAACAAATTTATTTTTTATCATTACTAACCTGTATCAGGAACAGTGAATATAACACCAGATTCAACTGAATCAATTTATTTATGTTTAAGATACAAAAGCAAAAATGATTTTCCTTTCGTCTCATCACCGACACCTTAACTTCTAAGAAAGGGGTCATCATGACTGAACACTTTTTTTTAAAAAAGGGTCATGAAGAAAAAGTAAGCACCCACCTTTCTAGCATGTACATTGTTAGGTTCTACTGCGGGGGGAGCCGAGACAGCCCCTGTGTTTCGGGAGTTCTTTTGCGCCTGAAAAAGAAAATTACAAAAATATGAAAATCCAAAATTGACAAAGAACAAAATTCCAAAATAGACAGAGCAACAAATTCCAAATTCAATAAAATATTAAATTTATGTAAATCTTAAATATATAAAAGAATGAATTTCAAAAAATGTACAAAAAAAATCCAAATTTCAAAAATCGACAAAAAATTAACTGAATTTCAAAAATTGACAAAAAATTTATTTCCATAATTGACAAAAAATAAAATTCCAAAATTTACGAAGAGAGATGAATTACAAAAAACTATTCGCTTAATTTCGCAGGTTCTGGGCGGCCATTAATGCAATAACTTGAGAATGGATATAAACAATAACTAACTAACTGTCACACAAACTAAGACCTGTTCTCTGACAAAACCAGTCTAATGACAATTACGTAAGGCCTAAATAAAGGTTTGTTTCCGGTTACCCAACCAACCTATCTTTTACCTGCTGACTCAAAAGTTTTTATGGCATCCAAATCATAGTGCTATATTGTAATTTTCACAACAGTGTTGTCAATATATGTAAAAACAAAACGTAAAGAAAAAATCCCTACCTACTGACCTATACTTTTTTGGGCATGTAACTGGAACAAACCTTTTTTTGTTTAAGCCTGATGAAGTCATGAATGACATCATACCGTAAGTGATCAGATATGTTCTGACCAGATGTATTATTTGATATCAGTTTATAGTTCATGCTGTTAAAGTGTATGATAAAACTTTTCCAAGTGGATTTTAATTTGTTTTAATATTGTTGTCATTCTTCAAAACAAAAATATTTTTATGAAACAATAATTCTGATATTATGATTTTTGAAGCTGTTCAGTGTAAATCGACATTATTTCTAGACACATTGAAATTACCGCTTCAATAAAACATGGTGAAATTATCATTTCAATAAAATACATTAGAATTATCATTTCAATAAAACACAGTGAAATTGTCATTTTAATCATTTCAATCAAGCACATGGGAATTACCGTTTCAATAGAACATGCTGAAATTATCATTTCAACAAACACAGGGAAAATTATCATTTCAATAAAACAGTGAATTATCATGTCAATAAAACACAGTGAAAAATAATATAAAAAAACAGTGAATTATCTTTTCGTTGAAAACACAGGAGAATTACCATTTCAATAGAACATGCTGAAATTATCATTGCAACAAACACAGTGAAGTTATCATATAAAAACACAGTGAATTACCTTTTCATTGAAAACACAGGGAAATAATCATTTCAATAAAACACAGGGAAATTATCATTTCATTGAAAACACAGGGAAATTATCACTTCAATAAAACACAGGGATATTATCATTTCAATAAAACACAGGGAAATTATCATTTCAATAAAACACAAGGAAATTATCATTTCAATAAAACACAGTAATTTCAATAAAACAGTGAAATTATCATTTTATTAAAACAGAGTGAAATTATCATTTCAAGAAATCACAGTGAAATTTTGGGACTTGTTGGGAATTTTTCACACATTTCTCACCTCACTAACGAGAGGTGTTTCATTCATTGGGGTGTGTAGTACATTCACTGTCACAACTTGTCTACCATCATCTTTAAACAGTGAAACGATCATTAAAACTTTTACACAAATAATGTAGAAGCAATGTTACACAGTAATCAGTTATATCTTTAAAAAATCATTTAATTTTCGAAGTATGACACAAAACTTGAAAAGCATGATTTCAAATGTGTATAAAACATTTTCCATAAAATTCTGAAGGCACACTTCTAGCTGTTCTATACCATACTATAGCTGTTTGAATAGTTTATAATAATTCCTTTAAACTGTTGTACTTTTTCCTACCTTCCTTCATACCATGCACTGGTCGTTCATCGATCATTATCAATCTCGCGTTACGTTTCCCAACATCAGATTTCTGTTGCCCACTTTCTTCAATCCTGTTGTCAAGTGCAAGGTCCATGGTAACAACATCCTCAATATCATCATCATCAGATTCCATCGCAATGGAAACAGACTGTAGAGACTGAATAGTCAGTCGACTTTGTTGTACAGCATTTCTACTTTGCTGACTTGGCAAAACTTCAGTCCGACTTTTTGTAGACTGTTCAGTGACAGCAAGAACTTCTTCATCTCCTTCGACAACTTTTTCAATAATCAGGTCAGTGATAAACTTAACATCATGTTCAATAGTGTCTTTGTTCTCCATATCATGTTTTTCATTTCGCGAGCCACTCTTCTCAGTAACATTTGCTTCTTCAGTCTCCACAAGTTGTCTGTCTTGTTCAACAATCTTTTCTGGCTCACTTGATTCCCCTGTTTTCACATGTTCTCCAACTTGATCAACATTTTTGCCCTGTTCATTATTTAAGTTAGGTTCAATTTTAACAGCATCTTTATCATCAGGTTCTGTTAGTTTTGGACTAACCTTGTCAACATCAGGTCTGCCATCATGTTCTGTTTCAACTTCCTTACCAACCTCTGACTCCTTTACAGCAACATCAGTAATATGACCTTTGTGACCTTCATCAGCATCATCCCCAATGTCATCTCCAAGGTCAATTGACTCAACTGATTCAGCATCTGAAATATCTGGAGATCCAAGTTCATCAGCCATTGCAAAAGAAGACCTCACCCTTCTAAGTCTACCCATTTCATTATTTAATCTTTCTTGGATTTCTTTAGGAACTTTAGCGGATGAAGTTCTTCTTGTAACTTTGAATTTAACTTCTTCAATGGGAGCCTGTATTGAGGCTTTACGAACTTGTTCAGCAACTTTATTCTTCTTATAAGCAGCATAGATTTTCTTTTGCTCTGTTTTGAATTTCTGATTCTTCCCCTTTTTCATGAATTTTGCAGCTCTTTCAGCTTGCTTATTAACTTCTTTCTTTTTTTCATTAGAAAATGGTTGAAACAGAAAGTTTGTCAGTGGTTTAACAGGCTCAATCACTTTTTTGGACACCATTTTACCTTTACTTAAAGCATTTGTTTCATCATGTGCTTTTGGAAGGACAGGTTCATCTACATGTCCTTCTTTTGCAGGCTTTACAGGTTCCAGTACTTTAGTAGGTTCATCAAAAACTTCTTCTTCAGCTTCTCCTTGTACATATGAAGCACTTGATTTTGCTCTCAAGTTCTTAGTCTTTGACTGATCTACTTTCTTATACCATGGTGTTGCAACATCTCCATGTAAATCATCACCAGAGGGTCTTTGGCTCAACTGAGAAGATGTTCGTATTCGGGGCAATTTTGCTAATTTCGTTGATGTCCTTGACATTAGTCGCTCTCTTTCACCAGTTATTCCTTCTATAGGAGGAAGCCTTCGACCTTTAACATCATCAGTTTCAAGGACACTAGTTTTTTCACTGTCAGGGTCATCATCACCAAGAACTAATTGCGGAAAATCGGTCTCAGCTTCAATAGTAAGTCTGCTTGATTGATCGTCTGCCCTTGAGTCAGTCTGGTTGCTAGGCGACCTTTTCTTTCTGTCAATATCACCTTGGAGATAAGCAGGTGTGAGCCAGGGAGCAACAGGAGAACCATCGGTTAATGTCTCACTTGATGCCACTGATCTGATTCCCGTTTCGTTCTCTTCAGAACTGCTTCTTTCAGCCATTTTCTTAGCAGAACCTGCTCTAGACTGTACAAACATTTGAAACATTTATGTTATGGTTCTGTTTTTATGTGACTTATTGTCACTAGAATTTAATGCCGTTTTTCAACAATTTTGCAGTTATATAAGGTGACCGGTTCACCTAAGCAGTTTTTCTGGACTGTATACTAACCAGTACTAACTTATCCTTCCACAACGAGCCGGCAACTTCTCCATATATGGAGGAAAATCGACATTTTTGTCAAATTTACATAGAGGGTATGAACTGCCGGGACCGGGATTTGAACCCGGATCTCCGGGTTACAAGCCCAGTGCACTAACCACTGGACCACATTCGCGGCTTCTACATTTTTTTTTTTATTCAGTCATAATGATGCCATGACTATCAGCTCTCTCTCTTTTGGGAACTGGGGCCGAGGCCCTGGGAGGGGGAATTTCACGTCATTTTCAGTTCAAGGGGGAATTTCAAAAGCCTAATTAATATAATAGGTGGGGGGGGGTACCAAAAATTCGTGAAAAAAATATATTCCAGAGGTAGGGGAATGAGGCCCAATTTCGGCCCCAAATTCAGGAGATCAAGGGCCATGACTATGTTTAGGAATTTTTAAATGAGAAATATGAAGCAGAATATTTTTGATGCAAATAAACACGTTTTGGTTAAAAACAATAAACAGTTACAAAAAGGAGTAACATCCTTTATTTCATAAAAAACAATGACTAAATAAAAATAATAAATGTTTTAGATTGTGACTGTGTCAGATCTTTTGCCAAGCTAATATCTGTTCATAATCTTAAGTGTTTGCCCTACATTTTAAGCCAATCAGATAACAAAAGTGACTTACCATGAATGGCTATTCTAACCCGAGATGAACAACAGAAATTAGTAGAAAAGTAGACTTTTTAAATCCAAGGAATGACACAAACACATTTTCAAAAATGTAATGCCCCGGGGGCGTTTATTAGGGAATATATGGCATAAAAAGTTTGTTTTTTTTTCTAACAAACTAAAACAAAATGACATAAATAACAGAAATTGATAAAATAGAAAAAGGTATACCAGATAAGGAGGAAAATCTAACAGAATTAAGACTAACAGAGATTATGAATTTAAGTTTCAAAGGGAGGTAACTCACTTTAGCATCGTCCGTTTGCTGCATCAAGTTAGTTAACTCTTGTTCTGTCTGTTCTGATTGTAAACCTTCTACCTGCTCGCTGGGTTTAGCTGAAATACGAAACAATAAAAATAAGAACTTACATAAATGTGTGACATTTTGTGTGTGACATATTGTGTGTATGACATTTTGTGCTTGTGACATTTCATGTGTGTGACATTTAATGTGTGACATATGGTGTAAGACATTTTGAGTGTAACATTTCGTGTGTGACATTTCTCGCGTGACATTACATGTGTGACATTTTGTGTGTGACAAGTGGTGTGAGACATTTTGAGTGTAGCATTTTTATATGTGTCTTATGACATTTCGTTTGTAATATTTTGCACATGATATTGAGTACGTGACACTTTGAGTGTGACATACAGTGTGTGACATTCAATGTGTGACATAATCTATGCGACATTTAGTGTGAGATTTTGTATTAGACAATTTGTGCATGACATTCTGTATGTGACATTTAGTGAGAGACAATTTGTGTGAGATATTCATAATGTAATCATGAGAGATGGCACTTGACTCCTGATGTCATTTCTTCCAGCCAATTACTTGACACACAGTTTGCAAGTATTCAATACAGCAATCATAAAGAAATCTGCCTTCATTTTAAACTGTCACCAAAATTCTACGTAAAAACTTGAAGTAATTTTGACAAATACCCATTTGATATCTGTCATGATAAAAAAATGCTGAAATTGTGGTTGTTGTTGCAGCTGTTGTTATTGTTGTTTTTGTTGTTGTTGCTTTTGTTGTTGTATAGAAACAACCCTAGCAAAGATTGAAGGGGACACCAATCATTCAAAATTGAAAATAAATAAAATGTCAACAAAACAAGAGCTCCACAGAGTGGTACCAACGATCATCTGTTTTACATCATTTTATTTAATAAGCGATTTTGACCCAAAATTTAATGTTAAAAATGGGACATAACTCCTAAATTATAGCTGTCAGAATAATTCCCCTTGTCTTGCAACTGTGCCTTGTCATGATAATCAAGTATTCCAAGTGTCTTGTTGATATCTTTAAAGTATTTGAGTAATGGGCTACATTAAAGTTTTTGGACAACTCGACTTTTTCATCAAAACAGATGAGCTAGAAATGATATTAAACTGATAGTTTTTTTTAACTTACCGTCGGGTGTTATTGGTTTCGGTTCGGTTGGAGCCGGTGTCGTCTGTTTGACTGTACCGGGTCGTGACATAGATTTTATAATTTCCTGTCGTTTCTGCTCCTCTTCATCCTCCTGTATACAGAAATTAGGATCGTTTCACAGACAAGACGGATGACAAACAGACGGACAAATATTTATGAGAAAATGGATAGATTCACAATTTGAAAACAAACAACATACTGGTGTATATCACTACCTTAGAATAAAAAACACCAATCTGCACTTTATTCAATCATTCTTGGATGTCAATATTGTTATCATCATAAAATAAATGTTGTTACCATAGCAATGGAAACAAATTAATTCAACAAAAGGAGATATTAAGTATTCAGACTTGTTTTCATGTCATATTGACAGTTAAAAATGAAATAAAACATCTTTACATCTGTGCAAACTTGTATAAACATTGGTTAATTCTAACCACTGGGTTAAATGTTAGACAAGGTTAAATTCTGGGTTAAAGTTTGGTAAAGCAATTGTATAACAGTTTGGTTAAAATTTACCAGGAATTATTTGTGGTTAAATTAAACCCAAGAATCTAATATTGGTAAGAAGTTGTCAAGATCCTCAGTTTGTCTGTTTACTGGTCTAAATTGTTCAGGTTGTCCAGCGTTTGGTACAACAAGGGCAGACATCTTGTATCTATTTAACTTTTGGTTAACTTCTTAACCTAACCTTAAATTTAACCCAGTGGTTAAAATTAACCAAAGTTTATACAATTGAGTGCTGAAAGTTTGTATCAAAAAGTTTGACTTTTGAGACAGTAATGCAAGCAAAAATATTTCTCTTAAGTTCAATACATTGTTTGATCATATGTTTACCAGCTTTTCTTGTTCGTTGATGAATTCTTCAAGTTGAGTCATGGCAGCGTCTGCTTCTTTCTCTGCGTCCGTCTGCAGCTTCTGGGCCTGTTCTACTTGTTCTATTAAAATTTTCCTCTCCTGAAATTCACATAAAAATATAAATTATACCCAATATGTAATTTAAAGACACGGTTTCAAAGTTATCTTATGATTTCTGTTATTTCAAGAAGTGCATTTTGGGTAATAGATGTGTATTTTGGGTAATAGATGTGATGCATTTTGGCTAATAGATGTGGTGTATTCTGGGCAGTAGATGTGATATATTTTGGGTAACAGATGTGGGGCATTTTGTGTAATAGATGTGGTGTATTTTGGGTAATAGGTGTAGTGTATTTTGGGTAATAGGTGTAGTGTATTTTGGGTAATAGATGTGGTGCATTTTGGGTAATAGATGTGGTGCATTTTGGGTAATAGATATGGTGCATTTTGGGTAATAGATGTGGTGCATTTTGGGTAATAGATGTGGTGTATTTTGGGTAATAGATATGGTGCATTTTGGGTAATAGATATGGTGCATTTTGGGTAATAGATGTGGTGTATTTTGGGTAATAGATGTGGTGTATTTTGGGTAATAGATGTAGTGTATTTTGGGTAATAGATGTGGTGTATTTTGGGTAATAGATGTGGTGTATTTTGGGTAATAGGTGTAGTGTATTTTGGGTAATAGATGTGGGTTTTTTTTTTACCTTTTTCCATGGAAATATTGAAAAATCAGTGGTAATATTCAATATCATTGTATGATCATTGGGTCTAAAAAATTTGTTTGTTTCTGGTTACCCAACCTACTTTATTTTTTTCCCCACAACCCTAGACTTTTAATTAGGCCTGATGAACAATATGTCAACGGTCTTACTTTTTTACTTTTCTGCGCAAAAATAATCTCAACAGTGACTTTCAATATTAATAAACCCTCACCTACCCAAAACAATTCTGACCTACCTACCATATTTTTGATTAACATGTAACCAGAAACGAACATTTTTTTCAAGCCTTATATATTGACAAACTACAAAAAAGAGGTCACAGTCTAAAATTGTAGTAATTACGTTCCAGAGATTAGAACCAGTCCAAGAAAGGAAAATCTTGATAAAGCACTAAAAATCAGACACAGTCCAATAAAATTGTCAACATAAATACAAACTAATCACAAAATATTGATTAACAAATTTTCTTGTTTTATTTTGTCCATACATGACTGACAGGTGTAAGCTATTTTTAGTAACAAAATCAATTCCTCTAAATCCATACATGTGGTTTATTTCAATCACCAAGCATCTATACGACCCAGATGATGACATATCTGTAACTACATCCAAATTGCAAGCTTCCTGGATACTCAGATTCAAATCAATAGCAGAACAGGAAACTTCTACTTTCATTTCAGACCAAGGAAATTGTATTACTGGGATAATTGTGTTAGTTAGCTATCGTGACGCTTTATAACTTTTAAACATCGCTGGTTGCTAAATTATAGACCCAGTTTCAGCCAACAAGAGCCCACTGTATCAATATGCGGTAAAATCTCAAACAGCCACCACCTCAATATTACTCCCACCTTATTACAACGACCACTTATTTTCAGACCAGGTTTCAATAACTCCCCGTATAGTTCAACTTGATAATGAGACCATCTCATTATTACGACTGACTTTTCAGGTCCCGAAGGTGATCTCAATATTGAAGATTTACTGTATACGTATTAAATGTGTTTTTGGTCCATGTGGCCATTTTAGGCCCTAATAAACCAATATACACATTGTAGCACACTGGCTCCCTATGGTCTCATCAAGGTTCGAACTCATACACCCTAGGTCAATAAACTAGATATTCCACCTATTGAGCTAAGCCAGACATCCCCAAAAATGAATAACTGCAGTACTTTAAGATGGTTAAATAAATGTTACGAAAAGCATTTCATGAACAAAAAAACCAGCCGTCTATGAAAAACAACCAACAGATAAATTCTGTATGGCCTCATGCTGAAAACAATTTATAGGAAAAATTATCACCAATAAAATCAACTGAGTTAAGCAATTAAGCCCGTAAACTATGAACATAAAGGCAGGATATTGATTAAATCATTAAAATGTAATAAACTAACAATAAAGTCTTTTATTTGAAACCTTAATCATCAAATTTAATAAGTGACAAAGGTTAACCTCTCGTGAAAAGTGCAAATTAAAAACAAACAGTGTGTCTGTCACAAAATATGCATGTGGCTATTAATGGCTAAAAACTGGAAAGGAATGTTTTAATCCAAAATTCAGTAAACAACCAGTCTATAAATGTTTTCAGTCAGAATTTTGTAAAAACCAGTCAAAATGTGTTTTAACTCAGAAAACTGTTAAATAAATGAGATTAGGCTAGATCGTTAAACTAATTTACTGCATATGAAATATATATCTGAATAAGTAAAAGCGAAAGAAGAAACAGGCATGTAATAAATTTTTACTTACTGTTTCCCATTTTGTTTTGTGTTCATTGAATTGACTTTTCAAAGAGTTGACCTTCCTGTGTGTTTTTGTCAAGGTCACTTGAAGTTGGTCTTCCAGTTCTTTGATTTTTGTCACCGTCTGAAACAAATAGTACAAATTTGATGAAAGTCAAACTTTATGATGGTGCAACAGGTATCAAAAATCTTTCTGTAAGTAATTAAGTATTGTACAAAAGTCTAATGTATGTATCTGCTAACTTCTTTATATTACCCATAATGCACCACATCTATGTCCCATGATACATCAAATGTGTTACCCATGATGAACAAAATCTATTACCCATGATGCACCATATCTATTACCCATGATGCACCAAATGTGTTATCCATGATGCACCAAATCTATCACCCAAGATGCCCCTAAAATCTATTACCCATGATGCACCATATCTATTACCCATGATGCACCAAATCTATCACCCAAGATGCCACTAAAATCTATTAGCCATGATGCACCGTATCTATTACCCATGATGCACCAAATCTATTACCCATGATGCCCCAAAAATGTATTACTCAAAATGCATGATTTTTATTACCCATGATGCACCATATCTATTACCCATGATGCACCATATTTATTACCCATAATGCCTTAAAAATCTATTACCCATGATGCACCACAATCACTTCCCATGATGCACCACATCTATTACCTATATTCTTCATGAAAGAAAGAAAGAAAGAAAGAAAGAAAGTAATATGAACAATACTCACCAGACGACGATATTGTTGGAACCTTCCTGGCATTTGCTGAGATGGTACACCAGACTGAAACATGGAATAAATCAAAATTAGAAATAAAAAATACTGTCAAACTCATTCCACCCAGTTTTACAAACAACACACAAACAACACATGTGCGAAATTTGAAATTTAAAAAAAAAATCTCAACCTCAGTACTGTAACAATAAAAAAACCGGAAGGGTCCGGACCAGGGAAAAACCGGACATTCCGGAAAATTCTAGAAAACATTCAACCATGACTACACACTTCTTAAACAACCAGTAATATTTTTTGGGAGATTAATCACATGGTCCATGATGTCTGGGTATACGGTAAAATCTCGATAATGAAACCACCTTTAGTACCCAAAAAAATCAGGCGTAATAATTAAGTGGTTTCAGTTTAGCTATTGGGGAGTCACTGAAAGCCGGTCAGGAGATAAGTGGTCGTTATAACAAGATGATTGTTATATTGAGGCGGTCGCTATTTGAGGCTTTACTGTAATTTGTAACATTTTACGATGTCCGACTTAGGAAACACAGACATCTACACAAACATGCCTAAATTCCTCTCACTGGAAGAACAGGACTTTTTACTCGCAATTTTACAAATTGATAGTACACGAAACCAATGAATGTAACATTGTTTTACCCAATAAGAATAGATTATAAATAATTTGTACAACTAGAGCTCCGCAGAGCGGCACCAAGGCTCGTCTACTTTACATTGACGGCAATGGGGGCCAAATTTGAGATTTTTAATTTGAACATGATAAGAAAAGGTATAATTTTGACCAAAATTCTAAGTCAAAAAAGGAGCATAAACTCCAAAAGTATATCTTTCAGAATAATGCCCCTTGTCTTGCAACTGTGCCTTGTCAATAATCAGGTATTCCAAGTATCATGTTGATATCTTTAAACGCGTTTGAGCAATGAGCTACATTCAACGATGACCCAACCATCACAACAGCTCAACCTTGTGTTTGTTCGTAAATAAAAAGTGCTTGTTAATAGTTTTTGAGATTTATTGTCAGCAGTTAAACATAAATGTCTGAAGTGTATGCCAGTTGTAAGATATGTAAGTTCAAAAGTGCTATCACAGCTAAGAAATGTTTATGCGACGGTCCCTGTTATGGAAATGTGTGTACATACATTAAAACATGACTTACCCAAGAATCTTCGTCATCAAGGTCGTAAGAATTCGGGAACTCGGAACCATCGCCTTCAATGACTGGTTCCAGGTTTTTAGACTGACGTGTCGGTTGTCGACTTGTCTCATTTGATTTCTCAATATAAGCCTTAGATGAGTCGCCACCCTCATCCTGTATCGATGCATCTGCATATTCTGAAAGCGTTTCGAGAGTAAAGCTTTATACGGGTGAAATAAAGGTATGGTAAAGACTTTAAATGTAAATATGGAACAAACGCCAATGTTACATGTGATAGTATGGTAAAGACTTTAAGTACAAGTACAGAGCGTAAATCAACACAATTTTTCTGAAGATATGGTAGAGGTTCGGAAAAATCATATCAGAATAAGTTAAATGAACAATATATTCTAAAAGAACAGGTTGGAAAATAAACAATCACATGGTGGTGACTTTATGAAGACTGAAGTTTAGATATTTTCTCATGGATTTCTCAAAACAAGTTTACATCTATACAGGTACATGTTTTATGAGTAAACATTACCCTATAAATACAAAACTAAATGAGTCGGGTCTACTGGACTATGTTGTTTGTGGTCAGTAGTGTGAACAAGGTTAACAGGACTATGTTGTTTGTGGTCAGTGGTGTAAGCAAGGTCATCTGGACTATGTTGTTTGTGGTCAGTGATGTAAGCAATGTTAACTGGACTATGTTGTTTGTGGTCAGTGGTGTAAGCAAAGTGATCTGGACTATGTTGTTTGTGGTCAGTGGTGTAAGCAATGTTAACTGGACTATGTTGTTTGTGGTCAGTGGTGTGAACTAGGTTAACTGGACTATGTTGTTTGTGGTCAGAGGTGTAAGCAATGTTAACTGGACCATGTTGTTTAGGGTCATTGGTGTATGCCAGGTCAAGTGGATTATATTGTGATTGTTTGAGTGAGCAAGGCCTACAGATCAGTTTAGTAGAGTACAAATGTAGTTATAAAGCGTGGATACAGGTTTGTGTAGTTCTGTGTTGATATCTACTGAATTGGTTTGTTTGTAGCTAAGACATCTGTGCAGCAGTGTGTCAGTAACATCAATAATAATCGTAAAAAAGCCTACCTTTTGAATTTCTTCCTTTCTGTAAAATAAAAGACAGATCACATATTTATTTGATGAACGTATAAGTGGGCTTAAATTTTTTTTTTTTTTGAAAATGGTCCTTTTGTGATCTTATGGTAATATTAGTAATTTCAAATACAGTGCAATCTCTCCAAAGCAGCCCTCTCTTGAGCAACATTCTTCCTTCAACAACAGCATGATTTTTTCCCACTGTACGATTTAACTATTGATTTAATCTCTTTAGAGCAACAACCTCTCAACAACAACAACATAACTTTGCTTCTCCAAAAGGGTGTTGCTTTGGAGAGGTTGCACTGTCCTTATGATAAAAATTGTATTGTATTGACATACACACTAAAAACAGGTTTTACAATAAGAATAAGAAAAAAAAGCATTGCCTACAAACTAGGCTTATGATAGTTTATTGGGCAGTAAGTTTTTCTATATTTAGCAATAATGACCTTGACCTTGACCTAAGGACCCCCCCCAAGTACAGACTCAAACCAGGTCTCTAAAATGACTTGCTTCGTACCAAGTTTGGCATTAATAGGTCAATCTAAACTCGTATTAACCTATCCGAGATTTGACCCCAATTTAATAATTTAATAAACACGTCTTTCGAACTTAAAAACGTCACTTACATCTTTTCCAAGCCGGTTCGGAGATTTAGAGGCAGTTTTTCCAGGTTTTAGGGACTCTGGCTTCTTGCTAGACTTCGTATCCTTAGTGCTTGGTCTACTTTCCTGGAAACAAGAACAACATCTCTGTGACAAGGCATCACACCACAGCAAAAATTACTTCAAAGGCTAAAGGACACTAAATCTTTTCATTAACCAGAAAATCATGATTGAGCATTGCATGTTAAATACAAAATGGACTAAACATCATACAATATGAATTGTATATTAGTAACAGTTAGCAAAACATTTAAAATTTTCATGCATATTTGAATGATCGTAATGGTGAAAAAAAAATATTCGCATACAAATGAATGATATTTTCATATAAAATCTCATTTGGCACAAAATGGACCTCATAGATTTTTACCAATGATAAGTTGAATAAATAAAATTGTTGCTATAGCAAAATACTTTCAATTAAGTAACTAAAGAGGTTGTAATGTTTTACAACTATGGGTGGGGGTGGGGTAATGAATAGGTTACAATATTTAACAACTATTGGGGGGGAGGGTTAAGGATAACATTTTGTTTTGAAGAATCGTCATTTCATCAAGCACAAAGATGACATAAAAACATGTAGCGCTATTATCCAAAACTGGTAACAGAAATTCATAATCATCATGATAATATTCGTGCAGGTCTAGAAAGTAAAAAAACTTTCACAATATTTTCAAAACAATTCTTAATACAAAATAATATTAACATTAGGCTTTTGGTATAAAACCAAGAAATAAAAAAAAAGAATTTCCAAACATCAAACTGTATGCATTGAATGTTTAAAAAATTATGTCATCAAAATCACATATTGTTAACCGAAGTATTGACTTCTCTGATTCAAGTCTCAATTCACTGGTGGACGATTAGCGTACAGAATTAGTTTCGCTTGTAAACCATTCATTCGTATCAAACTGTCTAGATATTAACTCTTCATAAAAGGAGGTATCAAAGTAATGTCAAACGAATCAATAAAGAGATAAGAGCGAAATTGTTGTCATTAGCGACCGGTTATAGAAATAAATTTGTACCATGATGTAGTATTGAGTTCTCGGACGGAATGTCAGAATTTTGTTGGGTCAATAATACACAGATATTTTCAATGTAAACATGTTTCATATAAAAATAACTATGTGCAGAGAAATCGGGATAAAATTTTTACAATTATGCCTAAAATGCTGAGCTCAAATACAGTAAAACCTTGCTGAATGGACACCTCAATATTAGGACCATCTTCTTATAGTGAACTTTTATAACTGGACTGGTTCCGTACTTCTTATAGTGAACTTTTATAACTGGACTGGTTCCGTACTTCTTATAGTGAACTTTTATAACTGGACTGGTTCCGTACTTCTTATGCAGTAAATATTCATTATCACGAGCACCCGAATTATCTCGAAGAATTTTTATTAAAGTCCCATCAATTTTTGTTCTCAGTTGTGAATAATTTTCAACCAACAAACAAATACCTAGTTATTACCAGCAACATACAGTTATCACATTACATTATGTCGAGCAGTCAGTCTGTTTCAATGACTCCTCAAGATAACAAGGTTTTACTGTATACTGAATCTTGTTAATGAAACCAATACATTTTCAAAAAAAGCAACACTATATACTATGTAACTAACAAGTACAATGTTTTGACATACATAAAAGGTAAAGGTCAAATTAGGAAACAGCAGGATCATGTTTCCATGGCAACAGAGAACACAAAGTCTATTTCCATGGAAACAAAATAGTTGGATTACATTTCCATGATAACAAAAATGATGGTAAAAGTTTCCACGGTAACAAAGTCAACGATTATTACATAAATATTCCCTTTTTTAGCACTGTATGCAGACAGCGGTCGAATACTTTGATCTAATGAAAGAGTGTACAAAAAACCAATCTGAAAAAACGAAGAAAGGAAATGTAACTGAACAAAACATTGATGATAATGGCAATGATTCTGAAAATAGTTATGATCTGGTAAAAATTTGTAGTATCATTTTGTGTTGCATAACCTCAAACAAAGAATGTTATCAGAATTACTGCTGCTAATTAATGGCATACTGCCGCAAAAGATCAGCTTACTGTCACTGATAATCAGCATACTGCTGCTGGTGATGATATGAACAATTGATGAATAATGATACATACGTTTACCTACAACACAGTGCAATTCTGATGATGATGATGATAGTAATGATAAAATGATGATGGAATGAAAAGGAACGTTAAAACTACATGAATAAAAGAAACCAGATAATGCACCTGATGAAAGCTGTAATGAATAAAGTAAAGATGATGATGAAATAGATGATGATGATGATGATGATGATAATGTTGGTGATGATGTTAATGATATTGATGATGATGGTGAAATTTATGGTGATGATTATTACGATGGTGTTGATGATGACGATTATGATGGTGAAATTGATGGTGGTGAATATGTACTGAAAGAAGTTCCAGAGAAAAATCCCAACTAAAATAGACTGATGACAGAATAGATTACTGCAACAAAGACCTTATATAATTGATTATATCATAGCACTGTGTAACAAAATATCAGATTAAATATTTACCAATTTCTTTCTTCCCTTGGTCATATTTATGTGATTTTTCATCACTAAACTAATTGTTTACACAGTAAATAAACTCCATAAAACATTCTGTAGTCTTTAATGTTGAAACTTTGAGGGAATAACACAGTATAGTTGAACTGTGATGAAAAAAACACTCATACATTAAATTAGACACATTTCTAGCACCTTAGATAGGTTCAAAAACTCCGCACATTAAACAATTTGAGAAATATTTAATAACAGGTAGAAGTAGCCGGGAAACTTGTGCCTCAGATAGATTTGCAACTTTCCGAAGAATAAACAACCTCACACGCCCCCCTGCCCTCTACAAAAAAAATTCTGGGTAAAAAAAGTGCTAATCTAGTATTATTTGTGAAATTGTGGCTCATTCGAACCAACTTTGTTTCACAAAATAAACCATTTTTCATAATAGAATGGTGATATTTAAAAAAACTCCCTAAATAAACTAAGGATAAAAACACATTAATTTGTCTCCATGTTTATAAACCATAAAAATTAAATACATGGGCAAATGTTGTTTTTTTTTTTCAAACATAATAGAAATGAAATATTTTTGTACCGAGCCATCAAAACATTTGCAGAATAATTTTATCCATCAGATCAGATTTTAAAAAAAAAAACATAAAAATCAATTCGTGCAGAGAATAGTCCTATAAAATACTGAATCACACATTTTACTACACTTAAAAATCACATAAACTGGTTTCCAAGGCAACCAGAATTCATTATCAATACAGAATAAATGATATGACCAATGTAAGAATTATCGAATCAAATCGCAACAACTTTAATATCCACTGTCACTATCTCCAACTGTGTGGAAAATAACACAATCCATTTAATACAGTGGATTTTATTGTCAATAATTGATTTAATTCGTAAAGAGTCACCGAGGCAAACATTAACTAAAACGTATGAAAAATTGTTTTAAAATATGAACTAATGATATTTTTATGAACACTAAGCATGAATGCCGACTATTTGCTGGTTCTAATAGGCCTGACGATAAAAACAAATAAAAATTCCGCCTGAAGTGTTTTGTCGATACCATAAAATCAATGATAATATTTTGAACAAGCTTTCTACGACAAGATGAGAGAAAGTTCCCTGTGCAACTAAGTCTGTCAGCGTTAAATGTGATAACGAAAATATTAACAATATCGAGTAGTTCATGATGCAACCACTTAGGCCAGACATTTTTTTATGTTTTGTTTCTCAGACGTGCTGACAAGATTTTCAAAATAAAAAATACATGGCTTTTATATGTTTCATTAAAAGTTATGTTAGAAATATTATGACTTTTCTTACTCAATAAACCCCGTTTCATAACAATGTTGCAACCACTTAGGACAGACTTTTTTTATATTTCTCAGACGTGCTAACAAGATTTCCAAAATAAAAAATACATGGCTTTTATATATTTTTTATTATCATTTATTCTGCTTATCTAAATTCTTAATTTTACTTATTTATTTATAGAAAAATAAAAATCACAAATTAGTTTAAAAAGTTTTTTAAAAACAAAAAAATATTTTTATTTCCATGGCCTAATATACAAAAGGTGGAGAAAATAAAAAATAAATTTCTCCTATGTTCAGAAATCATTTAAGAAATGAGAGCTCTGCAGAACAGAACCAATGTTCATCTGTTTTATATCGTTCTATTTTTTAAGCAATTTTGATCAAAATTCTACATTAAAAGGGGGATATCTCAAAAAAATAACTTTCAGAATAATTCAGAATAACTGAATAAGATATCAACAAATTTATACTTTTAAAAGCCACTAAATTTTTGTAAAATTTTCATAAATAAGGATTTCGCATTTTCAGTTCAGAGTTAGGTCCCTTTAATGTTATTCCGTGCATTAAGTGTAGTTTAGTAAAGGTAGTTTACAACAGCATTACAATATAGTTACAACTGAACCCTTTTTCAGAGGATAAGAAAACTGTTTCACTCTGTAATTTTTAAAAAAAAACAAACAACATTTAAACATTTCCCAGTCAAGCCAATCTTAAAATAAATGTTGGTTTTTCAGTTATGCCAAGGACTCGTTAAAAAAAAACGACCTAAAATTTTTTTAACGATTTTTGGCAAAACACTTTTTCTCTTGTTCTTCATTCCAAACTTTTTGTTTTCATTATAAACAAGACACAAGAAAAAAGCATAAAATTCAACCCACAAATAAAAGTTTCAGTCACGTAACTGCAAACCTAATTTTTTTAACGATGGCCTTATTGACATCAGAAAATCACAGCTAACTACTGTCTTCAAGTCCCATGTAACCACTTCAGTTAGAATTCACGAGTTCATAATGTAAGGGAGACAACTGTAGAAGTCATGAATGTAGATAAAGAGTTGTCCCCCTTGTTGGAATCTTCAGCAGAGAAATTAAAAAAGCTTTTGTTGAGAATTCAAACAAGACAAAAGATGCAAATTTTTTTTCCATTTAACTGGGCTGTAATCTTATTAAATCAATCCAGCTTTATCTCCGTTAAATGTCAACCCTCCCCCCCCCTCCTGAATGACAAATACATTTAAAACAAAATAAGCAATCACATGTTTCCTTACTTTATTCAGCCTTTTCCTTGTGGTTTTCAATTCCGGAAGATCTGCCACAGCGACCATTTTCTTTGTCTGCGGCTTTCTTTTGAAAACTTCTATTACAGCTGCTACAATTTTAGGGTTGGTTACCCACTGTAGCTTCACTTTGGAAACATCGTTCACACTCTCTGTTTCCTTCACAAAATGTGTTTTATTCTTGAACGCTTTTACGGCGCGTGTAGTAGCCATTTTTATGAGACATTTCAAGTACGGTCACTGACAAGATCAAAGTATTTCACTTTCAGATGGGAATTTTTTACTTATAAACTGGCGTTAGTACGCTTGTACTTAAGCCCATGTTTTCACAAATTTTAAGACCAGATAAAAGTATCATGTTCACCACTGAGATTTTCATATAAACTTCAGGCTGACAATAGAAAGTATATTTAAAATATTTACGACATCAAATTGAATATTATTCATTGTTCATGCTATATTCCTTTATCCAAGAATCGATTTATATTTTTCAAATCAATCGATCAATCAATCAATCAATCAATCAATTTTTTTCCTATTCAAAATTTATCTTTTCTGTTGAAAGGAAATAATTTTTTTACGTGGAAATTCACTTTAAAGTCCCAACAACGTAATATTTCTACACAACGTCAAAACCGTTCACTGTAGAAGTCCCATAATGCGATAACAATGCTTGAATATACTCGGCGGATATACCTGGATAATCATTTCCGCTGCTACCCAGGAATCGAATGACATTAATTATATCCAAATCATAGAATAATGAACCTAACCACCAGAAAAAGAACCCAATCAATATTAATGAACCCAAAGTAAAAGAAATGAAAGCAAAGTAATCATTTTACCTTCAGTTTCAATTATTGATTGAAGACTTATATGTTATTGCGACAGATTTAACTAAAAAATAATCACAACACGCATGGACTGATTTACGTCTTTCTAGTTTTATGTTTCCATCTCTACGTTAAGTTCAATTGTTTCCGTTTATCGTCAAATTTCTTCAAGTTTATTGACACTCTAGTAAAATGAGTTATTTTGAAATCAGAAAAAGTCAAGTTCTGAAACACAAGCACAAAAACTAATTTCACTTGTTTAAAAATGATGAAGATTTCTTTGGCTTAATTATTAAAGAGCTGACAATTTCTGTTTTAATTTAGAAATTTAATTCAAGAACAATTCTGTTACCATGGTTACAAAACAAACATTAATAATACTATGGTAAAAGTTTTGTTAAAAAAAAAATAAATGAGATTTTACACATTTTTATGACTTTTTTTAATATATTACTTTTATTGCTTCAAAATTTATAATGGAAATGTGTAAACAATTGCTATTAAATAATTTTAGCGCAACATTCATTCAACAAAATGTACGAGATGGACAATATTCTTAAATCTAGGGAAAAAAAGTAAAAATGAACAAGTTACCTTCAACCGTTTTGAAAACCTTGATGATTTTACATTAATACAGATACTAGACTCATTAAAGGTGATTAAGGTGAAACATTCAATTCTCGATGTTGACACTAACATGTTCAGTCAATTTCATGGTGGTGTGCGTTTTATAAGATAACAATCTAGCAGAGTTCCCATAAAGAAGAATACTGATTTAATATAAGCATAATTTTTAGAGTAAGATGATTACAAGAATAAAATAGATGCTCATAATCATAAATAACAATAAAGATACCCAAAATAATGGAAGAAACTGCCTTAGCCTTTACTGATTTTGCTTCCTACTGCTTGACCAACATTCTTCTCTTACAAAATTCCCTGACTTTTGCTAATTTTTCAAATTTCCCTGACCAATTTCAAAATTCCCTGACTTTTCCCTGTCTGTGGGAACCCTGTTGAACTGTTACCATTAGCTCTGATTCAAAATTAACAGAGTCCTTTTATTTCACAGGGGTTTAATGTCGTACCAACAACCAGGGTCATTTGATGACTTTCCCAGACCCCAAGCATACACCTGGGTAGAACCACCAACTTGTCTGGTCCTGGGTGGGATTCAAACTCACAGAGGTGGGGGGCTAATGATTAATACTCAAAGGCCATAACCTCTCAACTATGGAGGCCCTTCCAACATTTTTTATCCATAGTTAAAAATGGCATTTTTTAGCATAAAAATCTTTCCAAATGGTAAATTAGAATTTTTTAAGTTTTTTTAAATTTAAAAATGGCTATCTTAGCATAGATATGTCATTGAAAGTGGGTCCAAGATATGTATAAATATTCGAACAAAAAACACGAAACGTTTTGCCCGCTAAAATGAAATGTAACAGTAGACTTACAATATCATGTGAATGTTTGTGGAAGAAAGGTAAAAGGACACTAAAACAACAGCCAAGTTTACAAAGTTCCAATTTAGTGTCTGCTCGCCTAGTTACTAAGCTTTGAATAGAACTGTATGTTACATAAAATATGAAATTTCATTTATTTTACGTCCTACAAAGAATAAGTCCTGTTTCGATTGTAGATATTTTTTTGTTAATTACAGATATATAACAAAACACATTAAATGCATGAAGAGAAATGGGTATAGTTTTTTTTAGTTGTCCATTCTTTCTCAATCAATATAAAATATCTTTTTGTGAAAATTCTCTAATTTTACAAAAAAAACACACTCTGACAATAATATCTAAAAAAATTTTCATTAACATATTTTAACAAAAAATCATGATTTCATCACCAAGGCAACAGAATAATAAAGAAAAATAACAATTTTACAAATAAATCAACAGAAAACAACTAATCTTAATTCATTAACGCTTTTTTTGACTTAATTCATTAACACTAATTTTTTACTTAATTCATTAACACTTTTCTTTTTACTTAATTCATTAACACTTTTTTTTTACTTAATTCATTAACACTTTTATTTTAACGTTCAACAATTGTCAGCCTATCAGAGAATAACACAAAAATTAGTTGAATACAGAATGACACAAAACCTTTATCAACAGAATAAATTAAAAACAACTTTCTCCATCACTCAAATATCCCGCTTCAAAATAATCCAAAGTTTCAAAAACTAAAATCCATAAAAATCACTCCATATTCGAGGAAGAAAATTTCCTGATTAAAATATGTAAAAATAACAAAGTTGTCGCAAGAAGAGTCGCCGAGCATGACATTAAATCCATCTTAACGATTTTTTCGAATTAAAATTTCATCAGATTTAATCAAAGACTGAATTCTTACTTTCACGTAGCCATACTTGGAATAATCAATGTCCAATAAAATGCTTGCAGGACTTTAATTAAGTACCAGTCTAGTCTATAATCCAATAAGCATCTCGTTGACATTGATCGGTCATAATGCAGGATGGACGACCAGTCTGTTGCATACTCAAATAAACATTTATCTGACATTGATTGGTTATGATCAAAACAGTAAACCAGTCAATATCTATTTCAGTTTTACTTAAATACAGTAAATAAAAAGGGGACAGCAGCCCCTGAAGATCATTCACCACTTAAATGTACTAAAATGAACTCAGCCCCGATTTTAGGAAAATCCTCAAACTAAGTTTTTTCTCAAACATTTCATTCTTTCTGTAAGAAATCGCCTTTTTTATAGTATTGTAATAATCCGTAAATAAGGACATCCTTAAAAATTGTTGGTTCGCAGTTACGCGACCCATTACAAATCCAACGGAGCAAAAAAAAATTTTTTTTCAGTGATTCTGATATTTCCTTTTGTGTCCTTTATAGAAGCATAGTAGAGCCACGACTGTGGTCCAGTGGTTGATGCACTGGACTTGTAACCTGGCAATCTGGGTTTAAATCTCTGTTCTGGACTTAGCAACGCAGAGATCCGGATTCGAAACCAGGTTGCGGCAGGTCATATCCTTCTATGAAAATTTGACAAAAATGTCGATTTTCCTACATATGTGGAGAAGTTGCCAGCTCCCTGTGGAAGGGTAAGTTAGTACTGGTTAGTATACAGTCCAGGAAAACTGGTTAGGTGAGCCAGACGCAATATATAACTGAAAAATTGTTGATAAACAGTGTTAAACCCAGTAAGAAAAAAATTATTAAGAACACAGACCTACCTACCCAATGTTAAAACTTTGGGCTATGTAACCATAAAACCAAAATATTTGTTAAGGATGGCCTTCATCAACATGTTCTTATACAATCAGGTAAACAAACAGAATAAATAAGGAATTTCAAGTTGAGACAGAATTTAATTAAGATTTCGTGCAACGTAGATCAGGCCAGAACAATCATATTCACAGATACCTGACTGAGCTTATTTTTTACCACACACCCTAAAGTTCCTAATAGCAACAATCCAAAGGTTGAAAGCACTTGGACGATGCATAATGCCTCGTATTCTCACAAAAAGCTATCTTTAGAAAAAAAAAATAGAAATTAATTCTTTTGACATTTCTAACCTAATTGTTTTGGTAAAGTAACCAAAATATAGCTACCTTTCTAATCCTCAAACACTATGGATAGATACAAAACCCAAGACTTATCTCCAGGCTGAAAAATATATTTCGTGCAAACAATATTCTAGGTTAATGACATAATGTTACAATACTTTTTTGGGGAACCTCTGTGGTGGGAACCTCTGTGGTCGAGTAGTTATGGTCTCGGACTAGAAATCGCTAGCCCCTTATAGCTGCGAGTTCAAATAAGATCTGAACTTACGAGATTAATCTCAAATTTTACAACCTCAGACAAAAGTTACTAACAGAATCATTCTATTTTTATAAACACAGAAATTTTCCTTGTGTTTTTTTTTGGGGGGGGGGGTTAATTTCCCTCTATAACACATTAAAATTTTTATGGCATGTGTGCCTAAATCCTGAAAAACTTTAAATTTAGTGTCTTTAACCTATTGTTGTAAATTTTACACACATATTTAAATCTTTATCCAAGCTTTTTATTTTTAGTGCGAGCATTAGGGGTGTAACGGTTAACCGATGTACCGATTAATATTGAAATACGAATTCTGACTGTTTTTTACCGGTTCGTTTTTCTTTGAACAAGTTTTTTGTCATGGTAACGCCAGAAATAAAAAGGTCTCAGAAATAAGTCAAATTTACAAACAAACAAATTTATCGCTACATATTCGCGAATGCTGGAAGATGTGACCGTTATACGTGTTTGATCTGCAGCACTAGTTGACATGTGTTTGGGTGGGTGTATATATATATATCTACCTCCATCATTAACTTTTAAACATACATTTGTGCATTTGATTTGCTTATTAATTAAACGTTATTTTATTTTAAAAAATGATAGGATCGTTGGCTTCATTCTAGCACTTTGTTTCCAATTCGGTTGAGTCAAAATATGAATGGGTAAATACCGGATTTATCAACGTCAATTTGAAAGCGTCTGAGTGAGTCGGACTTTATGTTGTTGACGAATAATGGCAGACAACGCTAATTATGAGTTTGTGCTTTGGTACGTTTAAACACTTCATCAAACCAGAGGGTGAGTCTCTTCAGAATTTCCTGTACAAAATATGCATTTTTATGGCAAATAGTCCAATTTACACAAATTATTCAAACAGTCATACAAGAGATCATTAAATTTTGAAACTACATATGAATTTCATACATAAATACATGTATATATAATACTGATCCATTTAAGACGATGCATGTGCATTAATTCCTGCTTCACTTTTCTGCACGAAAAACAATACATATTGCAATATATTGCAATTTGGGTTTTGTGTATTGCAGTATATTGCAATACAGTTTTTACTATACTGTTACACCCAAGCCAGCATTACAATACTACCTTACCCTTGTTTAAAGTCTGGGTTGAGTAACTGCAAACCAAAACATTTTTAAAGTTGGCCTTAGTCAGCCAATTAACTCTGATTAATGGCTAATAATTCCTGCAATACTAAGATCGTTAGCCTTCTGAACAAATTTATCAACAATAAAACAAACTGCCAGGACTAAGATTTGATAAAAATAAGTTCAATACAGATACAAAAAGACGAAAATATTCAATAATCAAACACTAACTTCTGAGTGTTTTATATGCAATAAACTAATTATAATGTTTACCCAAGACATCAGGGCAATTAAATTAATGGGACCATAAACAAACCATCATACAATTCAGAATTACATTCTCAAATAAGAAACAAGTTAATTAATGGTGGTACTTTAGTTAAATTCAAGACAATGCTGGCAAACGTTTCTTAGGACATAGGACCAGGATGTTGTTGTTGTTGTTCTTGATGATGGTGATGATGATGATGATAATGGTGGTGACAATGATGACAATGATAGTGATGATAATGATGGTGATACTGATGACAATGCTAGTGATGATCATGATGATGTTGATGATGATGAATTTGTTAATGTTGTTGTTATCAAAAAATGATGATGATGATGTTACAATTATTAGGTAACCATGACAACAAATATTACTATGGTCTTAATGATATCACTATGATATATCATTGCCACAGCAATAAAGCTGTCTCCATAACAATATTGCCATTTTGACATCAAATCTGTTCCAATAACAAAAATATTTCTACAACTACAATGTTGTTAATTAAAACAATGATGTTTCTATGACAACAAAGTAGTTCCTATGAAATAGGTTGTGTTTCTACAGCAGAAATGATATTTTGCCATGATGTTTCTATGGCAACAATAAGTACAACAATGTCTAAAAGGTAAAATCAAAATTTAAAAACTCAGACACAGAAAAAAAGCTGTAAAATAATTGACACTAGGTACAGTGCAACCTCTCCAGAGCGACACCCTTTATGAGGAACAAAATTATATTGTTGTTGTTGTTGTTGTTGAGAGGTTGTTGCTCTAGAGGGGTTAAATTAATGATTAAATCATACAGTGGGAAAAAATATGCTGCTGTTGAAGGGAGGTTGTTGCTCAAGGGAGGGCTGCTCCGGAGAGGTTGCACTGTATCTAGACATAGAATATTAATGAAAACTTCTTACCACTTGTACAATTACAACTTTTTTCCCCTTCTAGTTGCATAAACAAATTGAACAAATATTACCTTACAATGACATTCAGTCACCTCTAAGTCATTTGAATCAAAATCTAATTTATATAATTTTACCACATGACATATTTAATTTTATTCATAATTTACAGCAATTTCATTTTCAATATAAACTAGATATAGTCAAACCTTCGTTTGTAGCCACCTTTGAATAAAAACCACCCAGTTAATAAAGGCCATTCTTTGAAAACCGTCACTAATTATTTAGAACAAACTGGCCTCCGAATAAAGGCAATCTGTCAATAAAGGCCACATTTTGACTTTCCTAAAGGTGGCCTTCGTTCACAAGTTTGACTGTACCCACCAAAAATTTTTCAAAGATATACAGCATAATTAGTATCAGAAAAATGAAAATTTCATAAGAAGCAAACACGCTATGAGTAAATATTGTCTTTGTAGATAGTTTTCACTGTTCACCAAAATACTTAACACAAACAAGGAATGTATTTCTATCAAATATAACATATTTATTACATAAATATATCTTGAATGAAATTTTCAAAGACAAGATACAGTGCATTTTTGTTTTTTTATGTGACTAATTGTCACTGGGGTTTAATGCCGTTTTTCAACAATTTATCAATTATATATGGCAACCGGTTCTCCTAACCAGTTTTCCTGGACTGTATACTAACCAGTACTAACTTACCCTTCCACAAGGAGCTGTCAACTTCTCCACATATGGAGGAAAATGGACATTCTTGTCAAATTTTCGGAGAAGGGTATGACCTGTGGCGACCAGGATTTGAACCCGGATCTCCGGGTTACAAGTCCAGTGCACTAACCACAGGACCACAGCCTTGATACAGTAGAACACAGTTATAGTGAATTCCTAAGGACCTGAATGTTTACTTCATTTTATTCATAACAATGCAGTTAAGAACTACAAGTTCGAAAGAAAAATATCCGTTATTTCACAGTGTCCAAATCTTCACTTTAACCATATTCACTGTAACCGTGTTTTACTGTATTCTGATATTTCCAAAGGTGTCTAACCCACCTGTGTGCAATGACTGCCTGACTCTAATGATAAATACATGGGTGAAAGTTGAAAATTTTCAAAATACAGAAATCTTGACCTAAACACCACGGAAACAATAAATACCAGTATTGTCCAGACATGGGAAAGTCCTGAGGTTCTGGAAAATTCCTAGAAACTTTTAGCCATGTAAATAGCAGTACCTGTATTTCTAATTAAATATATTAGATTCAAAGCCTTCAAATAAAGTTCTCCCAGTCAAAGCAACCTTTGCACAAATGGAGGTTTTTAAAGACAGGTACGGACTGTATTTACCTAAAGGGGATTTTTGTTGATCTTTTTCACAGGAGTGAAACTGCACAAATACTAAAAAAGGGGAAAATAACTTATTAATCTAATAAACATGTAGTTAGTAGATCTGAAGGGACCTAAACACCTTATTTAAGTGTACTATCTACGTACATAGCATGAGAGAGAAATCCCTTTGAACGAAGGAAAGATTGCACCCCATATACAGTAAACCCTTGATATTTATAGGTGAGTTATTGAAAGCCGGTCTGAAAATGAGTGGTCAAAATAAAAAGGTGATCATAATATTGAGGTGGTTGCAATGTGAGGTTTTACTTATGTTAAATTATGAAACAATGAACACATAATGAATTAACATATTAAGCAATGTTATCATTTTTCTTCTAAAATTCTATAACTTCTTATCAATTTTTGTTTTTCACAGAATTAATTTTTAGAAACTAAATTTTACCTGTTTCGATGCTGGCTGGTCTTCATCTCCAACAGAAATCTCACCAATAGACTTGCCCTATAATTATACAACAATGATTCTGATTGGCTGGTTTAGATATTGTATAAATGAAATGTCAAATTTGATTGGCTGAAACATACTTCATCACTAAATATGATTAATATGATTGGTTGTTTTAAAATAACAAACACATGAGATTTGATTGGCTGAATTAAAAAGCATTAAAAAAACACCATGCAAAAAATAAAATTTGAATAAATAAAAAACTATAATTGTAGACTTTATTCAATGATTATTTCATGAAAATTACATTTACATACAATCCTTTACAAAGAAACTTTGAAATCATTGACAGATTTTTTTTTGTTATAATGATCAAAAATAATAAATAAAGCCATTAATCTAAATATATCCTGAGTGTAAAAAATGAAGGCAAATAATGTTAGACTGGTTTACAGAATATAACCTCCATAGACACTGCTACACAGTACATAAAAAGTGAGACAGTCCACAGTAAAACGATCCAGTATACTACTGTAGAGAATTTTATAAATGTTTCTTTTAAAGCTAGTAATATACAACGTTTACATGCAGCCTAAGTTGTTCAAATCATAAGAGAATATGATGTAACAACCAAAGGGCGAAGTTCACTTCCTGAGAGGAGGAGTTAAATTTCAAAGGGGAGGAGTTTATTTCCAAAGGGGAGGGGTCTATTTCCCAAGGGGAGAAGTTTATTTCACAAGCAGAGTTTATTCCCAATGGGTCTATTTCCCAAGGGGAGATTATTCCCAAAGGGAGGGGTCTATTTCCACAAGGGAGGGATCTATTTTCTAGAGATACATGTGTGCTCCCCAAAGGGTGGAGCTTGTACCCAAGGGGAGGGGTTTACCAAATTGGAGAAAAAGCAATATTGACTAATGACATTTCCAAGAAGTTGTCAGGCAAACAATAAGATCATTGTTTAACACAAAGCTATAAAAATTATTGACCAGGCAAAAACTATAAGATCTACCATTAGTCAAGAAAGACAACTCTTGCTGCCATATCAAAGCAAAATAGAGTTACCTCCCTTTGACTTGATTAGAATAGATTTGTTCAGTATGTTGTTACTAAAAGGTGACCTTTGGAAAATAGATCATTGCTAACATAAATATCAGTATAACACACATACTCATGTACTGAATATTACATCATGTGCATATATGACAAACTACATGCATTTAACATGAGTGAAAGTTGAAAATTTTCAAAATACTGGAAATCTTAACCTCGATGTTGCAGAAATAATAAAACCAGAAGGGACCAGAACTCGAGAAATCGGTTGCTAAGCAACATAATACGAAGCATCTATCATATATTACAGTACGTCGCAGTTATTCTAAAATGTCGTATGTCGATATTGTCTGTTTTCAGGAAACATAAAAAAAAATTGACCAGTAATTATACGACAAAAAGTCACATGACATAACTGTGTTAGCTGATTGGTTAGAGAATCAGAATCCTTCACAAAAGACGTATAATGAGTTACTCTATACGAAGAACAAAAAAAAAATTCGCGCCAAAAATGATATACATCATTTTAGAATAACACCGACGAGTAGTAATTATCTTATCATTTCGCAAGCATTTTATAAACTTTATTTACGATAGAAGAGAAAAATACAAGTTTTCATTGGTCGTTATAGTGCAATGGTGTTTTGTGCTGTTTGTAGTATTTCATGTTGTCTGCATTGTTTTGTTGTTTTTCTTTGTTATTTGTGTTGTTGTGCATTGTATGTGTTGTTTTGTGTTGATAGTGTTGCTTTATATTGACCAGATTGTCTTTGTTGTTTTATTTTGTTGTTGATGTTTTATGCGGTCCACATTGTCTTTGTTGTTTTATGCTGTTGTTTTATGTGGTCCACATTGTCTTGTGATGTTTTATATTGTTGGTGTTGTTTTATGTTTTATGTTGTTGGTGTTGTTTTATGTTGTCTGTGTTGGTTTTTGTCAACTTACCTGAGTCATGGTGAATTTAATAAGAATTTAAAATTCTCTGGATTAAAACCTAGTGTCTTTAAAAACTATATAAACAGATAACAAAAATTAATCAGTGTAGAAATAGTTCGGTGTCAAATGTTCACATATTTTTAAACACCATATAAGTTAAGCAAGTCTATGCCCAGTGAATCATTACAACCAAACCAGTGAGTAAAAATCAGCCAATGAAATCGTTTTGCTTGAACATTATTGTGTTACGGAGATTTCGATTGGTTGAAACGAAACATTGGATTTCAGAACTATCAGCCAAAAATTGAGCAAGGAAAGCATTACATATCCTTTCAATTAAACGAGGCTTTTTATTGGTTGTTATCAAGTACATAGGGTGCAAAGCAACCAATTGAATTTAGAATAACAAAAATATTCAGATGAATGTAATTATGATAGAAAAATTTTGATTGGTTTATGCCATGTAAGAAATGAATTCATTGGATAAAGGCAAGGAAAGGAATGTTCATTGGTTAAAGGCATACAAGAATGACTTTCATTGGTTGATAAGATATAAGAACAATTTTCATTGATTCATTCACCTGAAAAATGGAGGCATGCTTGCAAAATGTTCAAAACTTGTTATCTGGGTTAGTTTAATAGATTCAATTAGAAAAACAACCAAAATTTTAGGGGCGTTCACATTACTGTTAAAATTAGCACAGCACAAAATGAGGGTAGTGTAAAACATAGTTAATTCTATGAAATACTACACCAAGTTAGTTCCAACAATACAAAAACAAATTTTAAGGGGTCAGTGTGATTAGTCTAAATACACCAGCATTATTAGGGGCCACTGGGAGGTGTCAGTGCATACTGGTAACTCCACTGATGATTCTCGGGATATCGGTTCATCAGTTTTGTCGTGAGTACTTTCCCGAAGCTGGAGTTCAAGAAGTTTGGACCTCAAATCTTCCGATAAATTGTTAGCTAGGTGAGCATCTTGCTCTGTGGTTGCCAACTGGTTTGTCAAGGTCTGAATCTCTTCCTGTGAGGGTTGTTAAAAAATTGCAGAAACCAAAATAAGTACTTTTATCAATTCAAAAATAACAACAACATGCATTAACCATGAGGGATGTTTAAAACATAAGCAAAAACAAAAAATTAGAGAAAGCAAACACAAAATGTTCTTCTTCATAGTTCATTCCACTGAGGGCTGACCTAAAAGTAGCTGAAATATTAACTAAAGCAAAACACATAACTAATAAAATCACACAATTCATGCACATCCTGAATAAACATGGCAAAACTGTGAGATTAAAAATAAATTAAACATACGTTAAGCAGCAAAAGTCAACAAAAATAATAGTTTTTTTAAGATTCAAAAAAAAAAATTTTTAATTAGATTATCAATTTCTAACGATGAATTTGATTGGATAACAAGAAAGAACAGCCAATTATCTGGATTTTGTTTGGTTAGTGGATATAAAAACAACAACCCTGATTGGTTAGTGGATATAAAATGATAACTGTGATTGGTTAGTGGATATAAAATGATAACTCTGATTGGTTAGCGGATATAAAATGATAACTCTGATTGGTTAGTGGATATAAAACAACAACTCTGATTGGTTAGTTAGAAATGATGATGTTTTTAGTTAGTTAACCCAGAACAAAGTTTGTTGAATAAACAGAAGAGAACTATATCTCCAAACTTAAAAAAAAAACATATTTGAAAAACAAGGTTTGTCAACCAACCAACCCTTTATTTTATTTGGATGTTCGTAGAACCATGGCATTTTATTTATATAAGGTCAAACCATTACTAAAGATTCTAATTATAGAATTGTTATCAATAAATAATAACAAAAAGTATTCATTAATAAGCCAATCAATACAGAATGTCAGAATGTCTACAAATCAGAATTAATATAAAAATTCAGTGACCAATCAGAATCTATAGAATATTTGAATGACCAATCAGAATCTATAAAATATTTGAATGGCCAATCAGAATCCATAGAATATTTGAATGACCAATCAGAATCTATAGAATATTTGAATGACCAATCAGAATCTATAGAATATTTGAATGACCAATCAGAATTTATAGAATATTTGAATGACCAATCAGAATCTATAGAATATTTGAATGGCCAATCAGAATCTATGAAAAACTTATTGACCAATCAGTCACTATAGAATTTTTGAATGAGAAAGAATTTTTACAATTTTTACAACACTCACCTTATATGGAGCATAGTGATAAGACGGAGGATTTACATCAATTGCACGTCTCAAATCTATGTACTGTACAATTTGTACAGCCATGATTGGAAATTATATCGTCCAATCAAATCAAAAGACACAATTCAATGTTACACAGCTATTTATAACATCCAATAAGAATGTAGTTCACATATCTGTGTTCATATATCCACTTTTATCATCCAATCACATTTGAAAGAATTATAACTATTCTGTTCATTAACCTTGAAGGTTGAATATTATAATCCATGTGATTATAAATAAGTCAAACAATTATGTTTTTGTAAGAAACTAAAAATATACACAATTATTACTTCAATACAGTAATTATATACAAGTACAGTCAAACCTGGTTTCACAGCCACCTCAAAATAAAGGCCACCTTGTGAATAAATGCCATTATTTGAAATCAGTCACTGATTATTTAGAACAATCGACCTTGATATAAAGGCCATCTGTCAATGAAGGCCACATTTTGTCTTTCCACAGGATGGCCTTTGTATACAGATTTGACTGTATAGTATATATTTTAAAAAATTGTTGCATACTTGTATCTACAATCCAACTTTTAAAAAAAAAAAACAATGCTCAAAAAAGGCTAGGAATTCATTTTAAGAATTTGTAGTAAGTTGAGATAAAAATTTGATAGATAAATCTGAATCATGATCATTTGGCCATAATTAAAAACTTGGTGCTTTGTAGTCATGCAATCAACACATTAAAAATTCTAAGATCCCAAATGTTTTAATGATTTTGACAAAAAAAGTTTTTCTGTCTTTTATCTTCACTAGAAGCATAAAATGTTAACAAACAAATGCCTATCTGCCTATCTTTCGTTAATTTAGGTTGCATAACTGTAAACTAAGATTTTTTCAGGATGACCTCAATTGTTCATTCTTTTTCAAATCCTAATCATGTGATTGGCTGTCATTGAGCATAGTAATATAATCAGCCAATCACAGTGCAGTATTTTGAAACTTTTCTCTATTATCAGTAAATTAAATTTTTATCTCATTTCGCGTTTGTGAACAAAAGGATTGTTTTTTAAACGCTTTTCTTTGTCAATACAATAGCTACAACATCAGTGAAATTTTAATTCTGACTGGAATTATGAAATTAACAGGAAACTGACTCCGAACTACACCATACAATAACACAACAATACTGAACACAAGGTTAGAAAAATAAATCATCCAATTACAATAATATCCACAAATTTTGAAACCAGTCTAAGAATTTTATCATTCCATTGGTTGTTTCAAATACAAAAATTTAATCCACCAATCAGATTATCTGAATTCTAGACTGGTCTACAAACATTAATTTTTCAACACAGGCTTCATACCAGTACCACATCATGACCAGAAACACAAGACAAGAATGTACGAATGATGTTGACAAAGAAGAACTCTATAAATTGGAGGTAGAAAAAGCCAATTGAACTCTTCAAAAAGCCTATTGATTTAATGCTTACAAAAAAACTACTTGGAATGGTAAAAATACAAACATTGAAGAGACAGAAGTCAATAAGAATTATTTCAAGCAAAGACTATCTTGCAAAGCGTAGGATACTTTATGGCTTTGTTTCATAGAAGGCCTTAACTAAAAAATAAATGTTTACAATACTCTGATCAACTTGTTTATATTGATCAGAATTTTTTTTAATACAGGAAAGTTTTCTTCGGCTTGTAAGCTGGAAAGAGCTGAAGAACCCAATTTTAGAAAATATACCAACAAGACATACCCTCCAGAATGAATAGTACCATTGTAAGGACAATTTTATGTTACAAAAACAACGGTTTCTAAATAGTAAACAATATTTATCTATCATACAACGCATAATCTCACACTTACACGTCCGTTTTCATTAAAAGAGCGAGTTTCAAAACCTTGAGCTTGCTGCGTCATATCTTGGCTAATAAACAGTTTTAAACTGAAAAACCAAGCTATCTCCAGTATGTACTGTACAACACTGTTACAGTCAACTTGGACATAGCAAAAAAATCTGATTTTATGAAACAATTACAGTGCAACCTCTCCAAAGCAACACCTTTTGGGAGAAGCAAAAATATGTTGTTTTTGAGAGGCTGTTGCTTTAGAGAGGTTAAATTAATAGTTAAATTGTACAGAGTAGAAAAAATCATGCTGTTGTTGAAGGGAGCTTGTTGCTCAATAGAGGAGTCATTCTGGAGAGGTTGCACTGTATTTTCCTCCATCAATACTTCCTTTACTTCAATGTAACAGATAGAAGGACCAATTTCATCGGGCCCCAGAAACTCAACATAACCAAGTTCTTCTATAAACAAAAAATCATTTGATCCTACTGATTGCTTATGGAATCTGTTCTCAGCTGTTAAACGTAAATGTCGGAAATGTATGCAGGTTTTTTCTAAGTTAAAAAAGTGCTACGTTAACTATGATATGCCTATGCAGCAGACCCATGGTGCACGCAGACAAGACTGTGAGACTGAGGCATAAAAACTCGAATGCCAGTTGGACATTACTATACAACACAACATTTTTTCCACCGACAAAACTGACGATTCACATACTTTGTGCATGATACCAGGTCATTACCGTTCTGAACGTCGACATTTTGCGTTTTCTTTTTCTCTTCTTTCTTGTACAAATAACATGTTTTTTTCGTCGACCCTGGGTGTATATTAATACTGATTAAAAAAACTTTAATTTTAAACGTTAAAACGGCAAGAGATATTTTCCAAAACCTGCCCTACTTACAGACAAAGCAAACATTGAATACACGCAGAGAACAAATAATGACGACAAATGATTATCACATTAATAATGAAAAACAGGCAAAAATTACAGACAACAGTTCAAAGTTAAAACTGTATTTTTTTTACAGAAAATTCAAATTTAAGATCATCAATCAACACCAGGAGGTGATGAAAAAAGAAATTTTGTCTTCTTTACGAACATAGTGCTCAGCTAAGATATAGGATACAGGAATTTATCTATTCAACTTGAACATACGACCATATGAAAGAAATTATTCGTTTTCAGGACTGTAACTCACAAATTGGAGTGTGTATATGTGTAGCACAGTATTTTGAAGCGTTCATTAGGTGAAGAAGTCCATATACAAAAATGTTAAATATCTAATCATTATTACATCCTGTCTTAGTACGATTTAATTATAAACATTTTAAAACTATCAAGTTTGAAGAATACAAACAGCTGAACGAGGGGAAAAAAATATTTATGAACTTAAAATGAATTATTTTACTTCGAGAAAATTCTCAGTAGAAAGGCAGAAAGACTTTTTTTCATAGGACAGTCATGGTACGAAAAACAAATGATTTTATATATTCCCTAATAAATGCCCCTGGGGCATTACATGTTTGAAGATGTGTTTGTGTCATTCCTTGGATTTAAAAAGTCTACTTTTCTACTAATTTCTATTTTTCATTTCAGATTAAAATAGCCTGTCATGGTAAGTCACTCTTGTATTCTCTTGTCAAAAAATGGGTATATACGGTAATTCTGTCTAGCCAGGAGTCAATAACTTATCTTTTACACTGACAGTTTTCAACATCGATCTGCAAACAAAGTATCAAAGTTTCATTTATAAATTATGTTTAATTAAAGGCCACAAAAAAATTGTTCACAAATTGTTCAAAGAAAAAATATCATTTTACAATTTACATATGCACGTATGCAATGGTTCAAGATAAAAAATCTGAGATAAAAAAAATAAAATGTGTCTGAAATCAAATTTTTCTTGTTCTCAGAATGAAAAAAGGAATATAAAAATAATAAGAAAGGGGCTTTCTAAATACAGTCAAACCTGTGTTTGCAGCCACCTGTGAATAAAGGCCTTTCTTTGGAAATCTTCACTGATTACTTAGAACAAACTGATCTCTGAATAAAAGCCACCTGTCAATAAAGGCCACATTTTGTCCTTCCCAAGGATGGCCTTTGTTCACAGGTTTGACTATATAGTATTTCAGTATTTCAGTTTTTCAGCCATGAAAGGGTCTAGATAGCATTAATATACATTAATTAATTATTTGATTAATCATTACTTATAAGTAACTCCGCAGGGAGTTCCTATTCACAATGTGTAAGTAAGAAATCCAAAAACTGTAAAGGGGGCCTCTGTGTAAGAATGGCTATGGTCTCTGACTTGTAATCACTAGCCCCTTGTTGCAGCGTGTTCGAATCCCGCCCAGAACCTATTTTCACATGTGAGGAAACTGTCCAGGTAGCTTACAGAAGGTCAGCGGTTCTACCCAGGTGTAAGCCTGGGGTCTTCCTCCACTGTTAAAGCTGGAAAGTCAACACATTAACCTGGCTGTTGGTGCAACATCAAACTTCAGTGAAAAAAAACATAACAGTCAACGATTCACAGAGGATTGTTTTGACAAGTTTAAAACAGGGATTGTGAGTAATTTTATCTATCAGACACATTATGGGACAGGACTAGATTATATATAATCCTGTGAGATGACACATGACACAAGTACAGGATAATTTGGTATGTAAATCAAACATATACTCCAAGACATCAAGTTTTTATCAGTATTAGAAAACCTTTCAGATATTGACAACACGAGTGACAAGAAATTCTCAACAGCCGTGTTCACAATTCAGTCTTAAAATTACAGTAAAACTTCACATAGCATCCACCTCAATATTACAACCACCTTGTTATAACAACCACATATTTCCAGACTGGCTTACATTTACTGCCCTATAATTCAACCTGATAATAAGACCACCTCATTATTACGACCGATTTTTCTAGGCACGAAATTGGTCTGAATATTGAGGTTTTACTGTATTAAAAACCTTCAAGTTATTAACAATGTGAGTGACAAGAAATTCTTTTTAGCCTTGGTCACAATCCAATCTTAAAATTACTGGTTACATACGAATTTAGTTAACCGAGAATCATAGATTATTAATAAATGAAGACAATAAAAAAAAACAACAGAAAATTTAAAATTATCAATTTGAAGATAAAAAATTGATCAATGCTGTAACCCATAAAAAATGCTGGTGTGTGTTTAGGTGAGCCAAACTTTTAAACCGCAGCAGTGGTTAGTGCGCTGGACTTGTAACCTGGAGATAAGGGTTCGAATCCCGGCCGCAGCAGGTCATACCCTTCTATAAAATTTGACAAAAATGTTGATTTTCCTCCATATGTGGAGAAGTTGCCGGCTCCTTGTAGAAGGGTAAGTTAGTACTGGTTAGTATACAGTCCAGGAAAACTGGTTAGGTGAACCGATCACCGTATATTACTGAAAAATTGTTGAAAAGTGGCGTTAAACCCAATTGACAATAAGTCACATAAAAAAACAAAATCAAACAATTAACACCAGGTAGGCAGGTAAGCAATGTGTGTTTTTTTGTGTATGCAGCGATCATTATACATGTATTATACTCATATGGAAAACAAAAACCCAGGAATAAGAAATAACAAAATCTCAACATTTTTGACTAGAGGGATTTTTAACAGCAAACCAACAATTTTTTTATTATGACCTGACAGCAATGTTAGGCTAACCTGGTTGATGAGACCCTAGAAACCTGGTTCATTTCGCTCAGTAGGTAAAGTGCTGGTTCTAAAGACCATAAGTACATAAGTTGGAATCCTGAGCTTAGCACTTAACACTTTTTCTCCGTGAAGTTTTGTTCGAAAAATACTGTATTTAAGGCCATCTGTTCTCTACCACTCATTGAAATGATCCACATAGGGAGGGGGGGTATGTGCGGAGAACAAGGTTAGTGAAGGAACAGAATCCAATTTGTAACTGAAATATTGTTGAAACAAGACATACTGAAAATTCAGTATCATTATGATTTGAAAAAAAATACCAGTACAGATCCCCAGTGCCTACAGGACTTTATTTAACAAAATGTGAGAACTTTTTTTTTGATTACGTAGGTACACTGATTATGATCAAGTCATTTCAATGTTCATACAAACCATTATATTTTTATTGTACTTTTTATGAATAAAAATTTCAAATGAATAAAAATGAGCATTTAAAAACTAAATTAATTTTTTTTATCAAATTTTATTACCTTTATCCCATATCAACATAAAAATCCTTCGTTCAAAAATTGATAATAGTGAAAATAAATATACTTTTACAAAAAAAATTATAAAAATAAAATGAAATGAATTGTGGCTGACAATGAATTGAAAACAGTTCTTATCTGACATAAGGCCAGACAAAAAAAAATACTTTTTTCTGCTACTGGCTCTGAAGAAAATAGGGTCGGTTGGTAGGGTTTATTTTTATCTTTTATTCCAGAATATGACAGACATTATTTTTATTTTGCAAAGCCGTAATTTGACCAAAAAATGGTTTTTGGAAGCAAAAAATAGGGTCTGTCGGGGGTAACCAAAACAATCATTTTATTTAGGCCTAAACAGTGAAGTTGCATACAATCTTCCTCTTTGTTTAATTGTATAGATTTAAAAAACGTAATCAATTTAAGCATAGAAAATTGTTAAGTTTCAAAAGAAATCTTATAAGCGTATTATTACATCTACAAGATGACATAATTCATACGTATTTTGTTTATGAAAAGGCCTACAACGTGTTTGACTAGGATTGGATTTATATACCACTTATTCCGAAATAAACACACCACGGGTACATTTTTTAGCAGGAAATAAAAACATTTCTGCTCATTGTTGTAATTAAAACAAACATATGATTTCACTAATGTAAGCAGGTTTGTAAAAGCACTGATAGAGTTATAATATTTCATTTTCTTCAAAAAATAGTGGGTGGAGTATCTTAAACAGGGAAGGGTGCTTATTAAGTTTTATTTGGTACCAGGTGCTTGCATGTTTTTTTTTTGCATCTTTGTATTTCACTATATTTCTAATTTAAAGAAACACGCTCATTTTTTTTTTGGAGGGGGGATTATATGCAGGTAAGAGTTATAAAATTATCCACAGAAAAAAAATGACAGAAAACTAGTGCAGTTCTTTCCTTTACTTTTAAAAACTAAGGTTCTTATAATATGTTTGATTTTAAAACCAGTCACAAAAAGTCAGCATTTGATTGGCTAGTTCTAAGTATTGCTTCAAAACTGACCAATGAGAAAGCTGCATTTTTAGACTGGTCCAAAAAAAAATACAGTTTTGTGATCTCAAAAACATAACTTAGCTGTAGAATTAGTTAAAAATTCAGCTGTGTTTTAATACCTTAAAACAACATTGTGTGTACACCTTTAAAACTTCAGACAGGATTGAATTCAATTCAAAACAATCCTGAATAGTATCGTGAAATATTGTACAAAAATTTCCCACAATGCACGAGATACAAGGTTATATCAATCAAATAATTTACGAGTAAAAAATGGCATCCATTACAACGTTAATCGCTAAAGTAATATAATATGAAACGAATCGTCTTTTAAATCATGTGACCTCATTATAAATCAATAAATTAGACAGGGAAGAGCCACTGAGTTCTATTTGTAACATATCATTAGACGCTAAATATTCCGTAACAATGATGAAGGAATGGGTTGCTTAGCAACCATAGCTTAGAGATTAACAAATCTAAAATGGAATTTTTCATTAAAAATCACACATGTACAATCTATCGAAATAACCAAAATCAACGTACACAGATATTGAATCAGAAATCAACAAACATCGTAGAAAAACCTGCCTGATATTTATCGTTTTTGTAAAATTAAGAGTTTTGGTGATATTAAAGGGACTTTGCTAAAATAGACGACAAGCAGATGATTTAACTCATTGACATCACGCTGTAAGTCACAGTAAAAAATAAGCGAATTTTTTCTTTTTGAAAGTTAATTTTGTCAATATTTTATAATAAAAACATTATCATTTATCAAATATGAGCTTAATCATAGTATATTTCTACAGGATAATTTATACACTAATTTTTTATAGGCAAACTCCCTTTTATATAAGGCCACGACAAAAAAACTTGTGCTTACAGTTAACAACCAACCCTCTTTTAGCCCCACCCTTAATACTTCTAAAAGCAAAATTCAAATAATGAAATTATTTGGGGACAATTTGTACCTCCGAAGTGTGACAGGTATGTTAAGAAAAAGTTAAAAAAAAAGTTTTTATCACCTACCTCATATTTTTGATCAAGTGATCATTTCTGGTTAAAATTTAATCAAAGTTTTTTTTTAAATGACTGAAGTTTTTAAAATTTAACCTAACCTCAAATTTACCCAGAGCTTAAATTTAACCAAAGTCTTTAAAATGTCTGAAGATTTTAACATTTAACCTCAAATTTAACCCAGAGCTTAAATTCAAAAAATGTTTTTAAAATGACTGAAGATTTTAACATTTAACCTCAAATTTAACCCAGTACTTAAATTCAACCAATGTTTATACAAAAGAGTACAGATGACCTGATACAGTATTGATTTTATTAAACAAAGCATGGAGCTCCATGATGTAATATGATTTTATATTTTATTATATATTTACTATACAAGGGTGCCAAACAGTCACAAAATATGCTCGTCACAACTATTTGGTGAGGATTAGATGGGAGTTGTTCAACTTACGGGACAAGGTCTATGTGTTCGGCTGAATAAGGGGCCATAATTCCTAAGTGTAAGGTCTTCGATATTTCAATGATCGTCAAGATATTAACCCTTTCACTACCAGGGATTTTTCTGAAGGATTTCAGGGAATTGTAGGGAGCAGTGGTGCTATGTGGCATTTCCCAGACCAGGTATGCCAGGTACAGATTTTTCAGGTCCTGAAGGTGGTATCAATAATAATAGTTTTACGGTGTATTTCCAAATTTATGTATATAATGAAAAAAAAGTTTTAATGATCAACAAGTCCCTTATTTTGTAGGGAGTGGAAATACAGAATTTATTGATTTTTGCCTAAAGACACAAAATATGCAAAAACTGGGGTGGACGGGTGTGCATGTCCTGGGAGGCCCCGTGCAGTGTTCATAGTCCTTGGTCAGTTTCTATGGTTTCTTGGAGGGGTCCCTCGCAGGTGTGTGTAAACTATGACGGGTATATCCGTCCTTAAGACACCAAAAGTGTTAAGCCTAAAAAACATGTTTACTTCTAACAGCTGACAAAAATCGGACGTAACAATGAGGTAGCCTCATTATCAAGTTGAATTATAGGAGAGTCATTGAAAGCCAGTCTGAAAATAAGTGGTCATTGTAACAAGGTGGTCGTGATATTGAGATGGTCCCAATGTGAGATTATACTGCAATTAAAACACATGAAACAACGGAGAGCAAGACTGTAGCAACAAGTCTAATTTGTTAGCTACGATACGTGTAATCTATGAAATATCCACCCTTAGCCTAATCTCATCAAAACTAAAACCAAAATGTCATTTTTCGAACCAATATTTTAACAAGGCCACATCAATTTACATTTCTATATGCAAAATTCATAATCAAAAATAAATCCATAAACTGTGAACGGTTATTGAGGTCGAATACGGAATAATACGTAAAAGTCGTTGAATAAATTAAGACATTATTATTTTTACAACATTATATTTTGAATACAATATTGATGTATTCTTTGACAAAAGATCCATTTATACGGGTAAGAATGCAAGTTGTATTTATGATATTTCTTTGGCAAAGATGTAAATTTTTTTCACTGGGGTTTAACACCATTTTTCAACGATCTTTCAGTTGTATACGGTGGCCAATTCACCTAACTAGTTTTCCTGGACTGTATACTAACCAGTCCTAACTTACCCTTCCACAAGGAGCCGGTAACTTCTCCACATATGGTGGAAAACCAACATTTTTGTCAAATTTTCATAAAAAGTAATGACTTGCTGTGATCGAAATTTGAACCCGGATCTCCGGGTTACAAGTTTAACACACTATAACCACTGGACCATGGTTGCGGCTTAGATATAAATAAAAGACCTTTTAAATATTACAAAGAAAATGCAGACATAAGTCCGATTACTTTTTCACAAACTTGACCGACAATATTCTTTTGCCAATCATAGACATTTTATAGCTTCAGTCAGTTTCTTTCGCGCCAATATTCTTATATATCTCTTTCTATACAGTAAAACCTCACATAGCATCCACCTCAATATTACGACCACTTTGTTATAACGAGCACTTATTTTCAATACCTTTCAATGACTCCCTTGTAATTCAACTTGATAATGAGACCACCTCATTATTAAGACAGATTTTTCAGGTACCGAGGGTGGCCCCAATATCGACGTATTACTGTGTTTCTCCAAATTTATGTAAATAATGAAAAAAAAGTTTTAGTGATCAACACGTCCCTTAATTTATAGGGAGTGGAAATACAGAATTTATTGATTTTTGCCTAAAGACACAAAAATGTAACGACATGAAATTATTAAATAAAGTGCAACCTCTCTAATGCAACACTCTTTGGGAGACGCTGTTGAGAGGTTGTTGCTCTAGGGAGGTTAAATCAATGATTAAAACATACTAAGGGAAAAAATCATGCTGTTGTTGAAAGGAGGTTGTTGTTCAAGAAAGGGACACTCTGGAGAGGTTGTACTGTAAATGCAGCCATGAAATCCCTCAATTCAAGCATAAAATACGACATGGTATTTTATTTAAAACACTTTGGTGAAAAAAATTTCACTCCACCAGTCAAGCAAGAATCTATAAAAAAAAGAATCTATTTTTTTTCTCGAAGTAAAACTTGATTAAACAACACCCCCCCACCCTCCCTACACAACACAAACATTGTACAATGAAAAGATTAAGAATTTGAATTAGAAATTAAGTCAAGAACCTCAAAATCTTTCTTGAAGTGTTATTTTTCATTTTAAAAGTTGCTACAATGGATTAAGCTTTACAGAAATTATTAATTGAGTGTATTTAATATGTTCAAATGAGTGATAGACTTGACTTGTTATTTCTCAATAACAAAGTCACTGATTGGTTGTTCCTTGATGCAGACTTCAAAATTAACCAATGAGGAAACTTGATACAACACACTCCGTTAAAGGGTGATCTCATAACACACCAGTTTTGTTCATTTAAATTGGAGATAATGTTTTTTATCAACAGTGAGTCAGTTTTTTACAAAGTTCAGTTTCATACAATGGTCACTAGGATAAATTGACTGTGAACATCAAATTCATAATTATTTCTGCAAACAATGAAAAAATTAAACCAATGAAAAGTAAGAACACAGAAAACAGTTACCATGGAAACAAGACACTTCCAAGAATGACTTTCAAAGGACAGATACATCTAAAAGTAATGGATACACAAACACTGTCACCAATGGCCATTTAAGGCCAGACACAACTAAAACAAGGAAATAAAGTGTGTCTGATGACTATTTAAGGTTAGACATAACTAAAATCAAGAGAGTAAGTGTTACTGATGACCGTTTAAGGCCAGACATAACTAAATCAGGAGACAAATTCATACTTGTTAACCACATGCAAAGATTCGACTGAGCCGAAATATGCCAATATGTCAATCAATCAATTCAAAACATGATACCTTGTGGACCAAAATGAATTTTACTCAAATTTAAATATATCCAGTCAGAATTTAAATGATTATTAAACTGAGTAACAATGGCCTATCTAAATAGACTATCAGATTTCATTAATTAAATACAAATGTAAATTTTTATGCATAAATTAGTAGGTTCTCTTGCTAATGACTAAAATTTCTGATAGATTATCATATTAATTTCTCAAACTTATTCATTTCTCGTACAAAAACATGTAGACTTTAAATATTTTCTTGTAAGTAAACAAATTTAAAATTAAAGATTTTTATCCATTCTTTTGCCATTCATCACACATGTTTTAAGCCTCCAATGAACACCTGAAAAAGGTCTCCCTACTTTTCTGAAGTTAGATATTTATTGAAAATTAATTTCACCAAATAAATGCACGAAAATAATCCAGAATTGTTATAGAAACAACACATCCACCTGGTCAAAATATTTCAGAATTTTATTCCTTGTTCACTCGACACAAACAAACAAACACACTTCACTCCAACAATGAATTTGGTTTAAATTTTAAATAAATAAGAAATATAGCTCTTTTTAAATCTCCAGTGGTATCCTGTCAATACAGAATCGTCGCCAAATCATGCAGATATGGACGTATACATTTTATCTCCAATATATATAGCCGAATACAACTACGTTATACCACAAACCGACATACGAATTAAATAAATTTAAAATTTTTAAATTACCTATTCATTAGTAGCGCTGGTTTATTTAAACAAATTTAACGTTATCACAATGTGTGTATATAATACTATATGTAAAGTCTGTACGAATTTATATATCACGATATTTTATTGTAAAGCAATGATAAAAATGTTCTATACACGTTGAAGACTACTGTAAAATCATTAAATAGAGCTCATTAAATGCCATTATGAACGAATCTTTTATTGTCGGCATTCCTTCAAAAGATTTTACGAAACCAAATACATCTGTATCGATAAGGATCTACAATCAGAAAAATCAGGATTTTTATCAATGTTCTAACACAACTTAAAATGTCAAATTTTCGAAAAAGGAATCACGAAAATCTCACACAGATGACGTCCAACAGTGGACGTATCTAAACCAGTATTTTCTTAAAGCAATTAAATTGTGTGCAAACTGACCAATCACAGAGCTCAATTTTTTAAACCATCCAATCACAGAGCTCGATTTTAACACTGACCAATCACAGATATCAATTCCAAAACTCACCAACCACAGAGCTCAATTTTAAAACTGACCAATCACAGAGCTTAATTCAAATAATCAAAAATCACTATCATGATCAAATCACGGTGCTACGTTCTAAGGCAGGTTTATGAATGTGATTTCATTTTTAGTCTCTGATGTCTGTATTAACTTGATCCTAGAATCATTTATACAAACACTCCATCACTATAACGGCTTCACAAAATTGCTGAAATACTTCCCTGACATTTGGTCAGGCAAAGTTAAAATTTCTGTCTGACCAATTAAAAATTTGTTAACCAAATATTAATGAGCAATAAACGCTGTCAATCGTGTCCGACTGCCAGATGTCTGGTCCAGTACTCGCAAAAAAGTTATCGGACCTGCTCGAAATTTGCTTACATGTCCGACAGTCCGACAACATTCGGGAAGCGTGCTGTAAGTTAGCGTAAATAAAATCAATTTCTAAGATCAATATCAAACCCTGCACTAAATTACTGTTAACAAGGCTGAATTACCGAATTAAAAACAGTTAAAGTTGAACATGCAATATTATCAAGTATTGATTGTGACATTTTTCAATGACAGATTTAAACAAAATCAAAATCAGGTCAAAAAACTGATCAACGAAACTTTATGAAGTATTCACGACATTTTACAAAATCTCCGTGGGGTTTGCATAATAAACCGGTCTAATCCCCGTCTATAGATATCGTTCTTTTCACTTCCAAACATTTAACAAAAACATCTAAGAAGATTAATTAAAAATCCCTGACTGACAAACCCACCTGTGAGAACAATTAATTAATAAAAACAAAAAAATACACGACAAAATCAATTTACAATAAATACGCTTTATTCTGATTGATTGATTGATTGATATCTCCTAATTAAGACACATTTTCATGAATTTATCAAGCTTAATCTCAGACTATCGTTAGAAAAACATGATCATCGACAACTAACACAAAATTCTTCTTTCATTTCCATGACGAATGCAACTTCGTCTACACGGCCAAAAAAAATCGTAACATTTTACAACAAACATTATTATATGTAATATTACAGTAAAACCTTGATCATGAGACCACATTTGGGATTAAAAAAATTGGTTGTTATAATGAGGCGGTCTCATTATCAAGTTGAATTATAGAGGATTTACTGAAAGCCAGTCTAAAAATAAGTGGCCGCTATAACAAGGTGGTCGTAATATTGAGGTGGTTGCTACATGAGGTTTTACCGTACATATTTCTGCAGATATTTAAATTCATGAAAATATTTAAACATGACATTGAGTGTGAACCTGTCAGAGAGTACATCTGTCAAAATTATCTGATGAAGAATGAAAAGAAACTGTTTAACTTAAGCTGCAGACAAGGTCATCATCAATGCTGAATCATAGGTCGTAATTCTTGAGGGTCAGGGGCAAATTTATCAGTAATAGTGACCTTGACCCCTGAACCCCCAAATGTAATCCAAAGTTAAAGGGCCATAACAACTTGTTATGTACCAACTTTGGCAGGTATAGGTCAATCTAACCATATTTGTTCGTTTTTATGTGACATATTGTCACTAGGGTTTAATGCCATTTTTCATCAATTTTTCAGTTATGCACAGTGACCAGTTCACCTAACCAGTTTTCCTGTTCTGTATACTAACCAGCACTAACTTACCATTCCACAAGAAGCTGACAACTTTTCCACATATGGAGGAAAATCAACATTTTTGTCAAATTTTCATAGAAAGGACAGGATTTGAACATGGATCACCTTGTTACAAGTCCAGTGCACTAAACCACTGGACCACGGTCCTGGCCTTGCCAAGCTACTCAGACATACTCGAAAAGAATTTTTTACGTCAATTTTTTAAACAACGTAAGAAGTAAGATAGATTTTTAAGCAGAAATTTCAACTTTAAAACAAACTCATTTTGTTACACATTTCTGTAGTACTTATCGAACAATGGCATTCTCCAGAGAAAAATCGTTCGGCTTTTTATAAACCTGCTTTTTGTCAAGATGACAAACTATAAATATTAGTAAAGTAATTTCTCACCACTCAAAAGAACCGTTAAGTAAATAAATTATAAATTATAAGTGTGGATTAAGTGTTTGAACTAATTTTATTTTACTGTTATTTTACGGTAATTTGTCCTCAACATAAAATATCCCTGAAAATACATCAAATTTATGGTTTAAAGCACCCATGTTATAAATTTTCATTAAAATATCACTATTTTACAATGTTATAACATTTGATTAAAATTATCCATTTTTTTTTCTTTATTTTTTACATTGAATATATTCAGGATTTATAGTTTAAAGCAGCCATAGCATAAAATTTCATCAAAATTATGAAAACTTTACATGAAATAAATTCAGAATTTCTAGATTAAAACAGTCATGTTATAAATTTGATTAGAATTATCAATACTTAACTTTGAATACATTCAGAATTTATAGTTTATATACAAGTTATAAAATTTTTCAAAACAGGGTTTGATTGGGTAATTGTGGACGCAAATAATTTTTTGTGTTAAAATTTTCCGCGCAGTATTTTTTATCCAAGTCATGCAATTACAGTCAAATCTGTGAATAAAGGCCACCCTTGGGAAAGACAAAATGTGGCCTTTATTCACAGATGGCCCTTATTTGAAGATCAGTTTGTTCTAATTAATCAAAGACGGTTTTCAAAGAATGACATTTATTCACAGGGTGGCCTATATTCGGAGGTGGTCACAAACACAGATTTGACTGTACTTTAGGTAAAACGAAGCAAGTTGATCAGAAATTATTGAAGTACTAGAACGAGATCTTAGCTGACGTCACACCAACAGCCAGGGGTCATTTGGAAACTTTTCCAACTTTAACAGTGAGGAATACCCTATACATATACCTGGGTAAAACCACTGACCTTGTGTAAGCTAGCTGGACAGTTTCCTTTCATGATATTGTGTGATCCGAGGAGGAATTTGACCCCACAACCGTGAAGGAAGACCCAAGGCATACACTTTGATAAAACCACCAACCTCCCAGTGCTAATATGATCACATGACAATGAGGGGGTGGCAATTACTGGTCACAAGACTATAACCACTCGACCACGAAAGCCCCTCAAAATTGATAACCTTTGACATGACACATTTGTTAGTAAAATGAGTAAGTAAATATTTTGATCAATTCATTCATGTACAAAGTACCGCATGAAAGGTTATATAGTAGAATCATATTCTGCTTTAAAACTGGACAGAGGGGAACCATACCCAACATGGACAAAGGGGAACCATACCCAACATGGACAAAGGGGAACCATACCCAACATGGACAGATGGGAACCATACCCAACATGGACAGATGGGAACCATACCCAACATGGACAGATGGGAACCATACCCAACATGGACAAAGGGGAACCATACCCAACATGGACAGAGGGGAACCATACCCAACATGGACAGATGGGAACCATACTCAACATGGACAGATGGGAACCATACTCAACATGGACAGATGGGAACCATACTCAACATGGACAGATGGGAACCATACTCAACATGGACAGATGGGAACCATACCCAACATGGACAGAGGGGAACCATACCCAAAAAATTTTACTAATTAGGTCTCTTTTTATTTTTTTTTGTTTCACAGACCTGCAGCCACAAACAAATCTGACTTCAGAAAAAACTGAAATTGAAAATACCAAATTTCTTTTTTCCCTCCACTCTCAATGAAATACCTTTTTGGAAATACAAATATATCTGGATCGATGTGAACGTTGAAAAATGAGCAGTGTCAAAATGAAACTTGGCCGAAAAGTATTGAACTTAGACCAATCAAAATCAATGTTGTGAATTGTGGTTAAAGTAATGGTGGCATCCAAGTGGGTTCAACAAATACAAATGTAGAGGGCAAGAATTCTATTATTCATTTTTTCTGACCAAAAAATAAAATCTGTTTTGATTTGAAAATTTTTTTTCCTCCTATGACCACATTGTGTCCTGGTGGTTCGTAAAGCAAAGAACGAAAAATAAAACGCCTTATCATAATTATAAAAATCATCATTACTTATTTTCTGTAACTTACCTCAGCAATAAATTCTACACTAGTTTCTCTTTCAAGTCTTCTAGTTTCCATGACAACAAGTTCGATTAAGTGAATTCTCAAAAAATGTCAATTTGATCCTGGCACGATAACCATAGCAACAATGAACTGTTTACATGGCAACACAAATAAAACAATGTACCTGGTCAAATAATTCCGAAACAAAATTGGTGCGAAAATCCTTGTAATTAACTATCTGCCAATTTGAAAATTAATCATTCATTGTGTTGCTAGGGAACAGATTTAATTAATAATCTCTAAAAACATTTTAAAAAAACTTAAAATTTGATCATTTGTTCTTCAGATGGAATTTAGAAAATTGAATTCTCAAGAAATATAAAATATCAAATGCAGGTAGACTAAATATTTTCTCTTCAAACAAACAAAATTTAATACAAAGTTTATACCGCTATCAAATATTATAAAATTGACAAATTTTATCAGCTTTTTTTTAAATATAAAACTACAAATCATTATTCTGTCAAGCCCTGAACATACAGAAGGCTTTATATATGAATTTAATTAACAAAAAAAGTGAATCACAGGAATCTATTGACAGATAAGGCCTTTAAAATTGTTGATAAGATCAGTATACCATAGTCTGATGATAAACGGACTAGATTCTAGATTTATGATTAAAGGGACTAGATTCTAGATTTATGATTAAAGGGTCTAGATTCTAGATTTATGATTAAAGGGACTAGATTCTAGATTTATGATTAAAGGGACAGACTTCATATTTATGTTAAAGGGACAGACTTCATATTTATGTTAAAGGGACAGACTTCATATTTACGTTAAAGGGACCAGACTTCATATTTATTGACTTACTGTGTATTTAAGATTAAAGAGACTAGGTTCTGGATTTTCAATGTTCAAAGAACAACTCCTCAATTTGTAAGGGGTCGCGAAAATATGTTACATAGATGGGCACACTTGAATAATGTTACTTAACAATTATTTGAGCGTTAATCAAGTATAATTGTGTGAGTGATATATAAACATTTCAGTCAAAACTCTGTTTGTTTTGATTTTTGGGGGGGCGGGGGGACTGTGAAAAATGGTCACTATTCTGAATTGGGAATCGGCCCATTTACTAGTACATATTATATTAAATCAGAAATCCTAAGTCTCGTATTAAAGTTTTCCAGTATTTAATGATGACTCTGCAAGTTAAATGTCCAATAAATAAATTCATGTTCTCTTTTGTGTAAATAATTGCAAAGTATTTAATCTTCGTTGAGACCAGAATGTAAGTAAAATGTAAACAAAAATGTTTGATAACATTCGATAGATATATATTTTTCTATTTGCACTTTCAAATCAAGCTCTTAAGGCTTCACAGCACTAAATTCATACTATATACTAAATTTTAGGCAACGCAACACCAAATTCTGAAATTACTTTCATTATACTTTTACATGTCATATCATTTTAAGAACAACAACTTGTTTGATTTTAGGCTTCATGACACTAAAATTATACTATTCACTCAAGTTTAGGCAGCACAACACTAAATTTGTAAATTTGAAATGTCATTTCATTTAAAAAACAACAGCTTGTTGGACTAAAGGCGCCATGACTCTAAAAACTTTCACAGGCCACACTCAGATACCTATGAATAAAATAATAAAATAAAATAATATAATAATATAACAATAAAATAATATAATAAATAATATAAAATAATGAATTAATATAATAAAATAAAATAATGAATTAATATAATAAAATAAAATAATACATTAATAGAATAAAATAATATAATACATTAATAGAAAATAATATAATATCATATGATAAAATAAAATAATAAATCAATATAATAAAATAACTTAATAAAATAATGTAACAAATTTCAACATCAGAAGAGAAACTGACCAAAAATAATTTGCTCATAGCATTCTTAATTCCAGGCTACTAAAAATAGTTTCTGTTTCCTTAGCAACACAATATTTTCATTGAAACAAATATCTAAAAGTATCATTTACCACAGCAAGGTTAAAAGATGTATTTCATTGAAAATTTTTACTCTGTTTTCATAGCAACACAATATCTTTATTTAAACAAATATCTAATAGTATCTTTTACCATAGTAAGATTAAAAACCATCTATTTGATAAAAATTTTTACAATGTTTCCATAGCAACACAATATCTTTCATCCACATCCTTTTGACAAAACTTTTTCTTCCATTTAATAATTAATGTTATCCAAACTTCACAAATTTATCCAACATTTTGCAATAATTGAAAGATTTTGACTAAAATATGCAAAACAAGAAAGTAAAATGAAAATTTTCATTTCTGTTTCTGGCTGACAGAACTTATATTGACAGTGCAATTACTGTAAACAGCAACCATACAACGGACGTTTTATTTCACGCAAAAATATCTTTCTAAAAATAGCATCATCCAGATTTTTGCGATTCACAGAAAACATAAACAAACTTGATGCATTTTTTTTACTAAAACATGAAAACTTCGAAGGAAATTAACGCCAGACGAAAAAATGGAATATTTCAAATGGCGTTTCCCAAACTGATTCTACAGCATGAACTGACTGTACCAGTAACATTATGGATATATTGACCATGGTCAGTAGAATTTATTGAGTAGCGAGTATAATTGTTGATCGACACGATCATTTGTTCACCACTCATTGGTCATTTGTCAGTAATTTCCTGTACACCAAAATATTGACAAAACAAACAAAGACATTATTTACCCAGTTGCGGTACCTTAAATATACACAGCTACACTGAAATTACTTACGTAAAAAAGCGCTTCGTGAAAATCAGTAATTATGCCATATACAGCTGTCTAAGACCTGGTATAATCAAGGGGTCCCACAAAGAAGAGATATCAAAATTCCCTGACTTTTCCCTGACTAAAACCATTTTTGACTGATCAATAAAAGCGTCAAGTTTTCACAATCTCTGAGCATTAAATATATTTTTAAACTTTCTGCTTCTTCCTTAATAAGTTAGTTACTGTAAATGACAAAAAATATCCAAAATCTTCAGGCATATTTTTTAGAGTAAGATGTTTACAAGAATAAAAAAGACGCTCATAATCATAAATAATAAAGATACCCAAAATAATGGAAGAAACTGCCTTAGCCTTTACTGATTTGCTTCCCACTGTTTGACCAACATTCTTCTCTTACAAAATTCCCTGACTTTCCCTGACTTTTGCTTATTTTTCAAATTTCCCTGACCAATTTCAAAATTCCCTGACTTTTCCCTGACCTTGAAAAAAAAAATTTCCCCTGACTTTCCCTGACCATGGGAACCCTGAAAATTACCAGTACAGTAAAACCTCAGAACTAAGACAACCTTTGGGACCTGTAAAATGGCCGTAGTTACGAGGTGGTCTTATTATCAAGTTGAATTATAGGAGAGTCATTGGAATCTGGTCTAAAAACAAGTGGTCATTACAAAAAGGTGGTCATAATATTGAGGTGGTTGTAATACAGAGGTAGTCATTAGATAGAGATTGTACTATTCTTGAATGGTAGCTATTTGAGGTTTTACTGTATTTTGATTTCATTATGCCATTCCAAAGGTCAAAAGCGCAAAAATAGTCATAATGAAAAATAAAACCAATAATTGTTTTTCATTCAATAAAAGTTTGCATAAAATTTTTGCCATGCTGAATGTAAAAATTAACTGAAACTTGAGTTTGTTCTGAACCTTAGAAAACCTGAAGAAGGGAAGTAACTCATATCAGAACAAATACAAAATCATCTGAGTTTTCTCCCTTTAAACAAAGCATTTTTTTTTTAGTATTACTGCCAACACAGTTAGAATTAACTTAACAAAATTACACATTAGTTCAAATGCATTTAATGAATATGCATGAGAAAAATGAATATTAATGAGCATGGATAACATTCGATTGGTTAATATGAATAAGTGTTGATGAATATGCAGATCTAAGAAGAACTAAGGTGATCAATGAATATGTATGTCAAATCCAGATAAATATGCGTACAACTGATCCAATATATTTCTTAAAAAATCATTTCATAATTAAAAGGAAAATTACACATGCACTTTTGATAAATGTTTCATTATAATACAGCAAAATATACTGTATAATCATAGTATGCAAACAGACTTCATTACTATGCTAATGTTTCATGAATATGCATCTTTTTTGAATAACACTTTCAATACCATCATTATACCATCATTACATTCGCATATTCAAAGAATATGTAAATTCGTAGTTAAATATGCAAATAATTCCATAAATATGCAAATAATTCATGAATATGCAAACAGTTTCAACAATTTTGTTATCAAAATAAGCAAGAAATAGAAAACAAAAACAAATTGCCATCAACAGATGTCAAACAACATAGAATTAAGACAAAACACTAAGTAACATTAACATATACCAAACTGTTTCCACCTAGCATCCCATGGGGGTGTGACAATTTTCAAAAGGCGGGGCTAAATAGAGCAATTTTAATATACCATCATAAATAGTTGCCACAAACTGAAACATTGGCAATTACAATCTCAATTTACCTAATATCATGTGGAGTGTCCAGTACAGTAAATCACCTGTATTCAACCCTTTGCCTCATAATACCACATTTCCCCACATCTGAAGCAGACGACTTTTGAAAACATTATGGCAAAGGAAGCCATTACTTATAATGAGTAATAGCTTCCTTTGCCACCATGTTTTCCACTCTGTCGAAGAGAAATACATTGATGTTTGTATATTTGCTGTGAATTTGGAAGAGGCCAAAATATGCTTATGACGCAAAGGGTTGAACTTTGCCGATGCTCATAGATATACTTCAGCCAGAAAAAAAGTCCTGTTTACGATTACCCAACCCATCCTATTTTTGGCACTGACTTGAAACTTCCAACAGCAAAATCTGACGTATTGTAACTCCAAAATACAAAAGATATGTTGAAAAGAAATTAGTAAAGTTCTGAGGCATGTAACAGTAAACATGTCAACTTTTTTCCAGCCTTATTTATTTTGGATTTTATAAACTTTTCTAGACATAACCATTCATTCAAGTAAGATTTTTTCTTGTAGAAAACACATGGGGGCGCTAATTAGAAGGGGGATGCTAAAAAGGAACAATACGGTATACATTAAATTTAAACTAATTCACATCATATTTGCATATTAATTAATATTTCATACTGATTATTTCCAGGATTTTCAATAAATAATACTTTAATTGGAAATAAATTCGAAAAATAATTGACTGTTTCACTGACTGCTAATATCGACCTCTTGTAATACGATACTTGAATGGCTCAAGGCACATACTACAATCAACCAGATTAATGAAACAGCCCACATAGAATAGACTTTTCAAGATATTATTAAAAAAATGCAAATACAATGTTAAAATTCACATGTACAGTGACACATTACTAACAACAAGAAATACACATGTAAATTCCATTACCATGGAAACAAGACATCCTACTCCCGTTTCCATGGTAACAAACGCATAACAACTAATTTACCTTGAGTCACTACTTATATCTCTAAGTGGGTGGGATAAAAAAAATAGCATCAAACATAAAATTATGCAAATTTAGCAAAAAAAAATTATAGAAGCATTATGAAACAGACAACTATTCAGGCAATATGAAAAAAAGGTTTGTTACTGTATCCCCACAAACAAGTATCAAAGGGAAATATTTTTCACCAATAATAAGTTGACTCTTTTTTATTTACTTAACTTAGGACCACTTAGTCACCAATATTAACTGGACTAGCTAATTCTTACACAGGGCTACTTTTCGTTCAAAATAAATGGGACTATTTTTTGCCAAGAAAACATAGAACTGCTTTTTGCCAAGAACACACGGAACAACTTTTTGTCAGGAATACACAGGACTGCTTGAATCACAATTAGTAGATGAGGATACAGTTAACAAATCAGTTTTTCTGGACGAATTTACAATCTACAAAATACAAGGTCAATGCTAATTGTGACCAATCAGGAGACATCTGCACAGCAAGGGCTTTAATTGACCCTAGTTTAAGGGGACAGTAAGGGACCTGCGATATTAAAACATATGCTGATCACATATAATTTTTTCTTGCAAAAATTTAAAATTTAGATTTAAATTGCACAAAAAACGGCATTCTACACTAAATAGGCTCTCCAATCAACATTAGATCGGATGTCGCTTTCTATTAATGGCATAATTGTAAATTTTTTTCAATATAATCAAATATTAATTTCCATCAATAACAAAGATAGCATTGTCCCCATCTGATCTGTAAATCAAAGATCAAGTTAATCAAATATGGTCGATTTTAACATCTATTAGAAATCCAGTGCTCAACTCCATACAAGAAAATAAGGCAAAATAAACATCTAAATTTAAAATCAATCAAATTCTATTTTTAGAAACAAATCTATGCTCCATAAACATATAAAAAGAATGTCATATTCTATAAATAGAGCAAGAATGTCATATTCTATAAATAGAACAAAAATGTCATATTTTATGAATAGAACAAATGTCATGTTCTATAAATAGAACAAATGTCATATTCTATAAATAGAACATAAAGTAAAACAAACATCTACTTACAGTGAGTCTGGCAATTTCTTCCTCATGCTCTTTCTTCAAGTCTTCAATTTCTTGTTGGTGAGTTTTATGTAACTGGGCAAGTTGTTCTTTATGAAGCTTCTCCATTTCTGTAACATGAAACAAATACTAAAGTACAAAGAGGGTTGACCATAAAGTTCTGAAGGAGAACAAAAAGCAAAGAGGGTTGACCACAAGGTCCTAAAGGAGAACAAGCAACAAAGAGTGTTGACTACAAAGTCCTAAGGAGAACAAGCTACAAAGAGGGTTGACCAAAAAGTCTGTACAGTACTCACAGATGTAGTAAGATCATAAGTTTGTTAGCAGGACATTACATAAATACAAAGTTCTGGTCATACTATTGTAAGCAACTAAGCCCATCCACAGAGATCCAAAATACATTACTGTTCTGAACATTTACCAATTTTTCACAACAAGAGCTGGCCATGTCCTTCACAATTAACCAACGGCTACTCCACATGAATTATCAGCAGTGAAGGATGCATGACCTTGGACACAATGGCTTCAACCAAACGCCACCACGCCCAGTGTTCAAACTCACAAAACAAAGGTGGGTAGGTGAGCCACTCAATTTCAATGGAAAAAAAATATAATTTTACCTCTCTCAGCATCAGACACTGCAATTTTCTGACTCTGAACTTCTTCTTGTAACCTTGACAACTTTTCCTGAAAATTTCAACAAAAAATGATTTACTGAGGAAAAATGTCAAAATGCAACAAACAGATGCTTCTTAAAAAACACAAACAAACTTTGTTACATTATTTTTGAATTATGAAACTTTTACAATATACAGAATTTGTTAATAGGTAAATCCAAGGCTTGTAAATAGATTTGACTGGCCCTGGGTAAATCCGTCCTAACAGTTCAATACACAATTAAGAAATGCTAAATGCCTCAAAAGGATTTTGTTTATAACTACTCATTAAGGATTCCATCTGTCACCAAAATAGCACAGTATTTGTATTAGTCTGTATGAGTCAGCTTCAAGGACATATCATAATCAAGATAGTAGTTTTTAAAATCTTGCTACCATTTGTTTGTAAATAAAGTATGTTATCCGGTGGATATTTTTTCTGAGATCCATCGTCATTTGTTCAAAGTACTGAATTGTGTACTATTAACTAGATTTTTAAGTTTCAAAAACTCCTATCTAAGGCCCCCAAAAATATTGGTCAGTAGGTATGGATTTTTTTCTTAGATGTTTTTTATTTTTACATATATTGGCAACATTGTTGTGAAAATTACAATCATTTGGATGCCACTAAAACTTATGGGTCGGCAGGTAAAAAATGGGTCGGTCAGATAATCAGAAACAAACCTTATTTTTTTAGGCCTTAGCAAAGATGTGTCTATGATATGGACCCTATTTGCACACAAAAATGAAATGAGATGTTTTGAACAAGTTTGCTATTTTTTTTAAAAAAAAGCTACAGAATACAGAATAACATTGCAACCATTTTCCACACACGTTTTACCAACACACTGATCTAAGTTTATCACACAATGGAAGAGGGGGGGGGATACATGTGCAGCCTACTTTACTGACAAAAATATATACCCCCCCCTCCGAAAAAAAAAACTCAAAATTTTTCTGAAATCCCTGACAGAAGTCTATTTTTTTCAAAAAGGGCCAAACGCAAGGGCTATATTTTGGGTCCTCCACCACAGGGGTCTGCAAGGCAAGATTCATTCATGAATTAACTGAACCAATTAAACACAAAAATACAGGATTTTATCAACTTTCACACGTGCTGTAATCTTACTGAGTCCACACTGAGACTTTTGGTTTCCACAACTGTAACAGGACTTTCAGTAATCTCAAAAAGCTGTAAAAATAATAATACTGATGTGGACAATGACAATTATGTTGATGATGTAGTTAATGCTGAAGTTAAAGAAGATGACGATAATGATGGTGGCATTGCTATTGTTGTGCATAATGAAAATAATGATGACATTGATGAAGATGATAATGATGTTGTTGTTGTTGTTGATGTTGTTGACACTGATGATAATTAAAACAATAATGTTGATGTTGTCATTGTTGTTGCTGCTGTTGTTGTTGTTGTTGTTGCTGTTGTTGTTGTTGATGATGATGAGGAGGATGAGGATTTTATAATGTATACAATAATAACATTTTGATGAAAACATCAGCTACACTAACAGTATGGTTTTCAACAAGTGAAATAAATTAACTTTGATCAACGACAACAAATTGGACATCACATCGTCTAATATGTCAAAATAACTAATCTTAACGCATTTATGAAAAGTTGGTCAAATTTTAAACAAAAATAATAAACTCCAAAACAAACAACTTAAATGTTAGTAAACTATCACAGAATATACAACTCTACAAGTCTACAACAGAACAAAATACAAACTAAGTGAAATGTATAAATGTTATCTACAGTATAACATGGTTATACTGAACTTGGATAAATAATAATAAGAGTTGGATACAGTGAGGCTTGTATTTTTCCCAGGACAAACCTTTTTCATTGGAGTTCCATGTCACAAGAATCAAGGTCATTAGGTGACTTTCCACCTTTAACCGTGGAGAAAGACCCCCAGGCTTGCACCAGTCCTGAGTAGAACCACAGACCTTCCACAAGCTAGCTGGACAGCTTCCTCACATGCGAAATTTGGTCCCAAGAGGGATTCGAACTCACAGTGTTGAGGGACTAGTGATTACAAGTCAGAGACCATAACCACTCAACCACAGAGGTCCAAAACACCTTTCATTATTTCATCGTTCTGGATGCAGCGAAATATGAATATAATAAAATACTTATTCACTATAACCATGTTCTACTTTTGAAACCACAATAATCATATATTTAGTCTATATTATTTAATGAATACAATTTATCTAAAAGTAGGCGGAGTTACACCAACTAGAAAAATTAAAACAAGGAGGAGTTACAACAGTCATCCATCTTTTTAAAATACCGAGAAGAGGCGGAGTTACACCAAACAGAGCAAGGAGGAGTTAAAAAGCCAGCCATCCAATCAAACTACTAAAGAAAGGAGAAGATATAATACCAAGTCATTTCCTCTAAATTCTTAAAGAAGTAATCTTAATAATTTCAATCTTGAATCATTTACTCAATAAATTTCGAAGTACAGTCAGGTACAGTCAAGAGTAAACATTGTCTCCATGTCAACATACTCCAAGTAGGCGGAGTTAAAGCCGAATATGACTTGTATCAGCTTATTCCAATTTTATGGAAATCAACCTTAACTAAGAAGGCAGGTTCAGAATAAACTAATCCCATAATCAGATAAATTGGGTAGAGCTAAATAGGATACACAATCAACTTTCCCTATAAAGAAAGAGGGATATGCAGATTTGTTCAAACAAAGACTGGTCTCTAACTAATGAGGCGGAGTTATGATTAAGCACCTCCCCCAAAACAGCATTGCAAAGAGAAGCAAAACTGACCGAAAAAAAAAAAACTAAAAAAAAAACTAAAAGCATGTGTCCATTAATGTCAGCTTTCAAAGCATTTGATTTGTTGGATTTAATCAGAATTTTATTCTATAAGACAATTAGCTACAAAAAAAAACAGAAGAAAAAATATCACCTTGGGTGATGTTTGTTGTTAGTACAAGATACATCAAAGTCAATGTCAAGTTTCAAAATAATATACAAATTTTTGAGTTAAAAGAAGAATTTTTAAATGTTTGTGCTCTCATTCGAATTATAATTCAGTTAATATGTTCAACAGTTGTTCGTAGAGATTAGTAACTAAAAATCAGATATTTTCTAAAGTTTCATCTACAGTAGAGCACAGTTATCAAGTTTCATCTACAGTAGAGCACAGTTATCATGTACTCTGATATAATGAACAATCAATAACGTAAAGTAAATATTCAGATCCAAAGAAATTCACTAAAACAGGTTCCACTGTAGATTTAAAATGGTATTGAACTGAATTTATATAAAAATAAGGATTCCATCAAATTCTGAAACTTGACCATGACTGTCTACCAATTAAAAAATACAATATGTATGACTTAATCATGTCCAGGGCTCTGTACCAGACCTTGACATTCACCTAGTATTAAGGTCACGATTAATATATTCCCATATTTCAGGCTTCTTGAAACTGCTGGAATACTTGCCTGACAGTATATATTATAAATAAGTGATAAATGCTGTAAATCGTGTCTGACTGCCGGACATCTGTCCGGTACTCCCCCGAAAAGTGAACGGACCAGCTCAAGCCCGATATTTATTAGCTGATAAAGTACGGGGCAGGAGTTTTGATGTACGACAATAAAATTACAAGCATTTATTGTGACCGATTAAATAAACTGAATGTGACTTAGTGTCCATACTTTAACCAATGATAAAATATGCATACATATTTATTATTTAGAATCTAACCATAAAAAAAATAATTTGCTTTTTCAACAAATTTTAACTAAAAAGAAACTACATCTTCTGTGAGCTGTTAAGTTTCACCCCTGTGTATAAAACCAAAGAGTTCATGAAGTCATCAGCCATTAAAATTGCTAGGTTACAAACAGAGGGGGTAAAATGGAAAAGCCAATAATGTATGGGTGGATTTCATAAATGTTTATATTGAAGATGTTGCAGGATCTAGGTACAATAGATATGTACAATAATTGTTCAAATAAGTGTACTATAATGTGTTGAGTTTTAATCGACCAGGAAATAGTTTTGTTTCACAATTTTGGGACAACCCACATGTATCAGCATGTTTCAACTACAAAAATGAAAAAAATCTATGCTGATATATAAACATCAGTGCGATACAGAGCCCTATATATAACCAGTTTAATATTTAGAATAATTGAATAATAAATATATAGATAAATGAATATATGAATACATGAATAGTTTAATTATTTCACTAATGAAGATTTTGCATTAATTATTATCATTAACATCCCGCAGTCCCGATGTATCTCTACATAACTCACCTGTACTTGATTTTGAATACCCTACAAAAATGTTGAGACAATAATGAAAAACAAAACATTTAAATATTATATTGTGTGCCGTTACAAAAAAAGTTGATTGTGGGCCGTTACAAAAAACTTGATGAGTAGGCTTCAAGTGAAATCAACACTGAAATAGTAAACATAATGAATTAAACATAAGACAACACTGAAATAATAAGCAGAGTGAAATAAAACATAAGACAACACTGAAATAATAAGCAGAGTGAAATAAAACATAAGACAACTCTGAAATAATAAGCAGAGTGAAATAAAACATAAGACACCTCTGAAATAATAAGCAGAGTGAAATAAAACATAAGATACCTCTGAAATAATAAGCATAATGAAATAAAACATAAGACACCTCTGAAATAATAAGCAGAGTGAAATAAAACATAAGACACCTCTGAAATAATAAGCAGAGTTAAAAAATAATATAAAACAACTCTGAAATAATAAACATAACGAAATAAAAAAAAGACAACTCTGAAATAAAAATTCAAACAATATATAAGACATCCCTTATATAATAAACTTAATGAAATAAAGCAATGTTTTATTTTGATTTTCACAACACAACAAACAACTCAAAAAACAGAAATTCAGTTGAAACAAAAAAAAAACAAGAAAAGTGACAATGACCTTGACCTCATAAACCCCAAAATAAACTGAACTACTTTTTGTCAAGATAAACAGAACTATTTTTGTCAAGATAAACATGAATACTTTTGACAAGATAAACAGGAATACTTTTGTCAAGATAAACAGGAATATTTTTTGTCAAGATATACAGAACTGCTTTTTGTCAAGGTAAACAGGAATACTTTTTTGTCAAGAATAAACAGTGCTTCTTTTTGTCGAGATAAACAGGAATAGTTTTTTTGTCAAGATAAACAGGAATACTTTTTGTCAAGAATAAACAGAGCTACTTTTTGTCCAGAATATACAGAACTACTTTCTGTCAAAGATACAGGACTATTTTTATCATAATAAACAGGACTACTTTCGGTCAAAGATAAACAGAACTACTTTTTGTCACAATAAATAGGACTACTTTCTGTCAAGTTAATGCATGAAAATATGACAAACCAAGACAATGCCATCTGAAAATAATTAAGTCTGATAGCATACAAACCAGTTATATCAAGCTACACTTCAAAACAAAACTGAAAATATTAAAAACAACATAACAGCGGTGAAAGCAGAATAAATCAGACCACAGTAAGTATATTACAAGCATGTATTAATACAGAAATGAATGTTTGCAGAGTCTTAATACGCCAATACCGCGCTCAGTATCTTGGTACAAAGTCTTATTAACACACCTATAAACTTACTACAACCAAAAAATAAGTGCTTTCTGTCTTCTAGTATCATTCATAAAAAGTGTAGGAATACAATGATCTAATTTAAATAGAAAGGTATTGCGGTTGCCATGGTTTCATTCATAGAACTACTTTATTGACAGGGATACTGTATATTCCATAAGAAATGGTCCAAGGATACCAAAATTTTCATACACAGAAATTATGCATAAGTTCAGGCTGTCAATGTACTAATTCAAGTAGGTAGCTAAGTTGTTATTTTCTGTCTTTAATTAAAATAATCTCAAATAATAAAATAAATCAAAACAAAAGAAGAAAAGCAAAAAATTCAGTTTTGAGATTGCTACAAAGTCAGCAACAAAAATCATGAGATGAATCTCAAAATTTCACGACACAAATCTCAATCTCATGACACAAATCTCACAAAATAAGCCTATACAACAGAATGAGCACAGCACGTAATCTCACCTTGATCTCAACTCCAACAGCAAATCTCACCTGTAAACATATTTCATAATCAACCAGTATCAGAAATAAAAACATTGAATGCAAGGTCAAAAAAAACCCTTGAGTACAGTCTCCAATCTCAAATCTCAGATTTTAACTTCTTTCTGTTCATTTAATGTCAGAATAAAATACAGAGCAACCTGTCTTATCCAAACTTCTCCATAGCAAAAAAACTTTCACTATCCCACATGCTCAAAATTTCAGTCAGTTCTCTGAACAAACATTTCACAAACATTTCAGAACCATTAATTAACTCTTTCTCTCAAACCCTTCACAACCATTTGCTACCGTAGGGACGGGTATACCAGACTGCCCCGGTTTCAGCATATACTTGTCATAGTTTACATGCACACGCTGGGAACCCCTCCAAGAAACCATAGAAACTGACCAAGAATGAACACCTTACGGGGCCTCCCAAAACAGGCACACCCATCCACCCCAGTTTCAGCATATTTGCGAACAGGATGGGTATATATCCTTGGAAATGCTGCATAGCACCACCATCCCCAAAAACTCCCTGGCAAATGTGTGTTAACAATGCAATTAAATCCCAGGTAGTGAAAGGGTTAAGACATGTTTACCCATCTACCCAAATCCCTACATATATGCCAACATGACAGGTAAACCTGTTTTGGGGAATTGGTTACAGTAAACTGTGATGTTTTAGAAATTCCCAGGCAATACATAGAACAATCATGGCAATAGGGGTCTTGCCATGAAAAGGTTGATATTAAAATACCTTCGTAAACACGAGCCAGCCCCTTAATTCGAACAAGATTTTTATCATTCGTAATTATAAGGTGTCTTCACATTTAGAACACAGGCAAAAATCATTAACAATTATAATTGCTCCATCTCTAGTTTGTTTGAGCCTCTCCATGACAAAACATACCCTATCACATAATGTTAATAATGCGGAAACTAGACACTAGTAATGTCTGAATGTTTCGCTCATAAGTTGCCGGTCACTTAAAATATCACACACAGCACGACAGTATCTAATATGAGGGTTGACACAAAAATTTTGAAGAAATATCGAAGACATGTATTAATGGTGATAGTTGATGGTTCTTCCTTTTCTCTCTCATAAAATTCTTTCATATCTTACGGGTATATAAACATGACCTGATAAAATGTCTTTGCAGTGTGCGTTAATACATTTATGCGTTTTTTTTTATGAAAATTTCAAGTTACTTGGTGCAAACATTCATCAATCTATCAAAAGAAAATTGTAATCCACAGAAAATAAGTTTAATATCGTAATAAACTTAATAAGAGAGATGGTACTCAAGCTTTTTAAAACAGGACCAAGGCTTTAGATTTACATGTAGACCAGAAAATTATTTTTTCTTCCATCTTAAAAACATGAAAGTTGTTCTCAATCTGCCAATAATAATCATTCAGTGACCTGTAAAAAGACAAAAATGATTAACAAATCTATGAAAAATGAAATGACAGAAATTCAAATCCAGCCAATCACAGTTCAGCATGCTAAAAGATGGAACCAATCAAATGCCTGAAATATATTCAAATTCAACCAATTACAGGACAGTTTTAAAAATCCAGCCAATCAAAAACCTGAAAATAAAACATCAGCCAATCACAAGGCTGGATTTCATAAAATCAATTTATTCCTAAAAAAAATTTTGGTCATAAAAAAAACACATTTTATTCTCCAGATGAAAATCCTGAAAAAATTCCAGCAAATTAAAACATGTTAGTGAAAGAAACATTAATACACACTAGATGAGAGATATCATAAAGCTACAAAGTTAACCTAGTACAGAAATGTTATTTCGTTATTAATAACTCAAGGGTATTAATGTTATTTCATTATTAATAACTCAAAGGGTATTAATGTTATTTCGTTATTAATAACTCAAAGTATATTAATGTTATTATTTCTATATAAATTGACATTACTTTGTTGTTTGTTAGTTTTTCAGGTTTTTTGTGTCTACAAGAGCGTTGGCATTATTCTTGTCTTCAGTCATAGACAGTTTTTAGGCATTGCCAGCACACCTGGGTTGCATACTAGGACTAAACTTTTCTGCCTTCAATTTTATACACAACAATCCAACTGTGCGAATTAGTCTGCGATGGATGACAAATGACCTTTAACATTACTGTTCAGTAAAATCGTCACATTTATAACAATGTGTCGCACTTGAGACTTAAATTTTTTTCACTAGAGATTAACGTTGCACCGATATCCAGGATCATTTAGTGGCTTTCCAGCTTTAACGGTTTATACTTGGGTGGACTGACCGATCTTTCATAAGCCAGCTGGACAGCTTCCTCACTAGTGAAATATTTTCTTGGGTGGGATTTGAACTCACAGCGGTCAGGGCTAATGATCACAAGTCAGAGACCATAAGCACTCAACCACAGAAGCCACGCTATTGAGTCTTAAACCCACATCCTAATGATCAAGCTAACCATAATGGCAGTAAGGGCTGAATAGGGCTGTCACGATATACCGGGATCACAAGGCTGGTTTGATGACCATGAGGGCAGTTAGGGATAAATAGGGCTGTCATGATATACCGGGCTCCTGGCAAACAGAATAAGCATAAAATAAATTGTTATCATAGTTTTATTATTCACCTATCAGATAGATGCTTGATTTCTTCATTTCTGTATAAATCCAAGCTTCCTTATACCCAGACTACTAAAACAAACATGGCAGACAAAACACACAAATGTGTGTTCAATTTGTGCTTCAGTTTTGATATTTGATGTTTTTTTAGTGCAAACTTTGTCAAATTATCGCAGTTCTTATTACAATTGTTTGTTTTTACTTGAAAGTTCTAACATGAAAACAATAAATTATGCAACTATTGTCTTTTTTTTAAAAGATATATTGCGGTAAATACTTTGTATTGCGATATACTGCGGTATGTTTGTGGGGTATCATGACGGCCCTAAATGTGAATTTAAAAATCATGAAATTTTTGATAACGTTCACAAAATTATCAATTAATAAGAAACACACAGCAAATAGTGTTAACATTCATTGATTTTCGGTTACTGAAATAAAATTATTTAGAATTTTTTTTAAAATTTGGTTGCTATAGTAACAGGTCAGGTGAGTAATTGCAAAAACAAACCTTCGTCTGAACTTGTATATTGTCCAGTTTTCGAGAGGACATCTCTTTGTCAAACTGTGACTCAGTTAAATTTATTTCCAATCGAGACAATTTCGTTCGTAATTCAATAATTTTTTCGTCCCGTCGTGTAATTTCTTCCTGCAGTACTGCTGTGTGAGCTTCGTTGTCTTGCGCACTTTTCTATTTGTTAGTAAAAAAGATGCTACATTGTATTAATTTGCAAGAAAAAAAACTGCTATAGCTACATTCAGCACAGTGGCCTAGTTTGAACAGTCACCTACAGCCACACTCACCCAGTGTTTCCATTTTCTTTATAGATTCCAATGTGTCTTTGGTCGCAAATTAATCACAAAATTTGCATAACTTGCAAAATATTTCAGATACTTTAAAACTGAGTGATTATTTTTTTATATTTTTTACAACCAAAATGAAAATATACAAGAAAATTATTTTTGTTCAAACTAGACCAGCATATGACAGGGTTATGTGATAAAGAATACAAAGTTTTATCTACAAACATGGTAAGAATATGGTCATCTAGGTTTCCTATTTGTTAAGCAATTTCATAAAAAGGACTTTCATCCAGAAGTCAGGAAAATACTTAGTTACATAAACCTATAACTGTTGCCAAGTATTTTGGCATTTTTTATTAAAAATTGAAAATATACATTTCTGAAATTTTAAACTATCATTGTAAAAAATAAAATGTTCCTTACTAATGTGCTAAATTACCGCACGAGATTTATCAACTGAAGCCGAATAATTTTGAAACGACCCACAGAAATCAGCCCAGGGTGATGCTTATCTTTTATTTTTCTTAACTGTTTCTTATTTCATACAAAAATCTTTCTGTTGTTGTTTTCTATGACCTTGAGTCCTAAGAACAAAGGTCAAGGTCAAAAAGTTGTGGACACCTTCTAAAACAGTGAAAGTCCTGCATGAAAGTGTAAATTGAAAGTAGGGTCATATCTTTTTTAAAAAAAAATGATGTTTATAATAAAATTAAGTGTAGCTATAATTTACACAGAGAAAAAGCTAAAGAAAAAAAAAGAAGAAAACTTGATATATGTTAATATGAGAAAGTTTTGCTCAAAGACTAAAAGACATAAATTTGAGAGATTTGTAAATATACACGATAAAACCGTACTTAGCGAATATCTTCATATTAAGACCACTTTATGAAAATTTTTATTTTTTAGACCAGTTTTCAATATTTTTTCTATATCTCAACTTGATAATGGGACCACCTCAATATTAGGACTGAACACAGTTAGTCCACTTTGTGGTCTCAATATCATGGTTTTCAGCAAAATATTATTCAATGTCTGCTAGATGCTTTATTGAAAAGTGATCTTAATCATGCTGAAGCTCTTTAAGCAAAGAGCAAACTAATTAAAAATGAAATTTAAACAAAACATACAAACACTCAGGCCAAAAAATAATAGTCATGTTTAGGGAACTTGACTATAACAGCTTTCTTTTCTAAATTTTTTTTTGTGTACATACAGTGCAACCTCTCCAAAGCAACACCCTTTGGGAGACGCAAAATTATGTCGTTGTTGAGAGGTTGCCGCTCAATAGAGGTTAAATAAATAGTCAAATCGTGCTTTGGGGAAAAAGCATGCTGTTGTTGAAGGGAGGTTGTCGCTCAAGAGAGGGCCGCTCTGGAGAGGTTGCACTGTACATACCTTTTATATTTTTGAGGTATGATAAGTCCCTACATATCTTCATAATTTGAATATTGCTGTTAGAATCATAAGGACTGATGCCAAAAAATTGGTAAACAGGAAACATAACTACTTTTTTTCTGGCCTTGCATCCGAATTTTTCATAAAAGACAGTATCACAAAGCAAGTACTGGAGCAGTCTTAAGTATTGATATATCGAGATAAAAACGTAGATTAATCAAACACTGAAAAAAAACTGAAAGATGTCTAAAAATGCACAGCAAACATTGTAAGGCCATCCTTAATAAAATGTTGGTTTCTTGTTACATGAACCAAACTTTTCACAGTGGGTAGGTTGGTACACATGTTTTGGTAAAATTGCGTACTTGCACATCAATAAAAGATGGGAAAAAGAATGAACAACTTATTTGGCAAATGCACTAAAAAGTTTAATGAGTTCGTCGCTTTACTGGAAACCAACAATTTTTTAAAGATGGCCTCATGGAGACCAATTTTTCAAATAAAGAGTATTTTCCAAACAAGTTTCAGAAACTAAAAACATTCGCAAAATGCACAGCATGCCTTAAAATAAAGATTTTTACCCGTAATCACTTGTGCAAAGGTCGCACCTGCGTATAAGACGCAGGTAAAAAATTCTAGGGGAAATAATTATATTCATACGCAAAAAAAGTTTTCTTTCAGCAATGAAAATGACTAAAGCGGAAGGAAAAAAAATGAAAAAAAAACATGAACTATTTTGTTTGGTTTTGTGTTACGTAAGTATTACGAAAACGTGATAATGACATTTGTAGTACAGAGGTAACTCAGAAAACCTGACACTCAGAAAACCGGGATCCTCGGAAACCGAACATTTGAGCTGGTCCAAATTTTCCTTCTTCCTTTCCAAAGGAACCCCAGAAAACCGAACACCTCAGAAAACCGGGATCCTCGGAAACCGAACATTTGAGCTGGTCCAAATTTTCCTTCTTCCTTTCCAAAGGAACCCCAGAAAACCGAACACCTCAGAAAACCGAAGTTTTCATCCGGTTCCATGGGCATTCGGTTCTCTGAGTACTCAATGTATAACACCAATTAATTTGCTCAATCTGTCAACAAGTACACAACTTCTCAAGGTTCTTGTAATTCATGATTGGCCAACATTTGTTTATGATTTTCAAACTCGTGTGCAGACTATGAAATCCCAGTAAAAATATGTAACAGTACATCTTTAACCCTATGCCTCATTAAGCATATTTTGGACTCGTCTATATTCAAAGCTTATAAACATCACACCAATTTATTTAAGAAAACAGGGTTATTTCTCCTTGACAGAGTGGAAAACATTGTGGCAAAAGAAGCCATTACTCATTACAAGCAATGGCTTCTTTTGCCATAATGTTTTCACAAGTCGTCTGCTTCAGATGTGGGGGAAATGGAAATGGAGCAAAGGGTTAAAACAATATGCTAGATTTGTTTCCCATAGATAGATTTATTCACTGGTAAACAAATAAATTCTATTTGACCCAATTTTGTCCTTTTTGAGCCCTGAAAAAATGCAATTGAATTCGGTAGTTTTTTAACCAGATTTTGTCTTATGCACAAGTGATTATGGTAGGTTTAAAACAGAGGCATAAAAATACAATCTGAGTGAGGGAACCAGTCTCTTGTTTAAAGTCTCTGATTGGCTGATTTTGTTTAAAGCCTAAAACCGACCAATGGGAAAGCTATATTCCGAGACTGGTTTCAGACTCAATTTTGCAACTTTTTACCCTGATGTAGATTAGATGGGTTTCATAAAATATTTATTTTTTAATTTAAAACTCCAACACGGATATTTTATAGAAATTTCTTTCAACTTTTGGGTAAAGGTACCAGTATCAATTGAATTAGCAAAATTTGTGACGTTTTGCCCAGAAATTTGGAATTTTCTGCTCTGTTAAGCAGACAACAGTGTAATATGCTCCTTAATTGCACAAATTTATCCACAAATAAATGATAAATGATGAAATTCAGTCATTTAAAAAATGTTAAAAGGACAATTTCTCAATTCATAATGGGTAGCCAAAATGTATTACAAAAACTGGGTGTGTTTGATCAATGTTTGATTATTAGAGAAAAAATCACGAGCTTAATATTTGAATATTTCAGGCAAAAATTTGTGTCATGGGGAATTTTGGATTAAAATTAAGAAAAATTTGTCTTTATTTTGGATCTGGAAAGGGTCCATTTACCAAATCTCGAATACATTTAAAATACTCTAAAAATTTTCAAAAATCTCAAAATTGATATACTTGGTTAATTACAATTTTTTCCTATCCGTTTAAAGTACCATTTATCATACCAAAATGAATGAATTATTCGCCCAAATCTACATCAGATATTAAAATACAGCCAGCCTTATACACAGCCATCTAGGTTAAAGAAACAAATCATTTTATTCTACAAAAGATGGTTCACTGTCAAAGTTTGACTGTATTTTTTTTTTCAAACAATTCAATAAAAATTTACCGTATATTCCCTTATAAACTCCCCTCCTCTAATAAACGCCCCCCCTTTTTGGACTAGAGAAAACAAGTGACTTACCATGACAGGCTATTTTAATCCGAGATGAACAATACAAATTAATAGAAAAGTAGACTTTTTAAATCCAAGGAATGACACAAACACATTTTCAAAAAAAATGCGTTTATTAGGGAATATACGGTATGTATTAACAAAATAATCGTAACTAAATGAAACAAAGCCTATTTTCAATAAAACGTTTGAGACTTCATCAGTTTGCGAGGTCTTACGATTAATCAACAACTTCATCCGCAGTTAGGCTAGATAAAAAATTTTCATGTTTATGGTCACATGACCCCCCCCCCTCCCGCCCCTAAATTAGGGTAAGCAGGTCGTAAATTTTTTCTTTTCCCTTTTTTTCTAAACATACCTTTTGTACTATGTAGGTAAAAATTTATCCCTAAAAATTAAGGATGGTGTAAAAAATCAGGTAGAGTCAGTCAGGTAATAATAAACATAACTATTTTTGTTTGGCCTTATTTCAAACAAATACGAACAGAAATCCTCATTTCTAACCATCTATCAAGGAGAAGTTTGATTTTTTTTCACCTCGAGGGGGAAAAACTGTGGGGCCCTTAGAAAGGAGAATAATAGCATCGTAAGGGAAAATTTGGGAAAAGTTACACGCCAAAACACACGTCTTTACAACATTTAATACCAATAGTTTATAACCTTGATGGTCAAAGACAAAAGACCAACAAGTCAATTTTACCAAAAAAAAAAACTTTTTTTTTTCAAAACAAAAATTTCTAACAGAGGAATGGTGTCAAAGTTCAGCCACAAATCAGTCCTCACAAGACACAGGAGAAGATAAGTTCTGTGCTGACGTTAAATAAACAATAAAGGATTTCAACAAGGACATACTTAAAAAAATTATGTTTGTCATAACGTGACAAACTCATAAAAATCGCCACAACTCAACCCTTTTATTTAACCATCGTGGTAAAATTTTTTTTTTACCCTACCATTATTTAGTAATTGCTTCCGGTATTTTTTCAAAAAAAATCACTATTCACCGAAAAAATATTTGGTCGTGTTACAGCAACAAAGATATCGAAAATTCCAAGGGAGAAAACTAATCCAACAGAAACTTGCCAAAAATTGTCTCCCTTGTCAGAAAAAAAACACATTAAAGGGAGGTAACTCATTTCAAAATATACTTAATTTGTGTACAAGTTTTCTCCCTTGTAATAAGATTTCAATATCTCAGGTTACGGTTACACTTTCAAGTAATGCAGCTGAATTACTTCCCTCCAAAAGATCAAAAACAGGGGAGGTAACTGACTTGTTATAAGCCAATATTCAGGGGAGATAATTAATAATAAGAAAATTACTGCACAACAAACTGATGACATCTCTATAATATTTCAATCACCTACAAAATTCAAACCTGTATATACGTAATCAGACCGAGTGGATCCGAGGTAGCATTCTTGGAGTAAATACAGACATCATTAATAAACATACGATTAAAAATAACATTCAGACCTAAGCTACAGGGACAAAGTTGCATTCTATTTTGTTTGTTTTTATGTGACTCATCGTCACTGGGGTTTAACAGCGCTTTTTAACAATTTTTCAGTTATATACGGTGACCGGTTCACCTATCCAGTTTTCCTGGACTATATACCAACCAGTACTAACTTACCCTTCCACAAGGAGCCGGCAGCTTCTCCACATGTGGAGGAAAATCGACATTTTTGTCAAATTTTCATGGAAGGGTATGACCTGCCGCGGACGGGATTCGAACCTGGATCCTGACTATAACTGACACTTCTTTTTTCATGTATTCAGCCTTACCCAAAAATATGAGTAAAACTTTAAAAAATTGAATTTAATTCATCTGGCCAAACAAGCAGTTTTATTGTTCTATCACAAGTAATTAATTTTTACCAAAATTTACTCAACTTACTTAAACATCAAAACAAAAGCAAACTTTTTTTACGATTATCCTTTAAGGTAACTTTTTACACTCACTGACAGGTACAGAGTAAATCATTTCTTTGTATAAATCATGGCAATTTTTCTGCTTCCCAAAAAATTGTGACATTATTTTTAAGACAATATTTTTAAAATAACTGTATTTCCTACAAGAAATATACAAAAAAAAAACTTAACGAATAAAACACGATAAACAAATCATTTTCTTTTGATATCCGTAACAAGTTAATAATATACACAGTCTTCATGCTAACCCACAACCCCAAAGCCAAAAGCAAGCAAATTTCTATTCAATGATCTTAATGATCAAGAATCGTATTGTGGCCTTTAGGCTGCAATAAACTGGTTCCCGTTGTCTCTGTCTGTACCTTTGGTGCACTGCAACATGGGACAGGGACCAGCTTATGGCAGCAACCACTAGGAGATAATTTATTTCTGATATATTATAAACAGTACAAGCAGGTGATTTTATTTTGTCTATCATAAAAATTGTGTATTCAGACTAATAGTAGATGGTTTATTTCTAATGGCACACTTACAGTTTGGGCTAGTGCTTTTAAAAAATTAGTCTGAATACTGAATACATCACAATTATTTGGATTAAACAATAGAAATTGTTCACAACCAAACAACAATAAAACGTTTTTATCAACTTTTTGCTGTTTCTGTAAAAAAAAAACAGTTTTCAAGATGCAAGGATTTGATTGGTCGATTCTAAGAAAATGTCCTAAAATACACCAATCAGATTTTTGCAATTTCAAAAATTTCAACTAAACAATGAAACTTTCAAATTTCTGTAATTTATCTATATGCGTTACCTTGGCAACCTCAGCAGCAGTTTTATATCGAATAGCTTCTTGTGTTTTTGCATCCAGCTGTTTCACGAGTTGTTGAAACTTCTCATCTTTTTCTTCAAGTTCTGGAAAAAATATAAAAATATTGTTAAAAAAAAATTCTTAAAACACTTTTTGTGAATAAGTAGGAGAATATGAAGAAAAGAAAAATTAAACAATCAGGCAGAAAAAAGTGTCACTAAGGATTCAAACTCTTTGTTTCTAAGGTTCTAAAAACTGAGATGCGGCCGTGGTCCAGTGATTAGTGCACTGGACTTGTAACCTGGAGATCCGGGTTCAAATCCCAGTTGTGGCAGGTCATACCTTTCTATGAAATTGTCGATTTTCCTCCGTATGTGGAGGTTGAAGTTAGTACTGGTTAGTATACAGTCCAGAAAAACTGGTTACGTGAACCGGTCAATATGATCAATTGTTCAGCATTAAGGTACAACAACAACAACAATCAAACCATCCACAGTAAAATCATAATTAAAAGGTACCAAAGTCCTTCATTGTCTAAAAGAAGTTATGCCATTTATGCATTCATCCCTTTGTAACGCTTACAATATTTTCAAAATAAATATTTTTCAAAAGCCTCATAAAAGAAATGAAATTCAACTTAACAAATAATTCTGTCGTACCAGATTCGAAACCCACATGATGATAAAATGACCATATGAACAAAGGTCACTCATTATAACACTATCACAAATCTACCCAGATCCCATAGACATCCAAACAAAGGGCAACTGTACATTATGACCAGACATCTTCTCTCCCTTTTGTGATCAATTATCAACAACAATATCATCATCATCATTATCATCATCATAAACAACAACAACAACAACAACATTATCATCATCATTTCCATCCACATCAACATCATCATATCATAATCATTGTCTATATCATCAACATGAACAGCATCTTTAGCATCTAATTTTAACATCATTATTTCCATCATCAACATCAAAATCATCATCATCATCATCATCATAAACATCACCAACAACAACATCATCATTTTAAAAAAACTTACCAGTCTGAAGTTTCAACAATTTTTCACTAAGATCTGTCAACTCATTCTTAGCAGCGTCTAAACTTTTTTCCAGTCTTTTCTTTCCTCTAAAAAAGTTTGTAAACGATAATTAACCCTAAAAAACATGTACAGACATTTACCACAGATTCCCTAGAATAACCCCCAAGATACAAACTGGGTTAAAATTTACTGTCAAACTGAAGAAGTTTGGATGCACGGAATATAATCAGAAAGATTGTCAAGTTATTTATGGTGAGGCCAGCCTTAAGAAATTGTTGGTTTGTAGTTACACGACCAACTTGTTAAAAATTTACCCAACCAAAAAAATTTTAGCAAATAGGGGAATTTTTTATTTCATTCTTTATTCATTTTCAGTACAAGCATATAATCTCAATGTTTGCAAGAAAAAAAGATAACGCATATACACTGATATTTTACAAAACTGTGTCAATACAAACACACCTCTTACTACAAGAACATTGATTGGTCAATACAGACACACCTCTTGCAACAGATACATCTTTTGTTACAAGTACATCGATTGGTCAATACAAACACACCTCTTGCTTCAGAAACATCACTTATTACAAGTACACTGATTGGTCAATACAGACACATCTCTAGCTACAAGTACACTGATTGGTCAATAGAGTGACACCTCTTGCTTCTGACACATCTTTCGTTACAAGTGCACTAACTGATCAATACAGACACACCTCTTCCTGCAGACACATCTTTCGTTACAAGTGCACTAATTGGTCAATACAAACACACCACCAGCTTTCAAGCTAAATGATTGGTTACATTTTACACGCCCTTCAAATTTCACAAATCATCATATTGAAAAATAGCAATATAGGATAAAATATTTACACTTTTATCAACAAAAATATAAATTCATATACTTTATAGAGATTACCTCCATCAGGAAAAACATCAGAAGTAACTTGAACTTTTTACACTTAGTCTTATTGCCTTGAAATTTAAATTCAACTTAAAAATTACCACAAGTTTATCAAAACTCAAATTAATTTCAGCAAAAAAGATGATTGTATAATTTATCTAATAATGAAAAAAATAAAAAATGTCCTATCAGTTTGAATTAAGAGAAAAAAAACAGAACATACTGAATAACCCTAAAAATCAGATTTTTAATATAAAATTTTTAATTACATTTATAAGGTAGAATGAGTCATGTTAACAGTTACTTGATCAAAATAATACAGAAAGCAAGTCAGAAAACTTTTTATCTCAATTTTTTTTTCAAAAATATCTTTCATACCCCGATAGTTTGATTTGTTTTCAAACTACAGTAAAACCTCGATAATGAGACCACCTTCGGGACCCGAAAAATCGGTCGTAATACTGAGGTGGTCTCATTATCAAGTTGAATTATAGAGGAGTTATTGAAAGCCGGTCAGAAAATAAGTGGTCGTTGTAATAAAGTGGTCGTAATATTGAGGTTTTACTGTATGATACTTCAGATTTTGTTGTTCCAAACTTAAGGGTCAGCCCCCCCCCCAAAAAAAAATAGGGTCAGTTTGGTACCCATGAACATGACTATTTTTATTTTGGCCTTATTTGTGATTTTTTTTAAAAGACAACAATATAACAGTAAGTTCTAAATTCTGTAGCAAGGGAGGTAACTATTTTAACACTACTATGAAAAAATGATACAAAGGGAGGTAATTCAGTACAAATCCAAAAAAAAATCTACCAAAAATTCAAAAGAAAAAAATAAAGCACATAATTTAGACCACAAACAATAATAAAATAATACAAAAATAAAAATCTACAAGAAAACTGGCGTGAAAAGAAAAAATACTAAAAACAGAGAATAAAGTTTAGCTGTAAACACACACGGCACATATGAGCTTCCATATGACCATGATTTTCTGAAGAGAAAAAAAATCAGTTTTTATCATGAATTTAGCTCTGTTCGAAAGCATTATCACCCCATTCATCAAAATTATTTCATTTACAAACATTTGGTAGGTGACGAATCCAGTGTACATAGGTTACAGACCAGTACTAACCAGTTCCCCCCCATTCTGTCTTACACACAGGCTCCAAGGTTATAAAACTGAAGAACAGGTTCCCAACTGAAATCTCAACTTAATTTTTGAAGTATTTTGAAAGTTGATGTTTAAATACAAATTTATTTCAATTATGCAGACAAAAAAATGTTTAACAAAGCACATTCCCTAAAACATGATACTGGCAAAGAAAAGGGGTCTAGAAAAAGGGTCTAGTGTGAAAGTGAGGACAAAAATCAAGCAAAATGATTTTTTTAAAAAAAAAGTGATTTCTACTGAAAAATACAACAAAAATATTGAAATAGATATTAATTAAAAACAGTGATACAAAATCTCAACCTTGCAGGTGTGTATAGGCATCCCGAAAATTGCCGGACCGTCGGACATGTCAGGCAAAATTTCGAGCAGGTCCAGTAACTTTTCGGTGAGTACCGGACCAGATGTCAGGCAGTCGGGCACGATTTACATCATTTATCACTCATTTATAATATATTTGGTCAGACAAATTACCATTTGGTCAGACAGAAATTCTATCTGTGCCTGACCAAATGTCAGTCAAGTATTCCAACAGTTTCGAGAAGTCTGCGTGTATTGTTAACATGGTGTGAAATATCTACACAAATAAATTCTCATCATCAGATATTCACAGTATGATCTACACATATCATGTGACCAAGGCCAGGGTTCAAAAATACAAAATTTTAGATCTATTTCAAGGTCACAATAACTTTGACCTTTGACCTTTTGACCTCTAATAGTCAATATTACTTTAATAAATTATCAATCCATGATATACGCATAAGCAATGAACATCTAAGAATGGACTTTTCCTAATTTGTACAGAAACTTAAAAAAAAGCACCACCAAATAGTTTTTCTTAATTTCGTACAAAATTATACAATATCATCACTACATTACGTTACCGGTCAAAACTTTGAAAAGACACAAAATTTTATCAATATCTCCTCGTATTGGTTGGCTGAATATACTGTTGTGAGAATAATTAAAACAAAAAAAAAACTCCAGCAAGAAATTTCATCATTTTTATGAGTGCAAATTCAAAAAAACATGGCAGCCTCCAAACTACTGTTGATAAATTAGGCTCAAAACTAGATTAAAATATCAGGATAATGATGTTTGTAACAACTGTATACAATTATATGCAACCAAGAACAAAAATTGTCAGGATTTCGTAAATTCTTGTTTAAAAGTCATGTGACATTGTAAGCTGCACGATATAATTTACGTGCACGCGATATGTATGCATGTGATCATAAAGTTTTACAGAACTAACCTAAAAGAACTTCTACCCATACAAGATTATTAAAAATGGTCCCATTTACCCTTCTCCCCTAATAAGATAAGTGCTGTGACAATAATAATAAGCACAAAATAAATAATTTTCTATTAAAGGGTGACAAAAAAGTAAATATGAACATGAATATACATAAATATGTTAGTGAAATCACTGCTCAACAGTGATTGGACAATTGAGGTCATGTGATCGATACAAAGGGGTCATGTGACACTTACTTCTCATAAGATATCATCCCACTTCCTTGTCTGTGTAAATCATAATAGTTATTAAAACATAATTTCATGAAAATACAATTATTCTACATTCAGCCACACTTAAATTTATGTCTGCTTCGCCTAAAATGAATTATATTTTATAGCTGTCTAACCAGATTGCTTCCTTTGGTGGAAATAATTTGCAAGACGGAATGATGAAATTCCCTAGTAGTGCTTAATATCAAACATTTTACTTGACTTCTAAGTAAACTTTATCTAAAAGATGAAATCTTCACAGCATTAAAAATATTACACAGCTGACCAAAAAATCTTTATTCCGAGAAACTCGTGACAAGTCTGCATTTGTTTCAACTCAGAATAGATTCAAGACTGGTTCTATGCCTATTCTATCTACAGTGTTTAATCTTATCCTCTACAAAACATCACCAGTCCAACTTACTTGTTGCTCGCCTTGGTGTTGGCGTAGTTTACCAACCACTCAATTATATCTTGGTTCAGGTCGCCTAAACGTTTAGAAAGTTCTTCAGCTGTCGATAAAGATTCATTAACCTTATTAGCAGCTTCTTCTAAATCTATTTCCGGTTTCTCTTCAGCCATTTCATCTTCATCAAGTTTTGAATTTTCCAGGAAAAACTGAAAAAAGAAATCTTACTGTCAGCAACAAATGGGTTAAATGGAAAATAAATGTCGCAAAAACTTGAATTATGACCTGAACATTAAGAATTAAACACCAATTACTCATTGTTTACAATTTCATCAAAATCGCAACTTGTATATCAAAACAAGGGAGATAACTACAGTTAAACTTACTAAATTTAGAATGAAGGGAGATAACTGGAGTCATATTTACTAAATTTAGTAGCAAGGGAGATAACAGCAGTTTATTTACTAAATTTAGAAACAACAGAGATAATTAAATTCATATATATATCTGAAGTAATATACCAAAACAAGGGAGGTAATCATTAAAATTCTTAATATGCAAGTTCATAACAAGGGAGGTAATCATTAAAATTCTAAATATGCTAGTTCATAACAAGGGAGGTAATCATTAAAATTTTTAATATGCTAGTTCATAACAAGGGAGGTAAACATCATTATGTCTTAATTAATACAACCAAACAAGGGAGGTAATCTTTAAAATTCTAAATATGCTAGTTCATAACAAGGGAGGTAATCATTAAAATTCTTAATATGCTAGTTCATAACAAGGGAGGTAAACATCATTATGTCAGAATTAATACAACCAAACAAGGGAGGTAATCATTAAAATTCTTAACATGCTAGTTCATAACAAGGGAGGTAAACATCATTATGTCTGAATTAATACAACAAAACAAGGGAGGTAATTACATACTTTCTTAATTAATTAGCTCAAAACAAGGGAGGTAATTACATACTTTCTCAATTAATTAGCTCAAAACAAGGGAGGTAATTATATACTTTCTTAATAAATTAGCTCAAAACAAGGGAGATAATTACATACTTTCTTAATTAATTAGCTCAAAACAAGGGAGATAATTACATACTTTCTTAATTAATTAGCTCAAAACAAGGAAGATAATTAGATACTTTCTTCACTAATTAGTTCAAAACAAGGGAGGTAATTGTACCTGATTGACTTGCTGTAAAAGTTGCATTTTCTGCGCACAAACATCTTGAAATCCAACAACAAACACGGTGACTTGTTGTTGATATTTTTTCTTCTTCACAGCATCAGTCAAAATCTCCTCTAATTCTTTCTGGAAACACAAATATAAAAATGACAGCACCGCGGCCATGGTCCAGTGGTTCGTGCACTGGACTTGTAACCGGGAGATCTGGGTTGGAGCCCAGGTCGCAGCAGGTCATACCTTTCTATGAAAATTTGACAAAATATCGATTTTCCTCCACAAGTGAAGAAGTTGCCGGCACCTTGTGAAAGGGTAAGTTAGTACTGGTTAGTATATAGTCCAGGAAAGCTGGTTAGGTGAACCGGTCGCTGTATATAAGTGAAAAATGGTTGAAAAACGGCGTTAAACCCCGGTGACAGAAAGTCACATAAAAACAAAACAAACAAAACCAAGCAGAAATGACAATATGTCAGTACAGCCACACCAGGTTTTCAACAGGAGCAGAGACTGTAATCTTATTTCTGTAATAGTGATTTAAACCTTGACCCCAGAATACCCAAAAATAATCCCAAACTAGGTCTTCATAAAAACTTTCTATGTACTAAGTCTGGTAGTGATAGTTCAAACTAAACAGAAGTTAAACAGAAACAAATTGTTTGATGTCTCCACTCACATTTCAAGCAATGATAAATACACAAATTATGACCTTGCTAATTTCCCTTTGTTCTCGTAATATTTAAAATGTTTTAAATAAAAATTGAAAATGCAAAAATTGAAGACCTTGTGAAAATGTCCATATTTTTACCTTTTGCATGAAAATTAATCCCAGGAAAATTAAATGCACAAAATAATCATGCATTTATCTCTACTTGGTACAATGTCATATATCTCTACTTACAATGTCATATATCTCTACTTACAATGTCATATATATTAGCTTACAATGTCATATATCCCTACTTACAGTGTCATATATCCCTATGTAGAATGTCATATATCTTAACTTACAATGTCATATATCCCTACTTACAATGCCATATATCCCCACTTGCAATGTCATTTATATCTCTGCTTACAGTGTCATATATCCCTACTTACAATGCCATATATCCCCACTTGCAATGTCATTTATATCTCTGCTTACAGTGTCATATATCCCTACTTACAGTGTCATATATCATTACTTACAATGTCATATATCCCTACTTACAATGTCATATATCCCCACTTACAATGTCATATATCCCTACTTACAATGTCATATATCCCTACTTACAGTGTCATATATCATTACTTACAATGTCATATATCCCTACTTACAATGCCATATATCCCCACTTACAATGCCATATATCCCCACTTACAATGTCATATATCCCCACTTACAATGTCATATATCCCTACTTACAATGTCATATATCCCTACTCACAATGTCATATATCTCTACCCACAATATCATATATCCCCACTTACAATATCATATATCCCCACTTACAATGTCATATATCTCTACTTACAATGCCATATATCCCCACTTACAATGCCATATATCCCCACTTACAATGTCATATATCCCTACTTACAATGTCATATATCCCTACTCACAATGTCATATATCTCTACCCACAATATCATATATCCCCACTTACAATATCATATATCCCCACTTACAATGCCATATATCCCCACTTGCAATGTCATTTATATCTCTGCTTACAGTGTCATATATCCCTACTTACAGTGTCATATATCATTACTTACAATGTCATATATCCCTACTTACAATGTCATATATCCCCACTTACAATGTCATATATCCCTACTTACAATGTCATATATCCCTACTTACAGTGTCATATATCATTACTTACAATGTCATATATCCCTACTTACAATGCCATATATCCCCACTTACAATGCCATATATCCCCACTTACAATGTCATATATCCCCACTTACAATGTCATATATCCCTACTTACAATGTCATATATCCCTACTCACAATGTCATATATCTCTACCCACAATATCATATATCCCCACTTACAATATCATATATCCCCACTTACAATGTCATATATCTCTACTTACAATGCCATATATCCCCACTTACAATGCCATATATCCCCACTTACAATGTCATATATCCCTACTTACAATGTCATATATCCCTACTCACAATGTCATATATCTCTACCCACAATATCATATATCCCCACTTACAATATCATATATCCCCACTTACAATGTCATATATCTCTACTTACAATGTCATTTATGTATTCGACATTTGGAGATCCCCGCGGATTCTCAAACATAGTCTGCGTCGACATCTCATATGATACATATATCTGAAAATACGTACAATGACATGATAATGATTTACATCAGAACACTTCATAACATCAAATCTTATCAACGGGTAAGACCAGAAAAAATGTTTATGGTTAAGAAAACCAACAGTTTTTTTACCACTGACCCTGAAGTTTGTAACAGCTAAATCTTGAGTACGAAAATATTTGGGGATGAATTATACCTCCAAAGTATGAAGAGTACATTTAGAAAAAATAGAAATAAAAAATTTACGACTGACCTGGTCAAATACTGGTAAACATTACTATTCTTTTCAAGCCAAATAAAACTTGAGAACAATTTCAGAGTTCAAATTTCAATTTCATTCTCAAAGTATTTTGGATGAAAATAAATCGCTTTTTATTTGTAAATACCTAATCAGATGAATAATACAAACAAATTCAAGTGTGATGAATATTTTCGTTGTTTTATCAAAATTAACAAAGAAATATTTTAAAAAAATGGTGGCCTTTGTTCAAAGACTTGACTGAAGATGTACGATATTGATGTATCAACGAGTTTTTTCTGCCAATCAATATTTGATACATACAATAAAACCTTTATATTGTGACAAACTTAGGGTCATAATAATGAGGTGGTCTCATTATCAAGTTGAATTATCGGGGAGATAAGCATTTATTAGGTGATCACTATTTTAGTTTTTATCGCATTTTAAAATATCGACATTATGGCAGAAAATTATAGTAGAAACTAAAAAATAAATGTCTGCATTCTGAAGTGGGGTAAAAAAACTTTGTTTTGGACTATTTAAGGAGACTGTCTTGTTTCAAAGTTCTGGTAATTTTACCATTGAAAAGTAAATCATTTTTACTTCTTTTTTTTTGGTAAATATAGAAAAGTGTGAGAAAAAAAGCATTACTGGTGAACTTATTTTGAAAGTACAAATGTGTCAATAAATCCACTTAGTGTAAATACTGATTTCCTTACATATCGATATTGTGGATTAGCAAAAAACAGAATCAGTGACAGCTCTAATACGTGACCAGGGCTTGACAAATCCACTCATCAGCTCATACTTATAAGTAGAGATTGACTAAGGACAAGTTCAAATTGCAGTAGAACTAGTTAAAATTCTGATGATCCAGTGCTCCATAAAGGTGCCAGGAATTCAATTAAAATTTACATTAACCCTTTGCCTCATAATACCGCATTTCTCCGCATCTGAAGCAGATGACTTTTGAAATCATTGTGGCAAAAGAAGCCATTGCTTGTAGTGAGTAATGGCTTCTTTTGCCACGGTGTTTTACACTCTGTCAGAGAGAAATAACCCAACTTTCTTAAATAAATTGATGTTTTATATATTTGCTTTGAATTCGGAAGAGTCCAAAACTTGCTTATAAGGCAAATGGTTAAGTATTTACTTTATTGGTTTCTTTATCTTGAATATCAACCCAAGTTATTGTGTATGAAATCTTGACACCAGGGACAAACATTAGCTCCTAATAAACCCTGTGAAAGAAAGCTTAGACTAATCCTATTACAGTTTTATTTAGAGTACTAAACCATTTAACCTTTGTGCAGATTTTATGATCAAATATTGCACCTGAAGTTTAATTAATAAAACAAAGCTTTGCGCTTAAAATTCAGCTTAGCCATTGGTCAATTTTACTACAGCATTCAAATTAACCAATCAGGCACCTCAATTTAAGGGACCAAAATTCAGCCCAAATATATGACACAAATACCACTTTATTGTCACTGATTTTAATGAAATTTCAAAAATAAATCCAGGTCATAAGTTTAATTAATAACATGATACAAAATGATCTTATGAACAACCAAATCAACTGAATGATAACTTTTATCCACTACCTCTATCATACTGATGTTCATACATGCTCACTTACATGTGAACATGTCTCAGTGTTCCCACTTACTTCTGAAATTGGGGGTAAGCATACCTCTTAGGCCTGAAATCTGGGGGTAAGAGAAGTATTTTGGGGGTATGAACATTTTTTAAAAAAAATATACATACAGGCCTACATCATAATGGGTGTTTCCAGAAAATCATCGATTCATCCCTAAACATATTCGTACGCGTGCGATTTTGCACCAGACCAAAATATGTTGCGTGATTTCCGATTTTCTAGCGGGATTTATGCAAGATTTTACGTGAGTGGGAACACTGATGTCTAATGTTAATCCTGCTGCATAGAATTCAACTCAGACATTGGTCATGAATAATAAGATGCTTAATACATACAGTCATTGATCAATATATGTATTTATACAACACACAAGTTTGATATACCAAGTATAGTAGTATAGTATCTGTCTTTGTTTAACATAAGTCTGCAAAATCTCTTAACTTAGATTTCAGTATGCACACGATATATCATTACAAACAACAATACAATATACAATAAGATATTACACAATACAAAATATACACGGAAAACAACACTATTTCATGGAGTCGAATGTTCGGCTCAAGATGACTAGAACTACAAAAAAAATGGAACAGATTTCGTCAGTCCCAGTGAGTTCGAGCTATTGAGAGTCCTCCATATATAAAAGTTTTTATTAAAGTATCAACAAAACGGTATCTAGTGTTGAAAAGTGTATGCCAGTAATAAGTGCATGAAGATCCTTTTCATAAGACCTAAAAAAATAGGTTTGTTTCCGGTTACCAAACCGACCCATCTTTAACCTGCTGACCCAAAAGTTTTACTGCATCCAAATAGTAGTGCTATATTGTAATTTTCAAAACAGTGTTGCCGATATATGTAAAAAAACAAACATGAAAGACAGAAAAATCCCTACTTATCGACCCATATTTTTTTAGGCAGGTAACCAGAAACAAGCCTTTTTTTTGTTTACACCAAACTTACATTGTCCACTCTGTCCATGACCTTATCAAGTTCTTCCTTAGTCTCATCAGCGACCCTCTGGGCAAGAGACCGGGTGTTTTTATCAATAATTGCCTTAGCCGGGGCATCTCCGCGGTCAATAATTGATATACTACCAACATAGTTCATCTTCGTTGCTTTTTATTTATGCCAGGTTCTTACTGAAACAATGAACAAACAAATATTCGCTGTTAATAACACGCTGGTAGAAGATTTTCCAGGAATGCAAACTCAGGAGAGATTCAAGTGAATGAGAGAATCACGAATCAAGCATGTTTAAAATTTGTATGAATATTTTTCGACAGAATGCTAAAAAAATTAATATTAACACAAAAACAATAGAAAAGTCACACAAGAATTGAACACAACATATTCATCGCCTAATGCCTGAATCTTAAGCATTAATGCTGAGTCTAAGGTCACCTTGTACTGGAAGAAATGGCATCAATAACAGAAGCAGTGATCTTGAGAAAAAAATTTTTGAGGTCCGATATAATTTAGAGAATTGTTGGTTCTAACATTCAGTAAAATTCCTTTAATGTTAGTGAAGATTTAAGTCAACTTATGGGCTTGTAATATTTTGCCTGGTCCAGAAATGTTTTCAAGTTTGTCAGACCTCTGGTGCAGTTATAGTTTAATGTTTTTCACATTTACTGCACAGACACCAGAGATGAATACTCATATTAGCCTCCAATTTAATCCTAAGAAGACACTTTCAATAACAACAAGCGAGAAGTGTTCAATCAGTATGATGCTGATAAAATTGTGCTCTACTTAATCACTTGAACCAGGCCTTTTTTTCACGGGGAGGGGGACCTTTCTTAAATTTGGGGAAAAGATAACAGTATTTTTGCAAAAGGGGGAGAGAAAAACTTGAAGCACACTGAATTTTAGGGGGAAGACACCTATAAATGGCCCCTGCTATGGAAGGAAAAAAGCCCTGTGAACAATTTACATGGTTAATTAAAATTCATACTTTAAGAAGGATATCAGAGTAGTTGTATCAGGTTATCATATACTGGATCAGTTTCATATGTAAATAATGATTCAAAAGACATAAGCTGATGTGACTTTATAATGTTTTATATTAGATTTAATAATTCTGACCTGACAACACATTCAATTAACCAACTTTCATAGTAACCAATTAATTACCAATTAGTGGAATATGTTATCCAAAGCAATATAGCAATAAGAGCTGTTTTATTTGAATGCAAATAAAGTTTTCTTCAACAAAAGAATAAAAAAAATATAAAAAAATAAATAAAAATACACCAACCACTGGATTCACTCACGTTTAAGATAAATGTTAAAAATTAAGGAATGTCAATATTCATTTACTCCAATTTTTTCCATGTGTACAATCATTAACTACACATCAACTCACTGAAAGTATATTAAAACAATTCATTATCAGATCTGTATCCGCATATCGACGATTTTCTGACAAAATAAAGAATAAAAGATAATCGACGGTCTCAGAGGCATTCGGTTTATTTACAATTGTACACTGATTTGTCGCTTAATATTTAATCAAGCGTTAATATGTCCGCGTTTCTGGGCAAATAAACTTTCTTCAGACAAACAGTTTAAAATGGGGCCATTGTCATTTTTCAATACACAGCGAAAAGTAAATATTTACACGATTTTCAGTTAGCTTCCGTAAAAATAATCGATGGAAGACGCCATTTTGAATCAAACGAGCACTTGATTGGTGCACGTGACATGTTGCCATACAACACCACGCGCTGTTTTGGTCTAATATACCTACTATTTACTGATTGAATATGCGATTTCGTTGTCGTCTCGATTTTACGGCTTCTGAGTTCGCGAAATATCACGACAAAAAATATTGTCAAAGAAAGTGTGTTTTGTCGGCAAAATACCTTGTTAAAGTGGCTCATTTAATTATATAACTGTCACGGAGGCGAACGAATTAATAGGTTTAAAAACTATACTCAGTTATAAAAATACAAACTTATAAACTAAGCTTATATTAAAATAGCCAGGTACGTGATACGTACATTGTTGGCGTCAATTTAGAATCCACAACTTAATTCTATGCATTTAGTCTTTTTTCATTTTCAGTCAATTAGCCTTCTATTTATATTAATCTATTAATTAATAATTTATTATTAGTAATTTCAATGTCTGAAAAATTAAGCCTCAAAAATATTCTCAATGACCTTATGAAATGAGTTCCACGTTAAATGCCAAGGTCGATATTGATGAACTACACCCCAGAACGACATTTGTCCCAACACTAGACTCACTCCCAGGCATATTGTCATAGAACTGCGCAGTTTATGAACTGAATTTGAACATTCTGTAGACAAAAGTGGAGAACCAGAACGAGGCTAATTTAATACAAGATTAATTTCTCGGCTTGCTTAAAAAGTTAAGTCACGTGACATACGCTAAAAAATGTCAGACGGTTTGTTCCGAGATGCGTGTAAAGCCAATGACAAGAAAAATTCATGACAATAACATTAAATCATTTCCATGATTTATATATGCGAACAGACCATTGTTTTTAATCTAAGCTCATCCAACAACGCATATAAGCCAAGAAAAAAACATAATTTTGCAACTCTGCGTATCTGAAAAACTAAAAGGTAAGCCACTCGCCATTTTTTATTTTCAGATAGCTACGCAGAGTAGCGAAATGACGTGTGTTTTTTTTCTTGGCTTATATGCGTTGCTTGATGAGTTTATAAAAAAATTAGGTCTGCTCGCATACATAGATCACGGAAATTGAGTGTCTATGCATTAAATAGGACAGAAATAGAGATTACGAAATTTCTTTTGAGTGTATATACAGATATTTAATCTGGTCCCACACTTTTACATTGGATGTGTAGGACACTGGACAATAAATCTCTTTTGAGTGTATATACAGATATTTAATCTGGTCCCATGCTTTTACATTGGATGTGTAGGACACTGGACATCAAATCTCTTTTGAGTGTATATACAGATATTTAATCTGGTCCCACGCTTTTACATTGGATGTGTAGGACACTGGACAATAAATTTCTTTTGAGTGTATATACAGATATTTAATCTGGTCCCATGCTTTTACATTGGATGTGTAGGACACTGGACAATAAATCTCTTTTGAGTGTATATACAGATATTTAATCTAGTCCCACGCTTTTACATTGGATGTGTAGGACACTGGACAACAAATTTCTTTTGAGTGTATATACAGATATTTAATCTGGTCCCACGCTTTTACATTGGATGTGTAGGACACTGGACAACAAATCCCAGGGTCTTAGGATTGAGTACTACAGGAAACCTCGCCATGCAGTCATCATGACCACGACAAACACCAACAAAAACAAACAAAACAACAATAACAACAGCAGCAGCAAAATAACAAATAATACTATTTATAGTAATTTCCTAGTAACGCTAGTTAGTATTCTAGTGGCACCAGTAAGTATTCTAGTAGCACCAGTAAGTATTCTAGTAGCACCAGTAAGTATTCTAGTGGCACCAGTAAGTATTCTAGTAGCACCAGTAAGTATTCTAGTAGCACCAGTAAGTATTCTAGTGGCACCAGTAAGTATTCTAGTAGCACCAGTAAGTATTCTAGTGGCACCAGTAAGTATTCTAGTAGCACCAGTAAGTATTCTAGTAGCACCAGTAAGTATTCTAGTGGCACCAGTAAGTATTCTAGTAGCACCAGTAAGTATTCTAGTAGCACCAGTAAGTATTCTAGTGGCACCAGTAAGTATTCTAGTAGCACCAGTAAGTATTCTAGTAGTACTAGTTAGCATTCTAGTGGCAATGGTTAGTATTCTAGTAGTACTAGTTAGTATTCTAGTAGCACTAGTTAGTAGATTAAAAACACTGGTAACTGTGGATCACTATTTTCATAAACTCTTCCCGAACACAACTAAATTACAATTGATGTAAATGAAGTTAATCAACGTTGAACATTGAAGTACCTGATGAACTTCTGCTGAATTTTATTAACAAGAGAAAACAAAAACATTCATTAACACATACGCATAGCGATCTGTAATTAACACAATGAGAAACGCGAGTTTCATGCCATTCTGGATAAAAAGTGTCTTGGTAGCGTCGAATTACGTATACTCAATCTGATTAAAAAACACAAGAAATGTATTCAGTTTACCTTCCAGCGATTTTCATACTGATTATAACAGGAGATGTTTTGACAGTTAATGTAGATTTTTATTGTATTTGTAGTCTTGTACTTTGTACTTTTCACCTAAAAAGAATTAATCGAACGAGTTTTCCAGCATTCTGTGCCATTATTAACCTCGTCTGCTTCTCAATACCAATTAGGCGAATCAGCGAAGAAGGACGATTGGTCTAAGACACAATGTTACAAATAAGGTTATTCTGGTTCTTTTTTATTTTGTTACGCGTCAACCGCATTTTGCATCGCCCCCCCCCCCTCCAAAAAAAACTCATTTTGAAAAACAAATCAATTTTACTGACTTTAACAGAAACATCATATTAAAAAGAACGATAAAAAGTAACCATGTACATGCATGTTCATTTATTGGTCATGAAAAGAGGACAAATTACTAGTATATGTATTCAATTTGAATTCATATTGTGTGCGCGTCATTTGGAGCGATATTCCTGGTAATTTATACACACATTAATTATTTTAAGTAATTTATGAATATGTTTGTTCTTACGTTTTACCTGTTTGTTTGTTTTGCTTATTACATATATTATTGGCCGCGGTCGTGGTCCAGTGTTTAGTGCGCTGTACTTGTAACCCGGAGATTCGGGTTCGAATCCTGGTAGCGGCGGGTCATACCTTTCTAAACCCTCCTGAAAATTTGACAAGAATGTCGATTTCCCTCCATATGTGGAGAAGTTGTCGGCTGCTTGTGGAAGGGTAAGTCAGTACTGGTTAGTATACAGTCCAGGAAAAACTAGTTAGGTGAACCGGTCGCCGTATATAACTGAAAAATTGTTCAAAAACGGCGTTAAACCCCAGTGACAACAAATCACATAAAAACTTAACAAGACATGTACTATTATTTTATATGTAGAGTCATGTAAAACTGTCATTTAATGAGATTGATCATTTATAGTTTTAATAATGTATAGTTTGCTTTGTAGATTTACTTTTTAAATGTCTCTTGTAGTTCTAAAAAGAATGGTTCTGCATTTTAATGTACCACATGTTTTATGTGTATATATGTTTGTATATGTTTATACATGCAGGAATGAGTCACAAATAAAGAATACGAATATAATTATTTGGCTGTTGCTATCTTAGTATAATTACATCCTACGACGGCCGGCGGCGTACAGAAAGGTGTCCTCTCTCTTACAGGAGCAGTTTTTATTGGATTTTCGTCAAACTTGGTAACAGTGTAATTTGTTTGTGTGTTTTATGAGACTTATTGTCATTGAATTTAATGCCGTTTTTCAACAAATTTTCAGCTATACACGGCTACCGGTTCTCTTAACAGTTTTCCTGGACTGTATGCTAACCAGTACTAACTTACCCTTCCACAAGGAGCAACTTCTCCACATATAGAGGAAAATGGGCAATTTTGTCAAATTTTCATACAAGGATTTACGACCTGCCGCGACCGGGATTCGAACTCGGACCGCCGGGTTACTAGTCAAGAGCACTATTACTTTAACCTGGTACCGTTGACTCTGGTGTACAGAGATTTGGTGCACTACAACATGGAACGGGGACCAGTTTACAGCTTACTCTTCAGGTTAACTATAACCCGTTAACTCTGGTGCACTGCAACATGGAACGGGGACCAGTTTACAGTTTACTCAACAGGTTAACTATAGCCCGTTAACTCTGGTGCACTGCAACATGGAACGGGGACCAGTTTACTCTGTAAGCACATTGGAGTTATGTCCCTTGCATTGCCCAGAATAATCCGTCTAGAATTGACCAAATAAGCCGCGTCTGTTCTCTAACACAAACAGTTTTTATTGGCTAATAACAAAATAATCAATTCTAGCTCTCCTACTCGAAGGGAATAAGTTTGCTTACTGTAGAATATGTTTTATTTGAGCAATCTTATACATTATAATCTTTAACCGTTTTATTGTAGTTATACGCAAAAATAGAACACGGAGTACAAAACAATACAGAACTATTTAGCAAGTTTGTTCCCACCAGTACTATGATTGTTTCCGGTTTTTATTGCATAGCTACGTTATTGATGTATCGGAAATGAGTATAGACGATAAATCGGTACACCAAAAAGACCAATGCCAGGAATACATACTGGTAGATCTTTTGATAATTTAATATATTTCCACTTATGGAATAAATAGGCCGATAATACCTTAATTAATTGTTCTTCATGTTTTGTGCATTTCAGTATATAATTCAAACGATGTTTTTCTGTGTACTTCATATGAAATAAACAATGAAAATATTTTTTCTATATTTTCATGACAAGAACTTTGTAACAAGACTGTCGCTTTCAATAGTCCCAAATTTTATTACTTCAAAATGCAAACATTTACCTTTTTCGTAATTTCTCGCCAAAATATCGATATTTAGGTAACACCTACACTGATCCGTTTATCGAATTATGACATCCGTCAATTAATCGATGATCGATACATTTTTGTAAGGGCGGACATTTGATGTAATTTTAAATGCAGTGAAAGTTTATTAAATATAGCCAACGAGAAATGACCGAGAAATTAGAATCAGTTAGTAACATTTCATGTCAAAGAATATTTCATATTGATAGGAACTTTTTTGTTGGTAATAAATAAACTGTTTAGTGGGTGTTTTGTCTATCCTATATAAATATGAGATACACTTTGATAAATTTTTGATGTAAATTCTAATTAATGGCTGGAAATGTGCGAAACGACCGGAACGAAACGGTCAGGGACGAAATTGCTTGAAGGCGAAACGGTTTGGGGGCATTTAACTCTACGACTAGAAAAAAGGAAATAGTCGTATTCACGGTTTCTTGATTGAGACTATTTTTGACGGTGACACTAAAGAGTCTAGTGACCAAAGCGAAAGTACGAAAACATTTGGGAACGAATCGCACCTCGTATTCACAGAAAGAGTATGACACAGTTTGGAAGAAAAAAAAACACAGAAAATTTTCGTCTCACCTAATTTTTTTGGTCATATAACTCTGAACATACTATGTTAGTCATTCGGGTTCGGGAATAACTATATTAAGATACTGTATTTATTGTAATTAGCTAATTATATATACACTGACATATTAAGTAGGGGTGTAACAATACGGTAAACACCATACTGCAATATATTGCTATACGCAAAACCCGCATAAACATGCGTCGCCTTAAATGGATCAATATTATATATATTTATGCAAAAAATTATGGAATTCATATGTAGTTTCAAAGTGAAATAGTGTTTAATTGATGAGCAAATCGAATACAAATGATGGAGGCAAAATGAAGAGAAAATGCTGATATATATCATACATTGTGTATATTTCTGAAATCTTCGCATCGGTGGCGTCGCCATAACTACAAAAACGGTTCAGAGAAAAACGAACCGGTAAAAAACCTTCAGAATTCGTATTGCAATATTAACCGGTATAACCGTTACACCCCTGATATTAAGTCACACCTGCAAACAAAAGCCTGTTCGTCTTGTGTATAAGTTTTAAAATTTGACTTAATTAAGCAATACTCATGTATGTATGTATGTATGTATGTATGTATCATTATAATGGTCTCAGGTATGATCTGTTTATTATAAAACAGTAATTCGTTGTGGTTCTGTTTAATTTCTTTTCAGAATAGAATTTAATGTCAATCAATTATAAACGATGTGATGTTCTGCGTGTAATTCTTTACCATATTTGACGGTATAACAAAGATGAAATTATCAATGACAAAAACATGTGTGAAATGGGGATTTTATGACAAAATAGGAGAAATAGATATTTTATGACAAAATGGGTGAAATAGGGATTTCAATCAACATATATATATGGAAATGTGCGAAACTACCGGAACGAAACGAAATGGAAAATTTAAATGAAAAAAATGCATGGGTGAAATGGGGGATTTTATGACGAAATAGGTGAAATAGGGATTTTCATCGACATATATTTATATATAGTTATTTTATATAACACTTCAGAGGAGAATCTGATGGAGTGTTACTTCTTTTAAATGTGCTGGCAGGTAAATGTATTAGAATTAAATAATATTATGACATAATTATGCACACAGTCTTTGCGGAATGGATATATCACATCATAAACAATTTCGATATAGGCCTAGCATTTACATAAAAATCTTCCATTGTAATATATTTATAAAATATTTATAATGAATAACATATTTTGAATGCCTTAACAAGCATTATATGCATCCGTAACAAAAAGATTCCCCATTTCGCCCATTTCACCATAAAATACCCATTTCGTATTTTAGTCATACCCCTACATAAGATATTTTATAAGTACTAATACTAGCTTGCATATTGTATCGCTGAGATAAACATTACATGTTACTATATTCCCATGTATACTGTTGGAAATTTCCTCTGTGTTAAATTATTCTACAATCTAGCTCAATAAAATTATTGTGTCAGTACACCGCTGTGTACTGCGCACAATCGTATCCGGTAAACAGTTGTAGACAGTGGTGATTTACGTTCGGGAAAATGCGTGATACTTCCGACTTTTTCCGATGGCGTATAAATATATTTAACATCATTTATAAAGAAGAAAAGACAATACTCAACTGTGCTAAATATATACGATAAATATTGAATTCAACTTACTTATGCTTTTCGTTACCCCCCTCTTTATTTATATATTTCATTAAATCGTTCCAGACAATGGAACTATTCACCGGAAGTAGTATTACATAAACTGTGTTGTTAGGTCAATGTTATGGCGGATTTGAAAATTGCAAAAAATTGCGCATAATTATGAAATTCTTCCCCTGAGTGCTATATCTAGCAATATTTCTCTGACAGATGCATAAACCCTGACACAGAGTATACTCTTATGTGAGAATAAATTGACAATGACGTCATTTTCGCCTTTCACACCGCCGATTGTCAAGCGTCTACTTAGTCTTAAGAAGGGCGACCGGGAGAAAGAGGATAAATGGAGCGAGAAAGCTGTGAAGAGCCTCGTTAAGAAGTTAAAAAAGACGGGAGGCCTCGACGAATTGGAGAAGGCCGTGACTCAACAAGATGCCAACACAAAATGCATCACTATACCAAGGTGAATAGAATGTTAGAATGTTTGATCATACAGTACCCCCCCCACTAGTCAATAGACAGTTATGTACCCTATAGCTTTTACTAGCTGTGTTGTAAAACTACCCATTGTCGTGACAGTTACCTTACTTGTTCATGTCTGTTAGAACTGACAAAAATTGAAGTATTGCTCACTGGTTTACATGGTATGGCATAAAAAATTCAGATTTTAAATTTGATATAATGTTATGAAATAATCAACATTAGTACCGAAGAAAAGTATTCTCTGACTCTGTTTCTGTAAGTTTGTGTCAATTTGAAGGAATATAATTGCAACCTTTCGGACTGTCGTACTGAAATAAGATAAATTATCTACCAACATTTATCATGCAAATCTCTAAGAACATGATACATCATTAAATGCCAGTTATATTTCTTGTTTTCACTTGAGTTCATCATCGTACCAACAGATAGGGTCATTTGAACACTGACCTCTGAACCTCCCGTAGGCTAGCTGTCCAAATAATTTCCTCACATAAGAAATTTGGTCTAGGTGGGATGCAAACTCATACTGGTGAGGGGCTTGTAATATTAAGTCAGAGACAGTGTTCCCACTCACATAAAATCTTGCATAAATCCCGCAGTAAAATTGAAAGTCGTGCAACATATTTTGATCCGGTCCAACAAAATCCTTCTCTTATCCCCAGATTTCAGACCAAAAGGGTAAGCTTACCCCCAATTTCAGAAGTGAGTGGGAACACTGAGAGACCATAACCGCTCTGGAGTTCCCTACACCAAGTTACTTCCTGACATACAAATCAGTATCTGATTGTTGTAAACTCTTACATGGCTATGTCAGTTTATAGCAAATTGCTGAAAATATTAAGGAAGGAAGTTTTTATACTATTCTGAAAAATTCAACAAAATTATTATTCAAGGGTAATTGTGTTCACTGTCAAACATTCTGACTGTTAATTGTCTCTTCATGAATTTCAATTTTCTCAGCATAAGTACAGTAAGATTATAAGTTGAATTATAAATGAATGAATATGGCATTAAAACCTTCGATATTGAAGTTTATTTTAATTTTAAAGTTACGTTTTTATTGCTGTTATCTGCATTCTCTGGTTCAGGTACCCCGTAGAGTCACAGTTGTAAGTGAATTGTTTTCTGTTTTGCACTTCTTGATTTTTGTTTACCTTCACCTAAGTTTCTTGTTTGATGACAGTTAACAGTATCAACACCATAATAATAGACCATAAAAAATTGGAGTAAGTAATATAATTCACCAAACTGAGCAGGATAATTAGACCTAAAGCTGCACAATTTGTTCTTAATATATTTCCTTATTCCAGAATGGAACAACTTCTTTACTTGATGGATTGCATATTTTTTAATCTGTGCCAAAAACTGCTGCACTTATTTATTAAGCTGCGGCCGTGGTCCAGTGGTTAGTGCGCTGGACTTGTAACCCGGAGATCTGGGTTCGAATCCTGGTCGTGGCAGGTCATACCCTTCTATGAAAATTTGACAAAAATGTCAATTTTCCTTCATATGTGAAGTTACCGGCTCCTTGTGGAAGGGTAAGTTAGTACTGGTTAGTGCTACAGGAAAACTGTTTAGGTGAACCAGTCGCAGTGCATGACTGAAAAATTGTTGAAAAACAGCGATAAACCCCAGTAACAATAAGTCATAAAAACAAACAAACTTATTTATAAACTCTCAATGGAAGTCTTTTTTTGTCCTCAGCAAACCAAAATGATTTCATTCCTTAAATATTATGCGCACGCAGGGGTGTAGGATTGAGCTGGAAGCCGGGAAAAATCAACCAGCTATTTGAGCATTCTTGCCAGCTTCCCTTTTTACATAAATATACTGTGTTATTTTTCCCCATAATTTACGAATGGCCCCTTCCCTACCTGTGAAAAAAAGCCCTGTACTTTGCTTGCTCTTAAATTTAATGATTGAGTTTTAAGTTACAGGTTTGCTGTTCTGATTAAAAACATATTTTTCAAATTGCTTGTTAATTAGTTAAACTAACATTGTTCAAGTTGCTAATTGTTACTGATTGTTACATATTTATTAATTGACGATTGTGATAATCATTTGTTTATGAATTAATGTGGTAAACAAGGCCGGCAAAATCAATTGTCCGAGTTGCCTGAGTCGTACATTCATTCATTTTTTGTTGTCTGTAGACAGACAGGTAAAAATTCAGCAGCTATGGTCAGATTTCTGACAGAAATTTTAAATTTTCCTTACTGATAAAACAGGTGTTCAAGAAAGCGGAAGCGGAAATAGTAACAGAATTTGTTTTATTCCTAATAATCAGCTGTAATACTGATATGCAGTCCTGTGTTATTCACTGTATATCGGTCATCCTGTAAAAGTTTAGAGCAAACCATCGTTTATTTCCGGTGCAATTGCAGATGAAGTTTTTGGGTTATTTTACGTGATGCGCCTAAATCGTCCATCATTTCACATCAACTGATGCTTTTCACTAGATATTTTATGATACTAGACTTTGGTGGATATCAAACATAGTAATTTCTGTTTTATTTATATACAAACAATATTTTTTTTTAAAAAATACGGACGAGTGAACTTTTAGTGTGAACAAGTAAAATTTTTTGAGATTTTTTAAGTATCAGGTCAATTAATAATATTGTGATTTGGAAATTTAACAAAAACGTTTGACAAAACTTTTTATACTTTTATTAAAAAGTGTAAATAAAATTTTTGGATGTTTTTGGTAATTAACTGATAACTTCGGTCGTTTCAGTCAACTGTAACATCAGGCCTATGTAGACGCTTTATTGGAACGATTCAAACATTTATAGGATGTCCTATTTGATTATTTCCATTGTCTGTGAAATTCTGTAGTACGCATCGTTTTGCTGATAAATTATACAGGTTTTTTTATCTGGGAGTCCTAGGGCCCTCATGCTTGTCATTTTGGGGGTCCATGGTAAAGTTCAGGGGTCCATGGTAAATTTTGGGAGTCCATGGTAAATTTTGGGAGTCCATGGCAAATTTGGTGGTCTATGGTAAATTTTGTGGGGAGGTCCATGGCAAATTTGGTGGTCCATGGTAAATTTTAGGGGACTGCAAACAGAATTATGTTTGGGAATTAGATACAGACACAGGGACTGACAGTCACAAAAAACATGAAATATTCTCTGAGTTGTTTTCAATTTCAATTCGTCCATGGTTGCACCCAGACCATTTTGACAACAAGTAAAACACTTTACTCTCTTATTTAGAATTAATAAGCATCGCTCTGACACAGATTTCAGGAAAAGTGAAATGTTTATTTTACGGGTCCCAGGGATGCACATTAGTTGAAAATACGGATCCCGGATGAAAAAGTTCTGTTAGTGATGCAAGTTTTCTGAGTATCGGAAACCCTGAGTATATTAATGTACGCACATCTATTTTAATTTTTATTGTATCCAACTACCGAATTCGAACAAATTATGCGTAAATGTACGTATGACAGTGCTTAATATTAAATGGCAATATTCTGTGTACGAATTACGCACAAACGCGCACTATCTGGAGCACTGATTATATTAATTAATGAATTTGATAAATATTTATTGATGAATGAATGTGATAAATATTGGAGAAAAAACTTGATGTAAACTGAATTTTAGTGGAAAACTGCGTGATTTAAAAGATTTTTCCTGTGGGGAAGACACCTATAAATGGCCCCTTAAGTTTTGTCATTAAATGAGTTTTTCCATAGAATTGGTACAAGAGCATTAATGTGTATGTCATACAACAAACCTTTAAACAATTAGAATACCCTACAGGAAGTTTATACATGAAACATATATAAAATTTTGTTTGTTTTTGGTTAACGGATCTGCCCTGATTTTTTGCCCTGACCCCCCCCCCCACCCCTCCTGCCCCCCTCCGTAACCCTAGACTTTCATTAAGCCTGAGGGTACAAACACTGTCTCACTTTAAACTTTAACCTTTCTGCTATAAAATATTCTCAACAGTGGCTTTCAAGAATGATAAAAAAATAACAAAAAAAAGTTTCCCTACTCTATCTTTAATGAACATGTAACCAGAAATAAACGATTTTTTGGCCTCATAGAATATTAAACTGTGAAAACTACTTCATTGCTCTTTTCATATTGGGATGAGGTACCACTGGTACTGGCCGAATTGAGAAAAATGATGTTGTTTTGCTTTAAAATTTTTAGGAATATTTTGCTCTAAAACAGAATACTTTATCATATACTCTTTTATAACATTAAGCCTCAAACATGCAGTAAACAAAAGCAGTCATTTCATTGTGTTTAAAGAAAAACTTGATTCACAAAGGGTTGAGAAAAAATAGGCTTGAAAATTAAAATTACATGCGTAAAATTCTAACATTTCAGTCAAAAATTCATCTTCAGTTCCGGATTATTATGGAAAAAAATCCCTTTCTTTATAAAGATTGTAAGATAATTCTGAAGTGACAAAAATTTGTGGAAAACTTCTGGTTGCTTGGCTTTCATGGAATTTGCAACCATGATGCATTCGGGGACCCTTTACAGGTTAACCACAAACATTTATATACCTGATGCCTAAGATATTCAAAACACTGCACAGTATATGGCTGAAGATTTTGAATCAGTTTGTCCAAAATTGTGTAATTCTGTTGTATTAGTTCCTACTTTGTTACGATTTCTGCAATAGGAAAGGCATGTCAGGGCTTTTTTTCCTTCTTTAGCAAGGGCTATTTATAGGCGTCTTCCCCTCAGGAAAAATCCTTAAATTCATGCAGATTTCCCCCTAAAATTCAGTTTGCTTCAAGTTTTTTCTTCCCCCTTTTGCAAAAATACTGTGTGATTTTTTCCAAAATTTAAGAAAGGCCCCTTCCCCTCCCCGTGAAAAAAAGCCCTGCAAGTGTGACTCACAGAATCTGTGGATTAGTCTAGTTCTGAAAGTTAGAAGTCCTTAAATGGCTGCCATCTTTTTGTAAGCTTACAGTAAGCTTCTTAATCAGTTGATACATTTGAACAAATACAGTGCAACCTCTCCAGAGCGGCCCTCTCTTGAGCGACAACCTCCCTTCAACAACAGCATGCTTTTCCCCCACTGTACATTTTGGCTATTAATTTAACCTCTCTAGAGCAGCAACCTCTCAAGAACGGCATAATTTGTGTCTCCCAAAGGGTGTTGCTTTAGAGAGGTTGCACTGTGTATACAAAGTATGTACATTGAATTAAAAGTGATATTAATTTGACTTTATATGCATGTATTTGTTAAATGTAATTATCAACTACAATAAGGCCGCGGCCGTGGTCCAGTGGTTAGCTCGCTGGACTTGTAACCCGGAGATTCGGGTTCGAATCCCAGTCGTGGCAGGTCATACCCTTCTATGAAAATTTGACATAAATGTCAATTTTCCTCAATATGTGGAGAAGTTACCGGTTCCTTATGGAAGGGTAAGTTAGCACTGGTTAGTATACAGTCCAGGAAAACTGGTTAGGTGAACTGGTCGCCGTATATGACTGAAAAATTGTTGAAAAACAGCGTTAAACCCAGTGACAATAAGTCACATAAAAACAAAACAAACATCAACTAACTTAAATTTGTACTTTTTGTGGTCTAAATAAGACAATGATCATTAAGCATGTATACAAGTATCCTTATTTGCATAAAATCAACTAAAATGGATTAACTAGATGTAGGGACTTTTTTTGATTAAATTCAAGGGAAGTAACTCTTTCATGGATTTAATAAACTTACGTTCTTCTTGTCTTCTCCTTATCTGTTATAAAAAATAATCTAACTTAGCATAAGATACTCTGGTACCTTGGATAATGTCTGCTTCATTCGCTCTTGTTGCTGTCGCTGATCCGGTCTAATCACGAATTAAATGAGTCATATATCCGTGTCATTGTTTACGTCGGAAACGATTTCAACAAAAACTCAAAAAAACGTCCATGTTTGTATATTTTATAATAGAAAATGGTCCAATTGGATTTGTTGTTGCAATTGGTGCATGTAGCTTTGGTAAATATTAGAAGGGACGTGATTTGTTGTTTTGAGATAAGAATGTCAAATTTCGGCCAATGAAAACTGTTGTTACATTAAAATTGCAATTCTGCAGTTTTAAGAAACACCAGTGACCTTCCAAGCAGTGCTGATCACTAGGAGCCAATGACATCTCAGCGTATCGATCGATTAGCATATTTTCGGAAGTTTGCAGACAAGTTATATATAAATATTACGGGGCTTGTTCATCATTTTGTATTTTGCACCAATGAATTGTCGGATCCCCGGGGAAAGTTGAATGTAAAAAAAATCTGTGATACATTACTTTGTCGTATATGGCTCTAAGCATTATTGTTTTTTCTCGTAATATTGTCTTCAGAATATTGATGTATTTTTTTTTTATCTTCTGTCACAGTGTCTTACTTACTCTATCACTTGTACATGCATTTGTTCTGTCTTCTGAAATTAATGTTGTTACCATGGCAACCTAATCACTGGGGAAAAATCTGAAATTTGTCAACTTTTGTCCCATTAGGGTCAGATATATGCTGTGGTTGCCTAGGTGATGAGTTCTCGAAAAAATCCAAAAATTACACCAGTATAGTTGTAGTTATTTGATTTTAGGTTTTGTCTGAGAAGCGTTAATTAAGTTTCGTTGCTACAGAAACAAATATGTATGTATTTTTACAGAAACATAGCATTTAAAAGTGAAGTGGAACAGTTAGTCTGGTGTTAATTTTAGAATGGATAATATCATTGTTTATATTTTTACATTTTTTTTTTGCTTAGAGTGTTTTTATTGGCTGGTTTGTGTAAATTACATATTTTTATGAATATAAGGGTCAAATTAAGGATTTTATGTGTTACTGATTCATTCCTTGCGAGTTCACTTTCAGTGTTTTTTTTCATGGGTAGGGGAAGGGGCCTTTCTTAAATTTTGGGAAAAAATAACTGTATTTTTGTAAAAGGGGAAGAAAAAACTTGAAGCAAACTGAATTTTAGGGGATAATTTAATGAATTTAAGGATTTTTCTGGAGTCGAAGAAGCCTATGAACGGCCCTTCCTATAGAAGGAAAAAAGCCCTAAATTTTAATGAGACCAGGTATTATATATTTCCTGCAGCTGTGGCTTTCTGCCTTAGTTTACTTTGTACAGGTAGATCTTACGTTATTGAGTCTGCACAGACATAGCAATTAAAGTTTTCTTATCTAGGTCAAAAAAGTAGTTCCTAGACAGTCTGTTACACGGTGACCTCCCTTGACCTTTTGTTTGTTTGGGTCATGTATAAAACGTCAACAAATCCTGGCCAGGTTTACTTTTACAAGCTGTATGTTATATTGATTACATTGTGGATGTTTTGTACTCTACGTGGATTTTGTGTCTACGTTGCTTAGAGTAGGTTTTTTGTTTATAAGATTTTTTTCTTCTTAAGGACTGAGACCTTGTGGCTTTACACCCTATGTCTGATTTAGAACAAGGGGATGAACTGAGCTGACTAGGGGCTCCTGGTATTCTGTAGGGGCTTGTTTATTAATAGCATCATTATAAATTGCATGATGGTTGAATTTTTATAAGATTTGATGTTGTGATCGATTTGTCTCCTTATGTGTGTATTGATTTTAATTCTTCATATCTAGTTTGTTGGAGGAAGATTTTGTTTAAAAAACTAGAAACGGGAACCAGTCTAAAAACTCTAGCTTCTGATTGGTTGTTCTGTGCACAGTCTAATGGTTGACCAATGAAAAGGCTGGAGTACTAACTTGATATCTCAGACTGTATCCAGTCTTGGGTAATGTCAAGATTCCAGTCTGCAGCTTTGTCTGAAATACGCCTGTTTTTTTTTTTTAGTGACTAAAGTCTGCTTGCAAAGTGTCTTGCTTTTTATTCACTGGGTTAACGACTGTTTTTCAAGAATTTTTTGGTTATATACAGTGACTGGTTCACCTAACCAGTTTTCCTGAACTGTCCTTTCTCAAGGAGCCGACAACTTTTCCACAATGTGGAGAAAAAGTGACCTTTTTGTCAATTTTCGATATAAGAGTATGACCTGATGCGACCGGGATTTGAACCCGGATTGCCAGGTTACAAGTACAGTGCACTAACCATTGGACCACAGTCATGGCTTATATCTTACTTTGTTGAATTTACTACACATTTTGAGGAAGCTAAGTCACGTGATAGAAAAAGTATGAACATTTAAAAATAATGAAGTGTGACAAATAATGCTGTATTCATGGAATGTTTGAAGAAATGAATTAATGACTGATTTACTGAGAGAATGATAGTGAATACTTAGTCTCAATTCAAACAATTATCAGTTTGTTGGTTAGGTTCTAATGTACAACAATTGTGAAGTAAATTTCTGTTGTTTATAGCTCTGAGCCATTTTAGGAAAAAAAAAACAGGGTTTTCACTTGACGTCAAAAATTGAAGGTCGAAAAAGACCATTTGGCTGATGAAAATCGAAGAGTCAACAAAATTTCTTTCAAATTTTACTACAAATTTGACCCTTTGGTACAAATTTCCGAGAGTCAGAGGTTTTATTTTACTGATTTTAAGAGTTTAAATTTATGCTGTTGAAAAGGTCAAATGAATATCCTTGAAACAGCTCTGAATGTAAAGGATAGTGAATCTTTGGCTGATAATTATAAAAGCATATTGTTTTATGTTAGGCATGTCAAATGAAACGTGAATTCATGACATAAGATTGGTGGAGGCTTTTTAAGGGTCAGGGTCATTTAGCAACTTTTCCACCATTAATTGTAGAAGACCCAAGGCATACCCCTGGGTCGACCCATCGACCTTCTAAAAGCCAGCTGGACAACTTGCCCACATGTGAAATTATCTGATCATGGATGGGATTTGAACTCACAGCATTAAAGGGCTAGTGATTACTAAACAGAGACCAAAACCACTTGACCAAAGAAGCCCCTCTTATAATATGTATACACGAACCGAGTGAATGAATGCAAAAATCTATACAGAATCTATTGTATTATGACTGTAAGTTGAACTGCACAAAGAAAGTCATTTGAATGTGAAATCTGTTCATTGGGATATCGTACACTCATGTTTTATCTGTCCAAGGTTGAATGCCTCTATTCCCATCTTATGAATTTATTAATAATTGCTGTCTCTTAGGGTAAAGTGTTGCATATCCAAGTATAAACTATTTCATCCATTAATCAATTGATAGTTTGCCTTACAAATGTTCTTTGTCATGTCATGAGTCAGTGTTGTTTTCTTTGTTATTTCTTGCATTATTGTTGTTTTCTTTGTTATTTCATGCAGTAGTGTTGTTTTCTTTGTTATCTCATGCAGTAGTGTTGTTTTCTTCGTTATTTCACGTGTTAGTGTTTGAAGGGTCAAATGAAAGCCCTGTAATAAACTATATGTTCCTCTTTGATATGCATGTTTCTCTGTGAAATACAGAATTATTTGATCAGCAACATTTAGGACAATGTCATCTTTAGAATTTAAAATTCCTTTCACCTGCTATCAGGCTAATCTTTTATCAGTTTTTCTTTTGGGGGTTTTAATGTACATCACACCAACAGCCTGGGTCATTTGGCGACTTTTCCAGCTTTAACGGAAGAGGAAGACCCCAGCTGCTCACCCGGATAGAACCATCAACCTTCCATAAAACTAGTTGGGCAGATTCCTCACATGTGAAAGTTTGTCTGGTTCTATGTAGGATTTGAACTCCTAGTAGTGAGGGGCTAGTGATTACTGGACCATAGCCACTCAACCACAGAGGCCCCTCAACCACAGAGGCCCCTTTTTTCAGCTTCTTTTGTTTCGCTAATGTACTTGATATGTGGAGCTAATGTATTAAAATATGTTTCAGATCGTTGGATGGCCGACTGCAAGTTTCATCCAGAAAAGGCCTGCCTCACGTTATTTACTGTAGATTATGGAGATGGCCAGACTTACAGTCACACCAAGAACTGCGCGCGATTGACTCGTGCGAGTATGCGTTTCATTTAAAACGTGAAGAAGTGTGCGTAAATCCATACCATTATACACGAGTGGAAATACCAGAAGGTTTTGTTGAGAACGGCGACAGTAATTCATTATTAAGTGAGTATTCAGGTGTTATAATAATTTATAGGGGTGTAACAATATGGTAAAAAACGTATTGCAATATACTGCAATACGCAAAACACATATTGCAATATATTGCAATACATATTGTTTTTCGCGCAGAAAAGGAAAGCAGGAATGGATCAATATTATATATATTTATATATGAAATTCAAATGTAGTTTGAAAGTGAAATAGTGTTTAATTGATCAGCAAATTAAAAGCACAAGTTAACGTTTAAAAGTTAATGATGGATGCAGAATGGAGAGAAAATGCTGATATGTATTAAAGATTGTATATATTTCTGAGATCTTTTCATCGGTGGCGTTGCCATAACTACAAAAACCGGTTCAGAGAAAAACGAACCGGTAAGAAACTGTCAGAATTCGTATTGACCGGTATATTGGTTAACCGTTACACCCCTAATAATTTATGTCCATAATACAGTACTTCTTTATCTATCTGCTCACTGCTACTCAAAAAATAGTGATAATTTAAAAAAAAATATAACCCAATTATTTTTATTTCTTTGATAGTTACCCTTGATACTTAAATGTATTTTACCACACATTTTGAAAATTTTGTTAAGAGTTGTTGCCCTTGTTCAAAAACAGAAAAATATTAATATCTGAAGATATTATTGGGTGATTTACATTTTTCTATTTTCTATTAGATTGATACTGTATTTTGGAATTTTTTTTTTTTTACTGCGAGTTTTCATCAATTTTATCTTTGATCTTTGAAAAATGGGCAACTTCCATAGACTTTAATGCAAATTTAAGGGGACAATTACTCAAAGAAATGTCACAATTTTTGAAAAAAGTCAGGATCAGTCTTATTTTATCATAGAAACCTCTGAAAATTATAAAGGTTCCCAAATTCTATCTGTCTCATTTTGAGATAATAGTTTTGGACATTATGGGTATAAAACCTTAATACGCTGGTTTAAAACTTTGAAAGCTTGAATGTTCTGTGTTTAGCATGTACTTTGGCCTGACTTAGTGTTGGTGGAAGAAATTAAAGTCAATTTTCAGAAATTTCATGATTAGACATCTCCCTGTGTCTGACTGGTTCCCTGTTTTCATTGCAACTTGGTTCCCATTACTATGAAATATTTTTGCTATAAGTTTTATTGTTTCTTGTTGTGTCTGTTCTTGTTTCAGCTTCATTAATGGTTACCATTTTTTAAAAATATTTTTGCAATATTTTTCATGGTTGTGTCTGACTGGTTCCCCATTTTTGTTGCAACTTCACTTACAATGGTTCCCATTTCTTATGAACTATTTTCACTAGAAGTTTTATTGTTATATTTGACTGGTTCCCCATTTTTGTTGCAACTTCACTTACAATGGTTCCCATTTCTTATGAACTATTTTCACTAGAAATTTTATTGTTATATTTGACTGGTTCCCCATTTTTGTTGCAACTTCACTTACAATGGTTCCCATTTCTTATGAACTATTTTCACTAGAAATTTTATTGTTATATTTGACTGGTTCCCCATTTTTGTTGCAACTTCACCTAAAATGGTTCCCATTTCTTATGAACTATTTTCACTAGAAGTTTTATTGTTATATTTGACTGGTTCCCCATTTTTGTTGCAACTTCAACTAAAATGGTTCCCATTTCTTATGAACTATTTTCACTAGAAGTTTTATTGTTGTATTTGACTGGTTCCCCACTCTTGTTGCAACTTCACCTAAAATGGTTCCCATTTCTTATGAACTATTTTCACTAGAATTTTTATTGTTGTATTTGACTGGTTCCCCATTCTTGTTTCAGCTTTAACTAAAATGGTTCCCATTTCTTATGAACTATTTTCACTAGAAGTTTTATTGTTATATTTGACTGGTTCCCCATTCTTGTTTCAGCTTTACCACCAGTAATGGTACCAAGAACTACTGAGATACCCAGTAAAATACCAGAGCTGGAAAACTACGCCAACACGGTGCCGGAAAACACAGAATTTCCTACTGGCCTTAGTGAGAACTTCTCTATTCCTGGTGAGTTAAATACGGTATTCAGTCTGAAAATCAGTACATGCAGTGCTTTGATTTTATCTTCTTTGGGGACACTCCGTAGTCGAGTGGTTATTTTCATCTCAATTAAAGACGATTTCGGTAGTTCGTAACGCGCAACATTTCTGCACATAAGGGAGACAATAAAGCTCTTCACGGAAGAAACACTTGCATAGTGTTTGGACAACTAACGTATCCATGAGCGCGCCAAATACGGTATTCAGTCTGAAAATCAGTACATGCAGTGCTTTGATTATATCTTCTTTGGGGACACTCCGTAGTTGAGTGGTTATTTTCATCTCAATTAAGGAAGGTTATCACTGAATGTTTTCAGTTAATCATACTTTGTTAACTGAGCTATAAGAATTAGTTGTAGGTATGAGTTACAGGGCTTTGTTTTCACGGGTAGGGGAAGGGGCCTTTCTTAAATTTGAGGAAGAATAATGCAGTATTTTTGCAAAAGGGGAAGAAAAAACTTGATGCAAACTGAATTTTAGGGGAAATCTACGTGACTTTAGGGATTTTTCCTGAGGGGAAGATGCCTATAAACGGCCCTTGCTGTAGATGGAAAAAAAGCCCTGAGTCATTGTATTATTTTTGTCAATACAATGTTCACTTTAAATACTCCCTTTGTGAAGAATTAGCTACATCCTGGACTTTCATCCAGAGCTGAAATGTTTAAGCCCTTGTGTCTCACTGGTTTTTGTGTAACAAAACTTTTTTTTGAACTAACAGCATTAAAGGGCTAGTGATTACTAAACAGAGACCAAAACCACTTGACCAAAGAAGCCCCTCTTATAATATGTATACACGAACCGAGTGAATGAATGCAAAAATCTATACAGAATCTATTGTATTATGACTGTAATTTGAACTGCACAAAGAAAGTCATTTGATTGTGAAATCTGTTCATTCGGATATCTTACACTCATGTTTTATCTGTCCAAGGTTGAATGCCTCTATTCCCATCTTATGAATTTATTAATATTGGCTGTCTCTTAAGGTAAAGTGTTGCATATCCAAGTATAAACTATTTCATCCATTAATCAATTGATAGTTTGCCTTACAAATGTTCTTTGTCGTGTCATGAGTCAGTGTTGTTTTCTTTGTTATTTCATGCATTAGTGTTGTTTTCTTTGTTATTTCATGTGTTGTTTTCTTTGTAACAAAACAGCTGGAATTATTTGGCAAATATTCTCCCATAAAGGCCATGTGAGCAGAATAAATGCTTCCATAGGGCCACTGTGCAGTAGGTTGTTAGTGTTCCAGTCCGTTTGACAGTATTTTTTGACCAGTCAGTGATCGGAAAGAAATTTTCTCAATAGGACAATCGTCCTTTCAGATGCAAGATCGGTGTGACATTTTGAAAGCCAATGTGACATTTTCATATGCCGATAACTGAGTAGCAATTAAAACAGTTTTCATAACTATTTATAAGTGTCCATAAACTGGGCTCTTGTTGCATGAAGTAAAAGCTAGCACAAAGCGTCAGATGACACAGAGCGTCTATCATTAGGTGCTTGCGTTTGCAAAAGGAAAGAATTGCATTAAGCGTCATATGACACAGAGCAGCAGTATTTACATCATACTCACTTCATTTTGTACAAGAAAGGATTGAATTCAAAAACATGTGAATGTGCCACAGGCGCATCATTTGCCGAAGACAATGTGACATTTTAAATTTTAATGTGACGATGGCGCACGCCTTTTCCTATCACTGCAGATAAAAAAAAAAAAACAATGAAAATTTATAAATTGAAAATTATTCGAAACTTTTTATGATATTGCAAAGAGGCATTCATTATTTGACATAAATTTCAAGCAAACTGAGTATTTTGCCAATTTTTGACTGAAACTAGTTTTTTTCTTTATATACTGATTCTCACGTCTATTTGTTTTCATGAACATCGCAAAATGCCCCCCATCCCCGCCGCCTGCTGAAATCATGATTAGGGTTGTTTCATTTTTCGATCTCTTCTCTCCTCCGATCTGTTTATTTGTTACAAAATTTAAGAAACAAAAAATAAAAAAGCAGTGGCTTAACCCATAAAATAAATTCAATTCACAGTAGGTGTTTTTACCCTATGGGGCCAGCTTCTCTTTTAATTCAAATAAACCTTCATTTCTTATAAATGTAATTGTCAGAACATCTGATTTCTTTATTGAAAATCCATGGAGCTGTAAATGGTAGAGTTTTTCTCGGCAAATCACTTTGAAAATTGTTTTTTAATATGTATCCATCTACGAAAAAAGGACTTTAATTGTTTTTGTCTACGTAAAATGGCTATTGATTTTTCCATTAAACATAACTTCTTGTGACTAAACTTGTTAATGTATTGTTAAATAGATTATTTTGAAAACTGACTTTACTCTCTTGTCAGGAGTTCTTGAACAACATAATTAGATATATCAGTTTGGTTTATAAATTGTTAACATATTTAGAACTGACTGTTGAATACTCTAGGTTATATGTTTAAACTGGCGTCTGTTGACAGGATATGATTGCTGACAGGATTTGATTGTTGACAGGTTGTACTTGTTGACAGGTGGTGCTTGTTGACAGGTTGTACTTGTTGACAGGTGGTTCTTGTTGACAGGATTTCATTGTTGACAAGTGGTTCTTGTTGACAGGTGGTGCTTGTTGACAGGTTGTACTTGTCGACATGTGGTGCTTGTTGATAGGTTGTACTTGTTGACAGGTGGTTCTTGTTGACAGGATTTCTGTTGAATGGTGGTGTTGGTTGACAGGATTTCATTGTTGACAGGTGGTGCTTGTTGACAGGATGTGATTGTTGACAGAGATATTCATTTGCCTGACATGGTGTTCTGTTCCATATAAACAATTAAACTACACCTTGTTGACATAGTGTACTATTCCATATAAACAATTATACTACACCTTGTTGACATGGTGTTCTATTCCATACAAACAATTAAACTACACCTTGTTGACATGATGTACTATTCCATATAAACAATTATACTACACCTTGTTGGCGTGGTGTTCTATTCCATACAAACAATTAAACTACACCTTGTTGACATGATGTACTATTCCATATAAACAATTATACTACACCTTGTTGACATGGTGTTCTATTCCATATAAACAAACCCCTCGTTGACATGATGTACTAATCCATGTTAACTAGTTCTAATCCATATAAACTTGTCCATATTGACAATGTGCCCTGACCTGATAAACTAGCCAATGTTTTCAAAATGTCACGAAAAAACATGGCCTTGTTGACACCTTTATTTGTATTGAATTAGGTGGAGGTCATAATCTGAACTAGCCTCTGTTAATAAGGTGTTCCATATTACTGTTAACTAGTCTCTATTGACAGGATGTTAAACTGTGAACAAGTCTATATTGACAGGGTGTTAAACTGTGAACAAGTCTATATTGACAGGGTGTTAAACTGTGAACAAGTCTATATTGACAGGGTGTTAAACTGTGAACAAGTCTATATTGACAGGGTGTTGAACTGTGAACAAGTCTATATTGACAGGGTGTTAAACTGTGAAATGACCTTTATTGACAGGGTGTTAAACTGTGAACAAGTCTATATTGACAGGTGAAATGGCCTTTGTTGACAGGGTGTTAAACTGTGAACAAGTCTATATTGACAGGGTGTTAGAGTGTGAACAAGTCTATATCGACAGGGTGTTAAACTGTGAACAAGTCTATATTGACAGGGTGTTAGACTGTGAACAAGTGTATATTGACAGGGTGTTAGAAATGGCCTTTATTGACCGGGTGTTATACTGTGAACAAGTCTATTTTAACAGGACGTTATACTATGAACTAGCCTTTATTGACAGGGTGGTGTACTATGAACTAGCCTTTATTGACAGGGTGTTATACTGTGAACTAGCCTCTATTGACAGGGTGTTATACTGTGAACTAGCCTTTATTGACAGGGCGGTGTACTATGAACTAGCCTTTATTGACAGGGTGTTATACTGTAAACTTGCCTTTATTGACAGTGTGTTATACTATGAACTAGCCTGTATTGACAGGGTGTTAAACTGTGAACTAGCCTTTATTGACTGGGTGTCTTACTATGAACTAGCCTTTATTGACAGGGTGTTATACTGCGAACTAGCCTTTATTGACAGGGTGTTATACTGTGAACTAGCCTTTATTGACAGGGTGTTATACTGTGAACTAGCCTTTATTGACAGGGTGTTATACTGTGAACTAGCCTTTATTGACAGGGTGTTATACTATGAACTAGCCTTTATTGACAGGGTGTCTTACTTTGAACTTGTCTCTGTATAAAAAGTGTATATCATGTATATTCTGTGGTCTTCATTTCCTGGATATTTTTTGTGTGTCTGTTCACTTCTTGTCCTTTATTTAGGCCTGTCATGTACAGTAACAGACAAAAAAATTCATCAAACCAAGATGTTGAACCAAGAAATATCTCATCTTAGTGTATAAATGTCAGAACACTCCAGCCACAGCGGACTGTTATAGAATAAAAAACTGCTGTTACTCTACATGTCATTATTGATTAGTGATTGGTGTTAGAGTGCTTATGTATGTATGTATACGTCTTGCTTGCTTGCTAGACCACTGCTACCAGTATATCTCCGATACGTACCAGTATGCTGATTTTTGTGTTAGGTCCGTTATCCAATATATTTAGCTATCTCTACATACTGAATGAACGCTGAAGTTTTTTGCAAGGGTCGATAAAACTTGCCTATATATATACGTATGTATATATACAGTGCTGTACTTTGTACGTTGCAGTTTATTCCTGGCGAATTTCTGCAGTAATGAATTATGGTATATTTGTCTTGTTTACATTCGCCGCATTGAGGCACAGAACAGTGTCGGCAGACATTAATATCCGTGAAGGAAATCGGTTGCCCGGCGTGACCCTTCTCAATATTGACTTATTCTGTGAAAAATTGACAGTCTTGCAGAAAATTGATTTTGTAAGACGTCTGTACTTAATTCAAAAAGTAGATTGACACACATGTGATAACAAACGTCTGTAGATGAAGTCCATTGTGTGAACTTTACTAAATCTTCAGCAGACCAGTGTTGTTGTTGCTGTTGCTGTTGTTGCTGTTGTTTTTACTAGTTTTGGCTGAAATTCCCCTTCTGTCATTCTATGTTTTTCCCCTAAATTCAAGAAAAATTCCACTTCAGTTGAGAATTTTATTTTTCTTAAAGACGTTTTTGATACCCCCGTGAAATTGACCTGTAGATGATCTATTTTGTCTTTAACAATCAACAGCAATTTTTTCCTTCTTTGTTTGGATCGGACCCTTCCCAATTGAAATGAAAAACACTTTTTCCCATTTCCCATACTAAAAGTTCCCAATTTTGGCATCACACCACATGCTTTTTCCCTATAGGACTGGACTCAGACCCCTTCTCGAAATTGAAAAAAGTCACTGCCAAATCATGGCAGCCAAGTTCTATCACAGCATTATTCCATAATAAACATAGCTACCATATATTCCCTAATAAATGCCTCCGGGGGCCGTTACATTTTTTAAAGAGGGGGCATTTAATTGAGAACAAAAAGTAAAATTTGAAACTAGTTGCCAAATATGTATTAATAAATTTAAACCACAGACTAACTTTTGAAAATTGTCCAAACGTCTGTTCTTTAAGCTTTAAAATAGCCTGTCATGGTAAGACACTTTTGTTTTCTCTTGTCGAAAAAGGGGGTGCGTTTATTAGGGGAGGGGCGTTTAGAAGGGAATATACGGTATTCTTTAACTTGTTATGAATAACACTTAGTGTACTTTTTCTACCCAGGTGACAAAATTGGGATATAACTAGAAACAAGTGAATAATATTTATACGCCTAACTTTTTCTACCCAGGTGACAAAATTGGGATATAACTAGAAACAAGTGAATAATATTTATACGCCTAACTAAATTACTAAATTTTCTGCCTAACTATTCCTAAATTATCTGCCTAATGTTTTTGCTTAACTTCATGCCTAACTTTTCTACCTAACTATTCCTGAATTTCAAGCCTGCATTATTGCCAAAATTTTCTGCCCAACTTTAATGCCTAACTCACAATACTTTGTTGCAAATTTAGTGCAGAATAGAATAAATTTTGACAGTAATAGAATAAATTTTGACAGTTTTACATGATCACAATGGCTTGGTGTTACCACTGATTTCAATGTGAACTTTTATGAAGTTTTGACCCTCATTAATGCAATCAGGTAATTAATTTGTTGGAATGCTATGAATATTCATGAACGATCATTAATCATGAATATTCATAGATACTTAGTAATCCTACGACATGCTTCTCAGTGCCTGAAAACTCTTTCATTATAAATCTCTCTCAGACACAAATATTTTTTTATAAAATGCCGAACTTACATTCAGGCACTAAAGTTTGGGAGTTAATTGTAATCCGTAGTCTGCGCTTTTTCATGAAATTTTTACATTACTTACTTTGTCTGTATGCGTGATTTCAACATTGTCTTCCGCAGAAATGAGAAACGTCAATTGTGATGTTATTTAATCAGTTCTGGGAACTAAATCTCAAAGAAATATTTAATATTTGGTTGAGATATATGTAAATGTAATATTAAGTTTGACTGATAGGGCTGTTGTTAAAAGAATGCTGGTTTATAGTTACGTTACCCGACTTACAACAGCTGCGACCAATTGTATAAACATTGGGTAAATTAAATTTTGGGTTAAAGTTTGGTAAAGCAATTGTATAACAGTTTGGTTAAATTTTACCAGGAATTATTTGTGGTTAAATTAAACCTAAGAATTAAATAAAGAAGTCGTCAAGATCCTCAGTTTGTCTGTTTACTGGTCTAAATTGTTCAAGTTGTCCAGCGATTGGTACAATAAGGGCAGACATCTTGTATCTTTTTATCTTTTGGTTAACTTCCTAACCTAACCTTAAATTTAACCCAGTGATTAAATTCAACCTAAGTTTATACAATTGGGTGCTGGTAGATAGGTCAGTTTATACCATGTTAACATTCCAGTGCAACCTCTCCAAAGCAACACCCTTTTTGAGAAGCAAAATTATGTTGTTGTTGTTTTGAGAGGTTGTTGCTCTAGAGAGGTTCAATAAATAGCTAAATTTTACAGAGGGGAAAATCATGCTGTTGTTGAAGGGAGGTTGTTACGTAAGAGAGGGTCACTTTGGAGGGATTGCATTGTATATGTTTTTACTGAAATGACAAAGTGAAATAAAAAAATGGACTATTTTTGGTTGGAATTCTTTGTGAGTCTGTCACAGTGCTACAAACTAATATTTTCTTAGGATGGCCTTCTTGAGGTCTCAGTTCTAAGTTTAAATTGTTTCTCTAATAGTTGACTGGATTCTTCTTATAATGGTTTCACGTTGGAAGCTTACAATATCATAAGGCCAGGGGAAAAAAGTTGGGTTCCTGGCTACCTGGTTCCTGGCTACCTGATTCCTGGGCTACCTGGTTCCTGGCTACCTGATTCCTGGCTACCTGGTTCCTGGCTACCTGATTCCTGGGGCCTGGCTACCTAATTGACCCCTTTTTTGGTGCTGACCCTAAAGTTTTTAAGAGCAAAATTCAAAGCACAAAAATCTTTTGGACTAATTGTTCCGCCGAAGTTCAAAATGTTTGTTTAGAAAGAAAATTTGAGAAGTTTTGGCAGTCTTCATACCCTTTTTTATCTTATCTGGTAATGGTAAACAAGATGGATTTTTTATGCTAGCCTAAACATAATCTATCCTTTCTAGTGAATTGAAAAATGTTTTTCAGTTACTAGTGTAAGTGAAATTTTTTAGTCATTGGAAATCGAACTTTTTCGTTTTATCCTGATGAGTGGAATTATATATTGTGGTCGGGGTCATATATTGGAGACTGGGGTCATATATTAAGTGTTGGGTCATATTTTGGGGCTGGGGTCATATTTTTGGGATGGGGTGATATATTATAGGTGTGTGTGTCATGTATTAGGGGCTGGGTCATACATTTTGGGGGTGGATTCATTTGTATAAGGGGCAGAGTCATATTAGGGGGTGGGGTCATGTAACAGGGGTGGGGTCATGTAACAGGGGTGGGGTCATGTAATAGGGGTGGGGTCATGTAATAGGGGTGGGGTCATGTAACAGGGGTGGGGTCATGTAACAGGGGTGGGGTCATGTAGTAGGGGTGGGGTTATGTATTTGAGGTGGAGTCTTTATATGGAGTTTTGATATATTGTGTTTCTCCTGTATGATTACGTACATTTACTACCTCAAAGTGTTATTTATCATTTATCATGGTACAATTGATCATAATTCATCCAATAATAGTTTTTTTTAAAGCAGAATATGAAAAAATCAATCTTACAGATAGTTAGTGATTTTGTTTTTTTGTATTCAATTTTTGTATTCATTTATTATCATTTATGTATGAAAAAACATACTGTGTAAGCTGTGGTTCAGCTCTCCTGAGCTCTGGAAGATATTGCAATCCTGCGTCTCTTTGATTGATCGGAAGTTTTAAATTCTTTAATATTGGGTCAGCTATTTTTTTTCCGTCTTAGGGTGGGGCAAATGGACCCTTTTCAGTTCAATTTTTTCCCAATTCCTGACCTAAAAATCTCCAATTTTGGCATCTTATTGCACATTTTTTCTCCTTTGGACTAGGCCCATACTCTTTCCATTTCCCAAAATTTATCACATTGATTTTACCACAAATACAACTTGGGCCGAAAAATAATTTATGTGTTTATGGCAAGGGCCTTAAAACAGCTAGATAGGGTGGGCATCAATTTTTCTTTGAATATTTTTACTGACTTTGATTATTTATTTGTTTACAGCAACCAAACAAATATTTGAGTATATTCAAAGGTTTAACACTGTTTTCATGTAAATATGGTGGGTGGTTCACCTAACCAGTTTTCCTGGACTATATACTAACCAGTACTAACTTACCCTCCCATAAGGAGCCAGCAACTTTTCCATATATTGAGGAAAGTAAACATTTTTGTCAAATTTCATAGAAGGTATGACCTGACATGACTGGGATTTGAACATGGATCACCGGGTTGCAAGTCCAGTGCACCTATTCACACAATTACTTACCTTTATTGACTTGCATGCTCAGCCTGGTTGAAGTAAACTGCAAATCACATGGCGTTCTATTAGTGGTATTTGGTGTCCATGTGTTTAATTCAGTTGTGAAAATTGCTCTACTCTGTAGGTGTCTGTTTAAATAACTCACAGTGAAAATTGCTCTACACAATGTGTACTTGTGTAAATAACTTATTAATGAAAATTGCTCTACTCAGTGTGTACTTGTGTAAATAACTTATTAATGAAAATTGCTCTACTCTGTGTGTACCTGTGTAAATAACTTTGTAGTGAAAATTGCTCTACACAATGTGTACCTGTGTAAATAACATAGTTGTGAAAATTGCTCTACTCAGTGTGTACCTGTGTTTATAACTTTGTTGTGAAAATTGCTCTACACAATGTGTACTTGTGTAAATAACTTAGTTGTGAAAATTGCTCTTCTCTTAGGGTGTCTGTATAAATAACTCATTGTGAAAATTGCTCTACTCAGTGTGAACTTATGTAAATAACTGAGTTGTGAAAATTGCTCTACTCTTAGAATGTCTGTATAAATAAATCACTGTGAAAATTGCTCTTCTCTTAGGGTGTCTGTGCAAATAAGCTATTTGTGACAATCACAATTTCGTCTGAACTTGTTCTCACAAACACAGAGTCACTCTGTGAAGGTTGTTATGTCTGGTATTGGTAAATTGATTTTTATCCAAGCTTTGATGTTAACTGGTCAATGGGTCAGTTGTGGTCACTCTAAACTGGTAAAAAGCATTTGTGAGGTTGTCCTAGTTCCTTGTTGTAAATCTCTGAATGTTTTAATTAATGGTGCACTGAACTTTCAAAGCTTTTTTTTTAGGGGAAGGGGCGTTTCATAAATTTGGGGAAAAAATAACAGTATTTTTGCAAAAGGGGAAGAAAAAACTTGATATAAACTGAATTTTCGGGGGAAATCTGCATGAATTTAAGGATTTTCCTGAAGGGAAGACGCATATAAACGGCCCTTGCTATAGACAAAAAAAACCCCGACTTTAATTGTGTTGACCCCCATTTTGATGGTTTTGTTCGACTAGTAATGGTCTCTGTAAGCCCCTCACTGGTACCAGACAAATTGTACATAGGAGGAAGCTGTCCTGCTAGTTAACTGGTCAGTGGTTCTTCTCAGGTATGCGTCTTTTTTCTTTTTTTTTTCACCTGAATGACAATAACAGAAAATTAAAGGAAGGTCTTCGAGTAGTTTGAAAAATACATAATTGTGATAATTACTTAGGGTAATATGTGCGTAAGTTAACTATGATGTTTATTTCTTGTATATTGGTGCATTTGACTCAGGGATTTTTTTTCGCATCTTTGGGAAAGGGTCCGGTCTGGTCCAATTTGGGAAAAATGCATGGTGTGATGCCAAATTGGGAATTTTTGAGGTCGGGCATTGGGAAAAAAATGTCTTTATTTTTTATTTGGACCAGACTCTAACAAAGAAGGAAAAATCGCTTTGACAGCTATGGTCTTGTCAGAGCCGCCCTAGAGAGAGGGTAGAAGATACAGGAGAACTGGGTATATATATATCCCTACTCTTTTCGAACAGACCCCCTGATTCTTTATCATACCTGGTATAGAGCAGATACAAGCCACACCCGTTTCCTGGGTAGTGGAGTTGTTGAGTGTGGGACACAGATTGTGACAGAAAAATACTTTGATGTACAGTGGTAGATTGATTCTGGTCAATGTGTGTTAACATGTATAGCTTGTTTCGTGATTCACTGTGGAGTGATTTTACTGACTCGTGAAGTACTTTATTGATAATCAAATTCATGTCTAGACATTCACAGTACTCAAAGCCAAAGAAAACAAACGATTTGTACAGAAACTGTAGACTTTGACCAATAATATGACATAGTCTTACGATATTGATCCGACGTAATAAAAATGTCTGCATGTTAAGGTTCTAAAAAACGCTTGTTGATAATGCTTTGTCAGTTTCATTCACCTGTCATGGTGGGGTGTATCGAGGGAATGCTTTCAGTGGACAAGGAAATGGGAAACATCATCGCAATTGTCATAATTGTTGTCCAGCCTCTAAATCAATTATTTCTCATCTGATCTTCACCAAACTGGTCAAAGTGTTTTGGGTGTATATTTTGCCAAGTTTGATGACGGGCAACTCGGCCCCCCAGCACACTTGAATTGTGGTTGCTAATCCAGTAAAAAATTATGACAAAGACCTTGTCTGTTCCCCCAGTTGAACATTTTCCATCCAAATTTCAAATGATAATTTTGACAGGCATATTTTGAGACTCTCTTGGGTCAAGGGAATTTTTTAGTTGGTCGCTTGACTGCAAACCTATAATTTATTTTTATCACTGAGTTTAACGCCTTTTTTCAACAATATGGCAGCCAGTTCACCTAACCAGTTTTCCTGGACTGTATACTAACCAGTACTAACTTACCCTTCTGCAAAGAGCTGGCAACTTCTCCACTTATGTAGGAAAATTGACATTTTTGTCAAATTTTCATTGAAAGGTATGACCTGCCAAGTATAATTTTTTAACGTTGCCCTGATACCATTATCATGATGCAGAGTGGTGAGGCTCATTTTTCTGGAAGGTGTTGGTGTCCCTAAATAAGCATGTACTTATTGGAAAATGATTATGAAGGGTTCATCTGTGTTGGGGAAAACTGGATTTTTCAAGGTCATGAAATTGTCCGGCAAATTTTGAAATTTGAAAATGTCAGGGAGAATTTGAAAATTTAGAATTTTCTAATCTTGCTGTCAGCTGATTATTTCGGATTTTTATCTAAAAGCTTTGGCAGTCTCTTCATTTTTTTGTGATGTATAGCAAAAACAGTCAATGTTCCATTTCTATTAAACAGATTTGACTTTTTTATCATACTTCAAGTCTTTAATTGAATTTGTGTTTACCTTTGCCGGGGAGTTGTATGTAATAGTTTGTATATATTTTTTTGAGCCTTCTTGTGGTGAACTCGACAAAGTCCACGCTTGGACAGTTCGTTCTCTGTACGTGCGTCTGTCTTGGCCATTACTATGTCTAACTGTACTCAGTCGGAGATTTCAAAATAACTTGGCTCAAATGTTTACCATGATGAGATGACGTGTTCGGCCTAAAATCCAAGGGCATAGCTCAAAGGTCAAGGTCATACTATAAGATCAAATGTCAAAAATTTGTCTTAAACAGCTTGCTTGGACTATTATAATACAAAGGCTTCATCTCTTGACAATAGCAGGCTTGACATGTTGCCCTTTGGCATTTTAGATTTATTTATATGTTGGATTTTGTGTTTGTATTTTTGTTTGTATTTTTGTTTGTTTTTGTGTTGGTATTTGTGTTTTTGTTTGTGTTTGTATTTTTTTTGTGTGTGTTTGTATTTGTGTTTGTATTTGTATTTGTGTTGGTATGGCTCAGGTTAGCTTGTTTGGACTGTCTGGGTCCTCTTGTCTACAAAAATCAATGTGTAAACAGGCTCGGTAAAAAAAAATCTTAGAGGAAAAAAATCTCAATTAAAGTTGTTAGCTCCAACTTTGGGTGATATATTTTGTCATTATGGCTATATTTGTTTCGATTTTTTCTCTTTCTTTTTTTTATTCCACGTTAATAGGAATCATAAATTATTTACTTCGTATTTTTTTCCTGTGGTTGTCTGGTTCATGTGAGTAACAAATGAAGACACATTAACGTGGCTTTGTTGTCTTAGACTTTTGTATTTTGTTTAATTATATACTCATAGTTGCAATGATTTTTTTAGGAAAGGATAAAATATGAGGTTTCTTAACCAGTCTGTCAACAATATAGCATTTGATTGCTTGATTTCGGTGTGCAATTTTAAAATCAACCAATCAAAAAGCTGCATTTTTAGACTGGTCTTTGTTTGAGGTTTGAAAACTGGATATGGAGATTAAACTCCAAACTGAAGCATTTGATTGGTTGTTTTTTAGTTTAATCTCAAAATTGACCAATAGGAAGACTGCATTCTATATCAGTCTCAGCCCATTTGATTTTTTCTTTGTGGCTTCTTAATTATAGAATTATTTGTTTTTTTTCTACTTTTTGCACTTTGGTACCATTTGGCTTCACCTCTCTATCTTTTAGATCATTTATTGTCATAGCAAATATTTTGATTTGAGATTAATTATAAATCTCATGATTGTAGTTTGATTATGTCTGAATTTTAAGGGTTTTTTTCCAGCTATTCCTTTTGATTTGAGATTTAATACCAATCTCATTATGTTTTGTTATTTTTCTTTTGGTTTTGAGATTACATGTAAATCTTGAGATTTTATGAGATGTTCTTTCTTCATTTGAGGTCAAATTGGAAACTTTGATCTTTTTGGTTTGAGATCCAGTGTAAATGTCATGTTTGTGAATAATTTTTTTCTTTTTAGATTTTAATAATTAGTTTCTTAGAGATTGTGTGTAAATCTCAAATTTATTTAATCTGTTGTTTTGAGATTAAGTATAAATCTCAATATTATTTAGATATTGTCTGATTCTCAATACATTGATTCACAATTTTGTTTGTGGTTTTGATTTGAATTTCACGCTTGTAATTAGTCACGGCGTAGTAACAGTTACATTTTTCAAAGTCATTTGTTCTAAAATTTTCTCTCTGGAACCTGAATGTACATTCAGTCTATCAACTGTAGAATCGAGTGTCATTTATATTGTAATGCTATAAGATCAGTACATGAGAGCCGTCATGTTTTTCTTCTCGATTTTTTTCCATTTAGGTCAGTTTAGCTTATTTTTCATTACATAACCACCAGCCTGTCAGAAACTCTCCTTGTGGAAATCAATAGTGTATATATATCTCGTCTGTTTCCAAGAAATCAACTGTTTACTTATCTATGGGAGATTTTATGGGAGAAAGCCGGGAGCCAATAGTTTTACCTACATGCTGGGTACCAGGGAAATTACCTACATGGTATAAGTAGGTAAGTTTTGCGACTATTTTTAGATGCTCAGAGGTCGACTATTGGTTTCTGAGTACAGTCTGGAACTAGCAGACGTATGTAGACTGGTTCTAAAGTATTGCAACATCTGTCTCAGTATCTAATGATAAAAAATTTAGACACAGTCTAGGTTTTTTTTCTGACTGCTGCTGCAGTCAAAATGCAAACACAGGGATTTTTGTCGATATTTGGAAAATTACAATTTTTATGGATACTGTGTTCTGATTGGTGGAAATTTGGTGAATAGATAAGCGCACCCTTCGAACGTTTTAGTGTGTCCTCATATGTTCCCGAACCTGTTTCGGTCTTGCGTAGATCTCAAATTTTCGGGTGGCCGAAAATCAAGTGATTCCGAGAAAAAATTGGAAATTAAGTTATTACGTAATATAAATGAATTGGTTTATGAAGTGTTTGTGATGCTCTGGTTATTGAAACGGTTTGTTTACATTGTGTGGTGGGGTCTTCTGGACGACTGAGTTGTTATTTCGGTGGTATTATTTTAAACATAAGAATATTTAAAAAATTTGATATAATTTAGAAATATGGATGAATTTGCCAATTTCCTAAGCTTTGTTTAATCTACTGGGAAAAAAATTCGGCTAATATCTTGAGAAATTGAAAATGGCTGTGTTATATTTTCTTATTGTATAGCTAAGTGTGTTGTGATAATATTTTATCTAAATATTTTACTTACTGTGTCATAAGTAGATGATGAGTTAGTTTAAAGTCGTGGCGATCATTTTTAAAGAAAATTGATTTTGTGACATCTGGTTTTGTATGTCAAATTGACATCGTAAAACATACGTGTTATTAATCACTTGTCTTTTCCTTATAATGGTTTAACAAAATATAAATAATTCCTGTGTTTGGTTTCAACTCTGCTTATTGAAGAAATACAAAATTTACTGGTATATTGTGCATAAAATATTACAGTTATATTTAAAATTTGTTGATACACATTTCTGCTAAGCATTATTTCCTCCAACAGTGGAACGATTGATTGACCAATGTAATAAATTAATTAACAGGTTGTATCAGACACATTGTTGAGAAAGCTTATTTTTCGCATTCTTATTCAAATTTGTGAGCTCAAAATATATTTTTTTTTTGGAATGTAAATTTGTTGATTTTAAAACATTTTAAATAAGCTGGTTTTCTTTCATATAAAATAAAATATTAATTATTGGATCTCAAAGTGCTTAATTACTAGTGAATAAAATAATATATTATTAAACTAAGGATTTTCATAGATTCTCAAATGAATGGATTCAGATCATGAAATTGATAGCCCGAACCTGGCTTTTTTTTCTCGAACAGTCCACCATCTGTTTCCTTGGCAAAGTTGCTCTAGCAATATGCCTGGAGATTGTCTCACTTGAGAACGATCTCATGGCTCAAATCTCGATTTCATTCTGGAAGTATTTTGGTTGAAAAGATATGATTGTTTAATGTTTATATATTTATATTCGGATCAATTATGGTGTATGTTAATAGTGTTTTATCTTAATTAACTTAGACTCACCTGAAGACAAAATATAAGATATGAGAGGGTAGAATAATGATAAATTTTAAAACATCAGACACTGGATTGTCAAATGTTTGTGGTTCTTAAAAATGGCTACTTTTAACAATTCTTTTATACTGCTTTTAAAGTGTTTTACTTCAGTTTTGTGCAGAATGTGAAAAAAATTGCAGTTTAACGTGGAATGTGGGGGAACGGGTCCGCGATAGTCTGAGACCCGGGCCCCAGTTTCATGAAAAAACTTAAGTTTGAGCACACTATTTTGAAAGTATTTTATGACTATATTTGTATTATTTGTACCTTATTTTCTTTGAAAAGCAGTGTGTTTCTGACAAAATTATAACTCTAAATCACAAATTTGTGTTAAAAACATAGAATTATCATGCTAAATTAATTTTTTTACTTTAGCACGTTATAATAGTCTCAAGTTTTTGCTCAAGTGTTTTTTGTTCTTTTTAGATACTATTTTGCATAAAATATGTTTGTTCATCTTTTAAACTGGCACCAGTAGTACTCACCAAGATCCAATAATGAACCTATAATATATTTTAACACCTGGTATTTGAATTTGAAAATAGTGTTTGCAAACTTAAGTTTTTTTGTGAAACTGGGACCAGGAGTACTTGTTTGATTGACTCTGTCTTACATGAATAAATATCTTCATACTAACTGAGAATATTCACTTTAAATCCAATTTTTGAATAAATGATCGTGGAACCATGCATGGGAATAGGTTCTAGTTTGTAATCCTGGAAATCTTGTTGGCTCAGCTGATTTGAGTCAATATTGTTGATTAAATGTAAATATGGCACAAAAAATAAATACCGTATATTCCCTAATAAACGCCCCGGGGGCGTTACATTTTTGAAAATGTGTTTGTGTCATTCCTTGGATTTAAAAAGTGTTTTCTGCTAACTTCTATTGTTCATCTGGGATTAAAATAGCCTGTCATGGCAAGTCACTTGCTTTCTCTTGTCCAAAAGGGGGAGGGGCGTTTATTAGGGGAGGGGCGTTTATAAGGGAATATATGGTATATTATGGTTTGTATGACAGCATAAGTATCAACAAGAAAAGAAATTGGCCATGTCTGAAATAAGCCAAAGGTTGGTAGGAACAAAGGGCCAGTCTTGTTTGTGAAAACCATGAATTTTTTATGCCATAACAACTAGATTCCTAAAAAATATTTTCTAGAGTGCTTAAAAGAAATTTGTGTAGTGCTAAAAATATTTTCTAGAGTGCTAAAAAAATTTTCTACCTCTTTGAATGAAAAGGAAAATGTATGCAGTGTGAAACTTGTGTTGTTTTAACTTTTAATCGGTTTATTTATGAATTTATGCATCTATATTTCACCTTTACTGCACCTTAAAGCCGCGAATATGGTCCAGTGGTTAGCGCGATAGACTTGTAACATGATGATCTGGGTTAAAATCTAGGTGTCAGCAGGTCATACCCTTCTATGAAAATTTTACAAAAATGTTGATTTTCCTCCATACATAGAGAAGTTGTCGGCTCCTTGTGGAAGTGTAAGTTAGTACTGGTTAGTATACAGTCCAGGAAAATTGACTAGGTGAATTGGCTACCGTATGTAATTGAAAAATTGTTGAAAGTGGTGCCAAACCCCGCAGAAAAAATGTTTTCTTTACCTTGATTTTTATGGCATCTTTACTTAATTTTTACTTATTTTTTACTTAATTTTTACTTCAAACTCCAGTTTTACTTTAATTTTTCATTACTTACCAAATTTATTTTAATCAATTTTTCGATGTTATATCAAATTTAGTATAAAATCTGATGTAAAAGAGCTTTAACCAAATACCGAAAATATTAAAGTAGGTGGTTAGAAAAATGTTTCCAATTTTTTTTCTAATTATGCCTTTTGTTAGAATGTGTGGTATGATTCATCTGAAAATATTTTCTTACGTAAGAATTTGTTGTTAGAAACTTAAGGGGTGGCACCTTAAGATGTTGGTTTGGTATCCGTAAACACGATTTTTTTTGGGCCTGCTTACGAAAAATTTTATCATGTTTAAACTGATATCCCCAAAATATGGGGTCAGTTGGTTTGCAAAACTTTTAAAGTTAGTTCATTTAAAAATGAGAATCTTGGCAAGAAAAAGATTGACTGAGACTGAAAAATTTTAGGGTTATCTGAAAAAAATAGGGTTCATCGCGTTAGGGTCAGCAGAAAAAATAGGGTCCTTCGCGTAAGGTTCAGTGGAAAAAATAGGGTCTATCAGGTCTGAGGAAACCAGAAAACTTTTATTATATGCCTTAAAAACGATTGTTAAGTTATTTTTATACTGTGGTGGATATGTTGGTTGTCTTAAGGAGTGTTTTCTGAATTAATCAAAGTATAAAATTTCGTAATAATAATAAATTTAAATTATAAGTATACATTTTCATAATCATCAATTTACAGTCGCAAATTGTTTTTTTTTATATGAAGATACAGTCAAACCTGTGAACAAAGGCCAACTTTGGGATGACAAAATATGGCCTTAATTGACAGGTGGCCTTTATTTTGAGGTTAGTTTGTTCTAAATTATCAGTGACATTTTTTCAAAGAATGGCCCTTATTGGCAGGGTGGTCTTGATTCGGAGGTGGCCACAAACACCGGTTTGACTGTACAAAATTAGTATTCAGATGCTCATTTCAACTCATACCTGTTTGAAAGTAAGATTACCACTTATATTTTATTATTAAAAAAATCTAGGTAAAAACATTCAATTTTTAAACCAGTGTACTAAATATCTTGAGTACAAAAATTATTTAGTGTGAATCATGCAATCTGAGTCTTTCAGACGCGTATGTGATCTATGTCTTCCAGATGCTTTTGCAATCTGAGTCTTCAAGACGCATATGCGATCTGAGTCTTCAAGACGCTTATGTGATCTGAGTCTTTCAGACGCTTATGTGATCTGAGTCTTCCAGACCCTTATGCAATCTGAGTCTTCCAGATGCTTATTGAATTCTTACTTTTATTATTATTATCAAGCTTTTTCGAGCATCAGCTGATGAAAAATACAATATTAGTAATAATAAAATGCAATCTACTTTGAATGAGAATTTATTTATTAAATTTTTTTTTTTTTGTTAACTTTAAATCAAAAGTTAAAGCTTAAGTTGGCTGTCATCTATACAAAGCTAGGATTATGATGAGAATTTTTTATCTGAAATAGAAATTACAAAATACAGTCCTTATTTCAAATAATTAGAATTTAGCCATCTTTATGAAATTGTTGGTTTCCTGTTACATGACCTACTCATTTAAGAATTTCATGATTAAAGAAAATATTTAAGCGATTTTGACAAAAAAAAATTCTGTTTTTTCTGTCTTTTCAGATTCAGTACGAGCATAATTTTAATATTAATTACATACCAGCTGTCAAGTTAGGGCCACATTACCAAAAACCAGCAATTTTTTTACGTATTGCCTTACTAATTTTTTTCTAAAATGAGGTAACAAACATTACTGTGACATTTTAGGTTTGCATTTATTGTGTTTTTTTCTAAAAAATGTGACATTATCTTGTTTCTAATTAATTGGAAAAAAACTGTCAGATAGGCTGAAACTTATCTTAATAAAAAGTAAAAATACTTTTAAGTATTTATTCAATTTCCATGACAGACAAACTACTTTGAAGTTTTCATGCGTAAAATTAATTCACAGTCTGATTTGACAAACTTTTTGATGTTATTAAAACCAGTTCTATAACATACCTTATAATCAGGTTTGTGCGAGTGTACAAATATAATTTAATGAATTCAGGACTGATATTTCATTCGTGGGAATTGGTTTTGTGTCAGAGTCGAGATTTATAAAGTTTTCGAGACGCCGATTTTCTGTCAAATTGTCAAATGAAAGCTTTCATTGTCATTTTGGTATCAATCAAGTTCCGATATTTATCACTACACAGCCATCAGTGAAATTTTGTTTATAATTTAGTTACCTAGCAACATGAATTTTTTATCACAATTTAGTTGCCTTGCAACTTGAAAGTTCTATTATAATTTTGTTACCTAGCAACATGAAATTTCTAATAAAATTTAGTTGCTTAGCAACATGGAAGTTCTATTATAATTTATTTACCTAGCGACATGGAAATTCTGTTATAATTTTGTTACCTAGCAAGATGAAAGTTCTGTTATAATTTTGTTACCTAGCAACATGAAATTTCTATCATAATTTAGATGCCTAGCAACATGGAAGTTCTATTTTAATTTAGTTTCCTAGCCTCCTGAAAGTTCTATTATAATTTTGTTACCTAGCAACATGATAGTTCTATTATAATTTAGTTACCTAGCAACATTAAAGTTGTATATGTATATTAAGCAACATGATAGTTCTATTATAATTTAGTTACCTAGCAACATTAAAGTTGTATATGTATATTATATTTATATATAAGGCCATTCTTATAAAAATGTTGGTTTGCGGTTACTTCTCCGTGGTTCTACTCAGGTTTGCGTCTAGGGTCTTCCACCACAATTAAGAGCTGTAAAAGTCGCCATAGGACCCTGTCAATGTTTATCCCCACAAAAAATTTGACATTTGATTTACAGAAAATGTGCACCATGGATATGAACTGTTAAGGGTTTGAAATCCTAATTTAGATGCTGTACAACCATGAAAATCGTGACCAGGCGGCTCGATCTCTACCTCATTACCGACACTGGCTGTTCAAATTACTTAAAAAAGTGACCAACTATTTAGTCCAAATGTATAATTTCTGAAAAAGAAACTTTAACCATGTGATTTTGTTGTTAAACTTGTGAAAATCAAACTCTACCTCTGAAATTTTTAATCGGCATTTGTTTTCGTCTTGAACACTTTTACGGCGGTGGAATTATATTGTTCTGATCTACCTCCACGAATATACGGGATTGTTGAATTCTTCATTGTTTACGGACTAGCTACCTCCGAACCAAGAGTATTTTATTCTTCGATGTTTTATTTATTCCAACAGGAAATGTTTCTGTATTAGATTCTCATAGTCATCAGTTTTGTGCGTTTACGATTTTTTAGACTCTTTGAACAATTTGTTGATGAATTCTGTGGTGTTTTTTTAAGTATTGAAAAAAAACCCAGCAACAATAGTATTTTGTGAATTATGTCATTGATTTGATTGATCTGATCGTCTATGTACGGGTTTGTAATGTGAAAAACTGTGAAATTTTGTGACAATTGCGTGAAAAACTGACCTATATCTGGTGTGATGTAAACTCAGAATTTAATTGACGTGACAATATTTCTACATGAAAAATTCTCAGAATATTTCACTGTTGTTCATTGTAACATATTTATTTAACTAAGGACAATTATCTTAAGAGCATGTACAAATAAACTTTTTTGAAAAGAAAAATGGTGCTTGACCTGTGAATTAAGATGTTTAGACTGTTGCTTAGCAACTATAAAAAGAGAGTGATTTTGTGAATTTTAGTGGTGAAGAAAACGACTTTTCTGAACTGTTCTCAAATTTATGAAGTGATTTTTCAAAATTTATTGAATAAACATATAAAATTTCTGTGATTTGATGAAAAGATTTTTTTGATACAAGAATGTGATATTATAATTCGTTGCCTAGCAACAAAGGAAAAGATTATATTACAGATCTCATTAATTTGTGATTTACCATTTAAGTATTTGAAGGCCAGTATTATATACAAGAAACAAAGTGTACGTAGACGTCTACGTGATAATATTTCCTTAAATTATATAAAAATAACTTTCTACTTACCTGGTTAATAATTCTTGGAACACAGGTTGAACTTTAGACTGGTTTGAAAACTATAAGTCTCATTTCATTGGACTGGTTTTAGAAATTAAATGATTCAAGACTCCTGGGCTGGTTCTATTGTTTCATGAAGTAAGTTTTATACCGCTGGACTGGTACTGTGACATTTGTAGGCTGGTTGTGAGGTTAAAATGTTCATAAAATGTAACGAATTCATGTCTGTGACCTTGAGCCCCTATTAAGTATTGGAGAGAAGAAGTGTACGACAGTTCTTGTTTTAACCTTCCTCGATGTCGAGTACCCAGGTTGTCCTTGTCTCTTCGTCATCGGAAAACGAGGAAAGTCGTCCGGCGCAGATGCACCGACATATTATATCATCGTTGTTTGGAGCAGGTAATTGATGGTCATTACAACTGTCATTGTTTGTTCTAGTTTTTGTGCTGTCACTTAATAAGTGGTGAGCTTGGCGTAATTAGGTCGTCCGTCTGTCTATACGTCTGTACGTACATCCTGTTATCCTTGTCAGATCAATAAATTTAGAATAAAAATTCTTAGGTTTGTGTAGTTTAATAGGGACATCGCCTGTAGGTGACCCCTATATATTTTATTATATATAGGTCATTAGGTCAAGGTCACAGTGAAACACAGTGTAGATTCCTTGTCTGATCGATAACTTGAGAAGGAATAAGCCTTGGTTTATGTATTCTCACTTACGTAAGACTTGGCTTTTATGAAATGTGTAAAAATAAATATGCCACTGTGACAGGAAAATGAAGTAGGGGGGGGGGGGGGCATAAGTGTCCTATGGACACATTTCTTTTTTTTGGAGGGGGGGAGTAAACGTTTTCAAAACAATATCAGTTGTGTGCATGTGGATTGGTTATCTAACAACAAAGCCTGGATTCCGTACCTGTTCTAACCTTGTTTACTACCAGTAATTTCTAACTTCTCCTCATGAACGATCAGCAGTGGGGAATGAATGGCCTGAAACATGTCTTCAACAAAATCATCTGAGAGAACTTTTGCCGGACTCCAGGGTTTGAACTTGCATGCCTGGGTCTGTAAACCTTACTTATCAGATGGGTGGGCCTGTATGGGTCTAGTAGTATGTGTAAGTATTTATGTGTAAAATGTGGGAGTGGTTATAGAGTTAGGGGGCGGAGCTAAGCTAAAATTAGCTGATTTAACTGATTCCTTTCATAGCGTATCAATTTTAGAAAGTTTTGTATCTTCAGTAATTGTCATGTTTTTTTCTGTATCCATTAAAAGAGAAATCTGGCTGGTTCTTAGTTTTTCACACATTTTTTATTCTGGCCAAAAAAAAACAGACTGGTTTACAAATGATTTTTAATGTCTCCAGACTGGTTTTATAAAGTCTGGAATTATCGTCCCTGTGGGGTTTTTTTTTTTATTTTATTATGATTTAGTGATAATTCCTGTGTTCTTTCCTGTTTTCCTGGGGGGCCTTTTAAACGACAATTTGCTCTTCAGTATAGTTTTTTATTAATACAAATTGAGAGAAAAAAAAAATTAAGTTTTGCGGCAATAATCGTCAATACCTCCTTTTGAGTCAGTGATACTGAAAAGTAACACTTAATTTTTACCAGAGGATGTCGTTAGACAGACTGTTTCATTATGATGAGTGGAAATTGAGAAATATCTACCTGTGGGAGGAATTCTGTGTTTTATCTGCTTTTTTTTTTTTTTTTTTTTAAGCGGATGTTTGTTTAACAATATCAAATCGATGGAAATATGAATATGCACAACATTTCCTTCATTCATTTAGACTTGCTATGAGGTGTGCTGTGACACTCAATTAATCCCCTCAGCACCCATAACTGCTTCTTTTGGCATTCCTATCTGCTACCGTTAGGACTCTTATCCATTCCCCATTGGACCCCCACCACGTCTGTCTGGACCCTCAACCACTCACTCTCATTCTGTAAATATACTTGACACCATTATTCTTTGATGACATCCGTACCATACCGCTGATTTAAGTGAGCCATGCGGAGACCTGGGTTTGTATTGTTACACAAACTAGGAACGCAGGTTTGGTTAACTGTAACACGGGTGATTTTTTCTCTTTCTCAAGTCATGAATGATCAGGCTGTAAAAAATGGTCATGTTTGCTATTACCCAACTGACCTTAGTTTTGGGTACTGACCTTTTTTCAGCACAATTCAATGTACCAAAATATTTGAGCCCCTCCAAAGTACAGGAAGTATGTTTAGTAAAAAAAATCAGAAAAGTTTTGAGACCTACTTACGTATTTTTGGGGTCAAGTTTCTGTAAACTAGATAAGTTTTTCTGCCTTTATGATCTGAATTTGTTCTTGTCTGGATGAAGGTATGACAGTACCTGTAGATCTATTTAACTCATGGTCAAAAGTTTTCCGGATTGGGCGGAAGCTCCGGGTTTTCTTAGGTCCGAATCCTTCTGGTTTTTATTATTTCCGCGACACCGAGGTTAAGATTTCCGTTTTTCTGAAAATTTTCAACTTTCACCCATGTGTAACTATTTGTGAGTAGTTTTAACTCTGATAAACCAGGAATTATATTGTAGTTATTTATATGATAAACCAGGAATTATATTGTAGTTATTTATATGATGAACCAGGAATTATATTGTAGTTATTTATATGATAAACCAGGAATTATATTGTAGTTATTTATATGATAAACAAAAAGTTTTATTGTTGTTATATCTCCTATTTCTCAATGAATTATCATTGGTTTTATCTGTATCATTGATTTGTCAATTTGTGATTAATGATGTGAGTTCTACTAGTTCTCTCCTTTTGAACTGGTCTTACAGATAATTCTCCAATAAATGTCCCTTTAATCTAACTAATACCCACACTTAATAAATGTCCCCTTATCTAATTAATAACCCCCTCTTAATAAATACCCCTCACTTAATAAATGTACCCTTATCTAACTAATACCCTCACTTAATAAATGTCCCCTTATCTGATTAATACCCCCTCACTTAATAAATGTCCCCTTATCTGATTAATACCCCCTCACTTAATAAATGTACCCTTATCTAATTAATAACCCCCTCTTAATAAATACCCCTCACTTAATAAATGTACCCTTATCTAATTAATAACCCCCTCTTAATAAATACCCCTCACTTAATAAATGTCCCCTTATCTAATTAATACCCTCACTTAATAAATGTACCCTTATCTAATTAATAACCCCCTCTTAATAAATACCCCTCACTTAATAAATGTACCCTTATCTAATTAATAACCCCCTCTTAATAAATACCCCTCACTTAATAAATGTCCCCTTATCTAATTAATACCCTCACTTAATAAATGTCCCCTTATCTGATTAATACCCCCTCACTTAATAAATGTCCACTTATCTAATTAATACCCCTCACTTAATAAATGTCCACTTATCTAATTAATACCCTCACTTAATAAATGTCCCCTTATCTAATTAATACCCTCACTTAATAAATGTCCCCTTATCTAATTAATACCCTCACTTAATAAATGTCCCCTTATCTAATTGATACCCTCACTTAATAAATGTCCCCTTATCTAATTAATACCCTCACTTAATTAATGTACCCTTATCTAATTAATACCCTCACTTAATAAATGTCCCCTTATCTAATTAATACCCTCACTTAATAAATGTCCCCTTATCTAATTGATACTCAGACCCATTTTTTATATCAAAATTTATATCCAATGAACACATTGCATGTTCAAACACTCACTTGAAAATTTTAGGGTCTCGCACGGAGATGGGCTTTTGTTTTAGAAATCTGGTACTTTCATCTTCGAAGCTGGTATCCAAAACAACTCGAATCATTTGAAACAATGTGTTGTATATGAATGGTTCCATCTGTTCTGTTTTGTCTGTTTTTGTCCTGATTTCAGACCAAACTCTTCCATTGTTTAATCAGGTGAAATTTCTTGGCTGTCGTCCTAGTTACGACCTTCTGTAAAATATTATTTGTTTACGTGTCCCGATGTAAGTGCTGTACTTGATCATTAACTGAAGTTATTCTCAGATTGACATCAGGTGATAATTATGATAATTGTGATATTTGTGATAATTATGATAATTGCAGATTTAGTTGTTATTGTATGGATTTGAAACTCAAGTAAATCATAATTTCACACTAAATTTTAGAGATGTCTGCAAATCTTAAGATCAACTCAAATGTAATGTGCAACCTCTCCAGAGTGGCCCTATCTTGAGCAACAACCTCGCTTCAACAACGGCATGATTTTATCCCACTGTATGATTTTACTATTAATTTAACTTCTCTTGAGCAACAATCTCTCAACAACAACAACATGATTTTGCTTCTCCTGAAGGGTGTCACTTTGAAGAGGTTGCACTGTAGTAACAAAACCATTTGTTGTACTTTGATGTGTGAATATTATCAAAATTTTTACTTCAAAAAACTACAACTTATAAATCTGTAGTCTAGTCCCTTTGTTTGGCTTATTTTTTCTGGGTGAAAGTAGAAAATGTTGGATGGAAATTATTTTTGTGTTTGCTTTTATTTGACACAGTTTTTCAGTTATATTCTGCGACTGGTTCACCTAACCAGTTTTCTTAGACTGTATACTAACCAGTACTAACTTACCCTTCCATAAGGAGCTGGCAACTTCTCCACATATGGAGGAAAATCAACATTTTTTGTCAAATTTTCATAGAACTGTATGGCTCAGGGCCCCGGTATGTCCCTTCAGAATTAGGTCAGATTTCCCTTAAATTTAAAAAAAACCCTGTTTTTGATAGAGAGAAGTCCTTTACTGCTGTGAGTGTGAATCCCATCCTGAGCCAGAAAAATTTCACATACATACACAATATAGGGAAGCCATCCAGCTTGCTTATGGAAGGTCGATGGTCCTATCCAGGTGTGCGCCTGTGGTCTTTCTACGCTGTTGTTAAAGCTGGAAAAATTGCCATGTGACCCTGTTTATTGGCGTGAGTTTAGACCTCGGAGAAAAAAAATTAAAATGATTTGTTGCTTCAATAATTTCTGGCTATTTTCCTGATAACGTAAGCATCAATTAAACAGAAGCACTCATCTTTTATTGATTTGGTTAATATTGTTGTAGACAATTAAGTATCAGTTTGTTGTTTTTTCTCTAGGACAATGATGTTGCTTTTTTCGGTTCGATCGATTGAACAAACTCAGTCTGTTTGTAAACTATACACTCAGCTTTCTTATCAAAAACATACCTTTAATCAGTACAAGTGTAATGACGTGGGCTTTTTTTTCTACGTTTTGGGAAAGGTAACAAGACCAACAGAAATGGGGAAAATTGCATCATTTTGCCTGAAATTTGGACATTTTTACTCAGTGTTGTATGCTACTTTATCACATCAATTCACAAATATGCAATTCAGGAACGAAATTCAGTGTTTTATAAGATGTTCATTAGGCCCTTGAAACAACATTTTGACTCTTAGAATTAGTAAAATCAAGTGTCTGAGTTTTAAGAATTTGTGCCAAAGGGTAAAATTTACAATAAAATTAGAAGGAAATTTTGTTGACACCACTTCAAGGGTCATTTTTGTCCGTCAACTTTTGAGGTCTAGTGAAAACCTGGAGTGTTCAGAAAACAAGTTTATTTAGGGTCATGAAAATAAATATAATGTATGCATACTGAAACAGGCCTGTTTGATTAACATTGCGGAAGAATTGTTCTAGAGTTAATCGAGTAGCATTAACTGAGTCGCATTGTGTGTTCAATATTTGAACACCTCAGTCCAAAAGTTTATCTTATGTTTTAGAAATTTTGTTTGAAATTTTGGGAAAATGGCCACTATTTTGGATTAGGTATGGGTTCGTTACAGGTACCAATTATATCGGGTATAAATCCCTGAAATAACTTGCATAGACTCATTTATATTTCTAACCCTTGTGTATTTGATTTACATGATACAGTTTAGGGGTCCAGGGAGCTACAATTGGCCCCTTTATAATCCGGTGCTCATAGAGCTTCTATTGGTCCCCACACAAAATTACTGTTCAGGGGTCATGGAGCTATAATTGGCCCAATGGAAAAATCAAAGTTCAGGGATCAGTGGAGCTGAAATGGCCCCTATATTTTCATTAGGATCAGTGTAAGATATGAGGTATTAGATTAAAATAAAAAATATCAGTATTGTGTATTACAGTTGTATTTTTTTGTATTTTCAGATACCCCACCACCTGGGTATATAAGTGAGGATGGAGACAACACAGATAATCAGGGCATGGGTGAGTTACCTCCCTTGTATAATAAAGATCTGGGTATAAATGAGTTACCTCCCTTGTATTAGTAAAAATCTGGGCATAAATGAGTTACCTCCCATACTTAATGTTTAAAATTTGAGCAATGGTGAGTTACCTCCCTTGTACAAATTTAAATATCTGGATTTAACTGGTTCTTGTTCCATATTGTGGTTTTCATTCCATATTTTCAGTGCTCTGGTTGGTCAATTCCTTAAGGAATTCCTGAAATATTTCATTGGCTGCTGTCCATTCGTGAAACATCAGGGATTTCTATGTATAAATCTGCTAATATATATGCGGTGTTGTTACTAATGCCTGGGTACCCTAGATACCAAATTGCACCCTTTATTTGAAATAAAAATAGTGAATGCTAGGAGTTACTCAGGGGGTATTCATTACAGAGAGTGAGAGACAAAGAGATGAACATTATCAGTGGCTTTTTACCTTATATATAAGACGCTGCATAACGATGTCTCCCCCTCCGAAAATTGACTGATTTTTTCCCCCTTTTATAAAAATTTCCCTCCCGAGTTTCGTCTTCTGAACAAGCATGAAAAAAAAATCAGTTAATATTTTATGACATTTACGTAAACTGGAGAGATAGATCGAGCATGCCCTATAGAACGCTTTACAGTATTTAAAAATGTCACTCAACTGGAGGCATTACAAGCCAAAATTGCATAAAAATGACTAGAAAAACACACAAGATATCAGCACTGATAAAAAGGCACTGATTGTGTAATCAATAATCATTCTTGTATAACAAAAAATATCTTAACTGTCACTGGGACAAACATTCAAAAGAGTGAATTAATATCTTGGTGTGTTGTTGTAGTAGTAATGACTAATTAGGAATGACTAATTACCACCTCATAATGATGAGGTGGTCTCTTTATCAGGTTGAATTATTGGGGAGTTATTGAAAGCTTATTCGAAAATAAGTGGTCATTATAATCTGGTGGTTGTAATATTGAGGTGGTCGCTATTTGAGGAATGACTAATTATCACCTGTTATGATTGGTAGACTTGACAAACCCAGATTTCACGTAAATAAAAAGATGCGAAAATTTGAAATGTGTGAAACATCGGAATGTTTGGACATTCTCTCACTGCAGTTTGTAATTTTATCGACTTGTCTGTTTTTATATTTTTCTGTATAGGCTAGAATAAAAATGATATTCTTTATGGTTACTTGACCCAAATAAGTATGGTGGGTAGGTCACATAACGTTTCATTCTTCTTGTTTCTAAACACGTCTTTCAAACATCATAGGCATCACTTGTTCCCAAATAGTTTCATGCCTTGGATACTTTAGGGTCCGTGTAAAAGATAGGGTCCGTCAGGTGACTGGAAACTAGACGATTTTATATCTGGCCTGATCTGAAGACTGACCAACGTAGTTAAACAGCTTCGTATTAACACATGAGCATCCTTTAATTTTCGTTTCATTATGAATAGTATCAAAAGAAAAGTCACATTAAAATGTGTTCCATCCTGTTTCATTGTGTTGTCATTAATATCAGTGTCTGTGTGTACATACGCTGTGTATCTAAGAATCTACTGTCATCTGCTTGCGACTTTTTTCGATGGATTTCTTTTTCGACGGCAATGAAGTTCTATGTTTTGGTTTGCAATTATTGAAATACAGTAAAACCTCAATAATGTGACCATCTTCGAGACCAGGTCATAATAATGAGGTGGTCTTATTATCAAGTTAAATTATTGGGGAATTATTGAAAGCTTGTCTGAAAATAGGTGGTCATTATAACCTGGCAGTCATAATACTGAGATGGTCGCTGTTTGAGGTTTTACTGTATATTTTTGATAATTATGTATTTTACAACAGTTTTTAATCTTATTTTCTTCTATACGTGCAAAATTTGAGTTTATGATGTAAATATTTCAGAGAGCGTCGACATGTCTCCGAGCCCTTCTCTAGATGCGCAGCCTGTCACATACAAGGAACCCACATATTGGTGTTCTATCTCATACTACGAGTTAAACACCCGTGTCGGTGAAACGTTTCATGCCTCGCAGCCGTCGTTAACGGTGGATGGATTTACCGACCCGTCAAACTCGGAGAGGTTTTGCCTCGGACTTCTATCAAATATAAACAGAACTCAGCAGGTTGAGATGACCCGCCGACATATTGGTAAGCTCCTACTTACGAAAGTTAATTTTATTACCCCTGATGTAGGTACAAGGTTCACATATGTGGGGGGGAAAGTCACAGAAAAACGGGATTTTTTTTCAAGGTCATGGATTTTTCAGGAAATTTTGAAATCTTCAGGGAAATTTTGAAATTGGAAAAAAGGCAGGGAATTTTTCTGGGACATTTTGAAGTTTTAGAAATGTCTGGGAATTTCCTAATCTGGCTGTCTGCTATTTCAGTTTTTCCCCAAAGGTTAAAGCAGTTTCTTCATTTTTGGTGATCAATTTATTTTTAAACTTTGCAAAGTAGTTTAAACTGGTTGCTATTTGAGGTTTGATTATGCATTATAGTTTTTTTTATGTATAATTACTCTCAAATGATAAAAAGATATTGTATGATGATCAAATCTTTGATTATTTTTGAAAATATATAAATATTTATATATGTATATATTAATCAATTATAATAATACAATCAGTAACAAAAACAATTTGAAAGAACTCATTTGTAATATATTTTCGCGACCTTTTATGAATGTAGAAATTGTTGTTAAAGCACTGTTTTCATTTATTTGTCACGCCGGAATGTAATAAAAGATCATACGGAACTGTTGTAAAAAATCCCTTGTTTCAGTGCAGAAAAAATCGTGATTTTCCCAATTTGGTCAGTTCTGGTACTTTTTATAAAATAAGAAAAAAATGTTCGATAAGTATTAAATTTCATGTGCTTCGTTTTTTTCATGCTTGTGTGTGTGTGTGTGTGTGTTTATTTCACAGGATTACTGTAGGGCTTTCATTTGACCCTTAAAACAGCATTTTGACTCTTGAAATTAGTTGAATAAAGCTTTTGACTTTCAAGAATTTGTACGAAAGGGTCAAATTTATAATAAAATTAGAAGGAAATTTTGTTAACACTTCAAATGATTATCAGCTAGAGGTCATTTTTAACCCTCAACTTTTGATGTCTTGTATTCATATTGGAAGATAAAATATTGATCTTTTAATTATTCTCAGGTAAAGGTGTTCGACTGTATTACATCGGCGGTGAAGTATTTGCAGAGTGTATGAGTGAAAGTGCCGTGTTTGTGCAGAGCCCAAACTGCAACCAGAGGTACGGTTGGCATCCGGCAACGGTTTGCAAGATACCACCCGGTAAGTCGGACCCGGATTCAAATGCTTGGTTCATTAGGTTGTTGAGTTTTGGTGTCTGGATATATAACAACATTTACGTTGGTCACTTCTTCTTTATTCTGGTCTGTTTAGCTAGGATGGTAGAGTGTAAAATTTATTGACCTCAGCTTTTTTGAGTTTGAACCCTGGGCGTGACGCATGTTCTCTGTGAAATTATGTTCTAGACATAATGTCTTTTGTTGGTAGTTACTTGTGGAGAACAAGGTTTGTACTGTGTTAGAACCCTAGAAAACTGGTTGGCCTGACGGTATATACCATAATTGCCCACATATAACAACTTTCTTTTCATCCCAAACCGGGCCCAAAAATCTGTAACGATTTATATATTAGTTTAGCACTCTGTCCCATTTTTTCCAGGACTCAAAACGGACAAAATTGGGTCAAATTGAATTTATTTGTTTTCTGGAGATATATGTTGGTCGAATGACGTATTGAAACACTGGGTAAAAAAACTTTCTTTAACCCTTTGCCTCATAATACCACATTTCTCCGCATCTGAAGCAGACGACTTTTGAAAACATTGTGGCAAAAGAAGCCATTGCTTGTAATGAGTAATAGCCTCTTTTGCCATGTTGTTTTACACTCTGTCAGAGAGAAATAACCCAATTTTCTTAAATAAATTGATGTTTTGTATATTTGCTTTGAATTCGGAGGAGTCCAAAATTTGCTTATAAGGCAAAGGGTTAAGTTATTTACTGTTTTCAACTTTTTCCGGAGTTTCATAGAGTTGAGGCATGTACTTAAGTTCAGAAGTCAACTACATATAAAGAATGTAAAAACTGCAAAACGATACAAAAAATAATATTCAAACAAAATATTCCGAGGTACTTTTTTTTTTATTGAACTGCAATTTAAGATAATTTCATACCAGACACATTTAGCGAGTTTTGCTAACAAGCTTCTTCAGACTTTGATGTTTGCTGCACATTGCGCTAATTACGAGAATATTAAGTGCGGAGAATTGGTTCAAGAGCTTTCCTTTCCCTTCTGTGTTGCGTCCAGTAAATGGACCCTTCCCAATTGAAAATAAAGACATTTTTCCCAAATTCTGATCTAAAAATTCCAAATTACATGGTTCAAAGTTTTCCAGAATTTTTCCGGAATTTCCGTTTTTTTCCTGATCTGGATCCGTCTGGTTTTTACTGTTCCCATGGCACCGAGGTTATGATTTCTGTATTTTTTTTGAAAATTTTCAACTTTTACCCATGCAATTATGGCATCTCACATTTTTCCAAATTGAACGAGACCTGGACTTTTTTCCAAAATTGCAAAAGATCACTGGTAATGTAGGTGTTGGCATGTCGAGAAAATAAGTACTACCCGAGTCTACCTGTCATTAACAGGTTCTCATAATACAATGAAATCACAATTTAGGGCCCCCTCATGTAAGGACCATCTCATTATGACAACCACTGAACTGAATTAACAAGCTCTGACAATCTGTCATTGTTTGAGTAATTCTCAGTTGGAAAAGTATGTTTACCAAATTCAGTAATGCAGCAGGTCTTAGCTTACGTTCAATGATAATTAATACTCATTTACATATCATATCAAACAGACAGAAATATTAGGACTAAGTTGAAATACTGTTGAAATAACAGATGCAACATACTCATGAAAGGTGTGAATTCAAAAGTCCCCTTAAAATTTTGCATCACCATTACTTTTCGAATGACAGATGTCAAATTTGACACATATTCATGAATATAATTATCAACTAATTTCTGTCTCATGTTTTATAACTTCTGGTAGGGTTCCAATCTGACATGTGAGAGCCAATTATGTACATTTTTACTTCACTAGTGAAGTTATTTAATAGTAGAAATAATATAAAACAATGAGGCAAATTTTTTTTTTTAAAAAAAAATCAGAATCCATAAATTAATGTCTCCATGAAGTAGCCAGTTCCGTAGAAAACACAAAAATTTAGCGCTACAAAAAATAGATGATACCACAGTTTGTAAATCACGCGAAATTTCTTGCGTAATATTCAAACATTTCAGTCATAAATTCGACTTTCATTTTTTGGATTTTTTTCCAAAATTCAGAAAACTATTGGTAATGGGTCTTTTTTATGTTACTTGTTATTAGAGGTGTCATTGATAAGGATTTTTATATCGATATATCAGTAGAGAATTATCGTCGATACAGCGATGTATCGATTTACAGTAGTGGTGTTCCGATTGTCGCTAATAATCGAAAATCGATCGAAAAGATTGACGTCGCCGACAATTGAGTCGAATTTACGAAGTCGCCGACGTTTTTAGTAGTTTTTTATCCTTATGGTCTTTTTTCTTCTTTGGGTTAATTGAATGCGATCCGAGTCATCAGGCGGACGCATGAAGTACATGAATAAGCGTTCTTGGATACGGAGCAATTCTAGTCAAACAGTTTGAAGTAACAGTTATTATTGATATTAAGAGTTATTATTTGTTTCACATTTGTTAACTATTGTTCAGCTGTTTTATCTCAAAGTATAGTTTTTGTTCCAGTAAAGTTATAGTTCTTCAGACTTCTTCTTAGTGCCATATTCTTCTGTATAGAACTAAGCTTACTAATTAAACTTATTTCAGACAGAAGTTCACAGAACTCCTGATGTGAACCTCTTAACCTGAATATATTTAAAAATTAGAACTGAAAGGTCCATTGCTGAATGCCTGAAATGTTTGAATCCTTCACAATGCAACAGGCAGGCTAATTATCACAATGCACATATCAACTATTAAAACAATAACAAAAGCCTAAATACAGAAGTAGGCTGAAAGCATTTATTACAACAAGTAACAACTGTAAAACAAATAATACAATTCGCATTGGGAAAATAATCGATTATAATCGATAATCGATCGGTTGGGACAAACCGATAATCGATTATGATTTTGTCATCCGATTCCAATCACTAATTTACAGACATATGTGGCAAAAACTCTTACATTTACCCTCAGAATTTCAGCTTACGGGTCTCTTTTTGTTTTAAGAGGGTATTTACCAAATACAGTTATATTTGATCATATGCCTAGTGTAAACAATGATCAAAGATAAAGGATAAACAAACAGTCGATACTGAATAACTTGTTTCTTATTATTAGTTGAACTGTAAATGAGTTAATGACTAGAAATTTCTCTATAAACTTTAAACAGCTTAACAACTACTGGCATCACTTTCATGTGATTCGATACTTGATATTCTAAAATTGGAATTGATATTGAATCGGGTTACAAAGATTGTTGATATATCGATATCGGCAGAATCAATTACACCCCTACCTGTTATATTTGGTAAAAAATCTCCAGTCAAACTGAAGATCTTCGTAAAGTGATATTGAGACCAAGGCGAGGCTCTGGAATCTCTGTGATGTGACTGACAGCTTTTATTTATGAAAAGAAAACAAAATGAAAAGGTAACTGGTGTTCATAGTCTTTAGTTAGACTCAAAACAAACAAATAAACAAACAAATGAACCTCCCCCAAAGAAAAAAACAAACAAATTAACATATGTTTGAACTGTAAGGAAATCTTTTCTCCAGCAAAAAGCACAAATCTTGCCTTTTAGTGTCTCACATTACTGTTGCATTCAAGGAGAAATGTATCATGAGCTGTGATTGGTTCTCTCTAACAATCCCTTATGTATCCTGAGCTCTGATTGGCTGTCACGAAATTTCCTTGTATATCTGCTATCTATACACATCTGCAGCTGAAATTAAGGTATGAATGTTCTAGATGAAAATGTCGTTACCATGGCAATAAATTAGCGTGTCTAGACAGGATAAAAACTACAGAAGTTTCTTGTGGGAGTCCTAACCTTTTGTCATTGCATATTGTCATTGTATACCATGCCAGGCTTATATAACTGTGTTCAATACATGACTAGCTTCGTGCTATTTCATACGTACAGTTGTACTGTACATCTTTCGCAATATTTATCATATGTCTGGATTTTTCTAAATTCTGAACTTGGTTCCACTTTTCCATCTGGGGTAAGGGTAGGAACTCTCTAACAAGAGATTTCCATTTGATGTCGCGGGATATCATTCCTTGTAGAAAAAGTGTTAAAACAATACTAAGGGCTTAAAACTCATTACTAAAAATGGCACTATACTGTGTACATGATTCATATATTTGTACTAAAAGCAACATCATGCTGTACGATTCATAAATCAGTACTAAAAACAACACTATACTGTGTACATGTTACATATATTTGTTCTAAAAACAACACTGTACTGTGTACATGATTCATTTATCAATACTAAAAACAACACTATACTGTGTACACGATTCATAAATCAGTACTAAAAACAACACTGTACTGTGTACATGATTCATAAATCAGTATTAAAAACAACACTGTACTGTGTACATGATTCATAGATCAGTACTAAAACAACACTATACTGTGTACATGATTCATAAATCAGTACTAAAAACAACACTGTACTGTGTACATGATTCATAGATCAGTACTAAAACAACACTATACTGTGTACATGATTCATAAATCAGTACTAAAATTTCAATTTTCACTCTTAGTTTGCTTCATATCAAATCGTTTTGTTTGTTTGACATATGCTGTGAGGATTTTTTAGCCTCTATATCATTCCTTGTATGAAGAGATACAAATTAAACGTATGAACAAGAAAATGAGATTTAAACTGTGAATGATCTCAGGTCTTATAACCATGGACTGTTGATTGCAAGGTCAGGTTTTGAGTCACACAATTGCAAGGTCAGGTTTTGAGTCACACAATTGCAAGGTCAGGTTTTGAGTCACACTTGCAGCGTGTGTTTCTCATATCACTTGACTGCTATCTTCAATTCACATTTTTGGGTAATTTGACTGTTGCTAAGTTACAGGTCATGTGTCTATGTTGATTGTTGCTAAGTTGCAGGTCATGTGTCTATGTTGTCTGTTGCTAGGTAACCAGTCATGTGGATAATTTCACTGTTGCTAAGATTCAGGTCATGTGTGTATGTTGATTGTTGCTAGGTAACAAGTTGTGTGGATAAGTTGGCTGTTGCTAAGTAACATGTAGATGGGGAGACAGTGAAATTGTGTCATGTCACTCAGGAAGTCTGATTGTATGTTCTCTTTACCAGACATTACTATTGTTGTTGACAGTCTGTGTTGAACTTAATATAAAAACCTTCCCACTAACTTTTGTCATTTTTTTCAGGATGTAATTTGAAGATATTTAATAATCAAGAGTTTGCGGCATTGCTTGCTCAGTCCGTAAACCAGGGTTTTGAGTCTGTGTATCAACTTACTCGCATGTGCACAATAAGGATGAGTTTTGTGAAAGGCTGGGGAGCAGAATACAGGTTTGTAATGAAAATCCTCTTTTTAAGACTGGTCTTCTTATTTTTAAATCCAAGGGTATGAAACTTTCTGGCATTATATAACCAGTCTGTGGTTGAAGCCTAGTAGTAGTAAATACTCCTATTTTAGACTGATTTTCTTAATTTTTCAATCCAAGGCTATGAATCTTTGTGATATTGCATAACTAGTCTGTGATTATAGCCTTATTATATTTTAAGACTGGTTGTCTTATTTTATTATTCCAAGATTATGAAGTTTTCCGATATAGCATGACAAGTCTGTGATTGTAGCCTTGTGTTAAAAGTATTCTGACTTGTAGACTGGTTTTTGTATTTTCTTGGTGTCAGGTATAAAATTCTGCAGGTAGACAACCAGTCTCAGATTACTGAGACATTACTTGTTTCAGACTGATTTAAGCTTAGTTTTACTGTACATGTACTTGTTGTCGTCAGAAATTTATATTTCTGTGTTTTTTTTTGCTCAACAGTAAATATTCTAAAAGAGTGTTATGACCTGGCTTCTAAAAACTGTTAGAATACTAGCCTGACATTTGGTCTGGCAAAGTTAGAATTTCTGTCTGACCAGAATGAAAATTTGTCTGACCAAATATATTATAAATAAATGATAAATGCTGTAAATCGTTCCCGTCTGCCGGACGTCTGGTCCGGTACTTGCCGAAAAGTTAATAGACCTGCCCGAAATTTGCCTGCTATGTCCAACAGTCTGGCAACTTTCAGGAAGCCAGTATGACATTACTAGACATTCAGTTTTGCGGTTCTTTCAAGTCAACATTTTACTGGGGTGTAGAAATGTTTTCATGTAGCTGGTAGGCTACTAAAAGTAGAAGAGGGGGGGGGAGGGTCCGAGGATTTCCTGCAGTAGGAGGCGGAGGGGCAATGCCCCCCTGCGGGGAAAAAGTAGCCAACAAGAACGGTCAAAAAGCTGGTTGATTTTTCCAATTTGTGGCTCATTTCTACTCCCCTGCTATTAACTGCGATATTGATCAAATATTATTTTTATGCCGTTTTTGATCCGAATATTTATTGAAACATGAAAGTTTTTGAAATTTTTACTTCTTAAAACAGATATTTTCTTTGAACCAAAATACATAGTGAATCAAATTGAGATTTAAGTTTGCCAATTAGTTTAAAATTTTGTAAGCATTGCCCTGTTCATTGGTCATGATCCAGGCTTATCTGTTGTCTTCACAAGCCTTATATCAGATGTACTAGTAGGTAACCATAGTAACAGTAAATGAGAAAAAATCTATGTTAAGGGTTATTAGACGTACAAAATTAGAGGGGTAGGTCTGGAATTTTTTCTTTTTAACCCTTTGCCTCATTACACAGCATTTCCCTGCATCTGAATCAGGCAACATTTGAAAACATTGTGGCAGAAGAAGCCATTGCTTGTAATGAGTAATGGCTTCTTTTGCCACACTGTTTCCCACTCTGTTGGAGAGAAATAACCCAATTTTTCTTACATTAATTGATGTCTTATACATTGACTTTGAATTTAGAAGAGTCCAAAATATGTGTATGAGGCAAAGGGTTGATTTGTTTTTCTTAACATACCTTGTTAGGGATTATGAAGTACAATTTGTCTCCAGTTATTTTTGAACTTTGGAATTTACTGTTACAAACTTAAGGATCAGCACCCCGAAAAACGTTTGTTTGGGTTATTGTAACCTTGTTTCTTTCTTGCCTAATTTGTGGCACTATACAGTAAAGCCTCGATGATGCGACCACTTAAGTGCCCGAAAATCAGTCATAATGAGGTGGCCTCATTATCAAGTTGAATTAATAGGGTGTCATTGAAAGCAGGCCTGAACACAAGTGGTCATTATGACAATATTGTTGTAATGTTGAAGTGGTTGCTATTTTAGGTTTTATTGTAGATTAAAAATAAGTTTTTGGTAAAATTTTTGTGGGTATTAGGTGAAGCAAATATTTTAATATAATTTTCAGGCGACAGACCGTTACTAGCACACCATGCTGGATTGAAATTCATCTGAATGGCCCCTTACAGTGGTTAGATAGGGTCCTCACACAGATGGGGTCACCCGGTCTTCCTTGTTCAAGCATGTCATGAAGGATAAATGACATTTTAACAAGCATTTTTATGTCGTGTGTTCAAATGACGTGTGAAATTATAAACGAACAGCAAGTGAGAAGAAAACTGACTTTTTACTTAATGTTCACGATCTTAATGATTTAAAACAAAAAAAATGTTGAACTGTTAGCAGTTTTTGAGGACTGTATTGGGGCAGGGTACTTTTTTGGCCCCTAAAACTGTTTTCAGATCATTGATCCTGATTTTATTCAGACACTCCTTATTTCGATGCTAAAAGTTACTTTAAGCTGATAGGTACTATAGAAATTATAAAGAATACAACCTCTTTTTAATGTTCTTCTGTAACAAGCGATCTGATTGGTCAACTACCAGAATCAAGTGATTTGATTGGCTTGTGAGTCTTAAAGCATGAATGGCTGAACCAACAATCATAGAAGAAATTTTGCCTCATACAAGAAGCAATTTGATTGGTCAACAATCTTGGAAGATATTTTGCCTTGTACAAGAAGCAATTTGATTGGTCAACAATCCTGGAAGATATTTTGCCTTGTGCAAGAAGTAATTTGATTGGTCAACAATTGTGGAAGAGGATATTTTGCTGCAAACAACTAGCAATTTGATTGGTCTACAATTTTCAATACCTGTTGGGTACCATGTAACAAGTGATTTGGGTTGTTAAACAATCCTGGATTTTTTTTTACACAATCTCGATGAACAAGATATCTATGTACCTTCTCTCAGTAAAATGTAAAAACAGATTTCAAGTAGAGAACTTGAGAATTGGTCATTTTGACTTGAACATTAAATGGAGTAAAACGGGATTAATACCTATGTATATTGATATCTGGTAGATTTCGACCTGGTATCGCGACTTCAGCGTGTGCTTATCTTGTATCTCTATTGTATATAGAGTTATATATTCATGTTTGCCAATGTTTCATTTTGTTTAACATTATGATAAATTTGGATTATAGAATATGTTCAGTGTTTAATCACAAGGTACGAATACTTGAAGGTAACAAATTCATTTACAAATGGTAGAAATGTCCATTACAAGTTTATGATGGAGTATAAGGCTTTTTCACACCTCTTAAGAGAATTATTATACATTAAGGCCAAAAAAAAATTATTTTGGTTTCCACTAACATAGCCCACGAGATACGGGGTCAGCAAAACAAACAAAACAAATTGTTAAGAAACTCAAGCATCATGTGAAAGGATTTTTTTTTGTTTCTTAGTTCCGTTACAAAGTGCATAGGACCCAAAGTACCAAAAACATTGACTGGAAAAAAAACTGACCAGGACCGTAAAAATGTGTGGGATCGGCAGAAAAACATAGTCGGTTTGGTTAACTTAACCAGGAATTTTTTTAAACCTTACAGTACAAATTTCAACCGGTGACCCATTAGTGCAATTACTGTATATTCCTTTATAAACGCCCCTCCCCTAATAAACGCCCCCCCTTTTTGGACAGGAGGAAACAAAAGTGACTTACCATGACAAGCTATTTTAATCTGAGATGAACTATAGAAATTAGTAAAAAACACTTTTTAAATCCAAGAAATGACACAAACACATTTTCAAAAATGGAATGGCCCCAGGCATTTATTAGGGAATATATATATATAATTAGTTTATAAATTATATTAGAAATGAATTTAATAAAATAATCCAGTTTTGTGAATAAAATGTGTTAGTTTTGTGTTTGTACCTTGTGATTTTTCACCATCTATTCATTTACATATAGTCTGCATGTCATGTGATCTTATTTTTAAAATCCTGTGATCTGATTGGTTGTTTAATCAATCAATTGAATTTAATTCACAGTATTTTGCAATCTGATTGGTCAATTTGATTTCAAATTTTTGATGCAATTATATTTCAGAAATGTATTATTTTTAAATTATTGTTTGCACTTCCTAGTGCGTGTCTCTTAAAATAGAAACAATTTGAACTATTTGTATACAATTTTCCTTTTTTTTAAATCATATTTGTTTATTTATATTCGAAGTTCAAAAGTTTAATTTGCATATTTGTATAAATTGCCTGGCATGTATTCTATGATGAGGTTTAGGGACTTGTCTCTGAATCATGCCTTTTGATTGGTCAAATTTAAGATTATTGGCCTATCAGAGGCTTGCTTTTTTGACTGATATTAAAGCTTGGAATTTTTGCCCCAAATCATGATTTTTAATTCTAATAAGAAATTATTATGGTCTGCTATACCATTGTTGCCAGTGTCAAAAGAACAATGCGGCTTTGGTTCATGAATTTAAATTTGTGTATGCTGAATTTTTTTTTTTCATAAATTCTACATTGCTGGTCAACTCAACTGTTTATTTATACATTTATACACTGGTATCTATTAATTTTAATTGTTAGAAAATGATAGCTATGTGTATTTGTAATTCTTTGTGATAAAAGGAAGTATTAAATTCAAATAAAGAATTTGTTTATGAAATTTACATCTTTTTAGAGTGACCTCCCTTGGAATATTTGCAAATGGTGTTGAATTTTACAAGGGAGACAACTTTTTTTGTAAGAATAACTTGCTACATGAAATTAATATATTTTTTTTTATTTATTTTATCAGAAGAAAATTTCTTCAATTATATCAAGGTCAAAGTTGCATTTTTGTTTTCAATTCATTTCAAATATTTTTCGTCAAACCTTGATTGTATTCACTATTCAGTTTTTTTTTGTAAAAAAGAAATCAAATTTTGAAGGCTGATGTTATATGAGTCACTGAAACTTCCTTATTATTTTTTCCCTCCCCTGATTAATGATCCTATATCCTTTCATTAAAGTGGGAAGAACGATAAATTTTTGCCATCTTGACCATGTATACAAACATAATACAAACAGTGGCTTATCTAATTGAAAAATTCTGTTTAATTCAACTCACTAGGTTTATTCAATATGGAATATTTTTTCTTCTTTTTGAGATTTTGGCCAATTTTGCTGATCTTCCGAACATCTCTTTGTATACTTCCATTTATTTGAACAAATAATCAGATTCAGTCATGTCCAACCACTAAAGACATGATTTCGTTATATCTGGCCATTAGAAAAATGATTTAGATATGTCTAGCCATCAGAAAAATGGTTTACTTACGTCTGGCCATTAAAAGAAATGATTTAATTATGCCTGACCATTTTATGATGATTTAGTTATGTCTGGCCATTAAAAGAAATGATTTAATTATGCCTGACCATTTTATGATGATTTAGTTATGTCTGGCCATTGATAAATGATTTAGTTATTTCTGGATTAAAGTTGTCCAAACATTGAGTCAATTATACTGTTGTCATTGAAATTAAGTTTGCCTGATTGTTGAACGTTTTGTATAAATATTTGTACATACAGCTCAATCTTTATCTACAGCTGTCGTTCGTTATCCCTTACGTACGACTCTGTCAATGTTTCAGCTTTTACAGGATTCTTGTAAAACAAGAAATAAAGCCACAACTGGCACAAAATTTACAACTAAGTGAGGCAATTGCTTTTGTTCAATACAATAGAGATAAAAGATGTCCTAATTTTACAAGAAAATCAAAGAAAATGTTGTATTTATCAATTGCACTACTGGGCAGAAAATGTTTTGTTTATGTTAAGTAAATAGGTTATAAAGTCTAATTGCTAATTGGAAACAAAATGCATACATTGAATGTAATTATGGAAATTTATGACCATACATGAATACCAAAAGAAAAACAAAACATGCAAACGTGAGTATCAGATGGAGACTTGGTCACATGTTTTGAACTGTTAAGCATTGACAGAGATGTACGTGTATGATAATTAACAATAACTCTGGTTAGAGATTGCGTATAGCTATAATAGTGCTGAAATATTTCGTTGATTTGCAATTGGATTATGTCCCTTGATTTCAAAGGTTGCAGCCATCTTGTTTATGGTATGAAATCTCATTTTACGGTATTTGATATGTAAATTTTTAATGGTCTTGATTAGAATTTGGTTATACATACCGGGACTTGAATAACCGATTTACCGGTGTACTGCACTGGACCAGGTACATGTATAAATATAGTTAATAAACATTTTTTTCAGATTTTGTCCAAAGTTCATTTTTGTTGTGAATTTCTGATGTTGTCTGGCTTGCTTCTTTTTGAATCAAGGGAAGTAATTTGAGTTGATGAAATCAAGCTAATTATGTTGCTTGTTTTATATGTATGCTTCATTGGAACTCTCCTGACAGTTTCACCTGGAAGCAAATAGTTTAATCCCATGTACGATGTATGGTTTTCATTACATGATTTATGGCGATTTTTTTATTGTAAATTGGATACGATCGAAATGTCTATGACCTTGACCTATTTCTTCTCTTGTCGAAGGTTGTTCTGTTAGAAGCTTGTCTTAACGAACTTTAAATATCGTTTTTGATTTATTTAAATTGCATTTGTATTCCCTTACCAGACATGATAATTTCCTGCCTCGCTCTGGCCGTCAGTCGATCACGTCAACTTTTTTTGAGTTGTTCTGCTCTTTGTACTTCGTATATTTTTATTTTGGTAAGAATATTCCATCTTATGTTTTAAGCAAGTTCTTGGTTTCGGTGACAAAACTTTTAAAAATCAAATTTTTACTTCACGCACAGAACGGACCTGTTTTTAACAACCACTAGGCCATACTTAAAAAGATGATGGTTTCCGGCTGGTTGGCATTTTATTTATTTTTCATTAACGTTATATACTGGTAATGAAAAAAAACAGCCGGAACAGAGAATGAAAAAATTTTCTAATCAATGAAAAAATGTTTTGGGTTGGTGATTTTGAAGTTGGTCACATAACTGCTGACCAACAATTTTTTAGGATGGCCCATTTTCAAATATTTTGAGAATGAGCCATTTACTTTAAAGACCAATATAAGTTTGTATAATCTGTCTCGTTTGAAATTTTTTACAGTTTTTATTCAGAGTTTTGACATTTGTTTTCAGTAATTTTGAGCGCTGCATACTTATATTTTACGTTTTGCTGTTGTGGTATTCCTGTTTTAAAGACCTTCACTGATTGGTTAGATTTATAAAAAAAATGACTTTCTCTAACTCAGACATCCAATTGAAATCTTTGTTACATCTTCTGATATTGGGAATATTAAACAGTCTGTATTTAAGATTTATTCATAATTATTATTTTGTATGCAAGAAGCTTTTTTATCCAATAGAGAAAATATATTTCTATGGAGAGATATTGTTTGTTAGACTTTCTCTCATTGGTCAGAATTGATAAAGGCTGTTAACCTCTGAATGTATCATCCAATGAAAATCTCTGTAACATTTGCATTGTTATTAGAACTTTTCTATCATTGTTATTGGTATTAAAACATGTAGTTTCAGGTTTTTTTTATTGAAATGTAAGAAAATGTGGAAAGCACTTTTTGTGTCGAGTGTAAAAATGAACTTTACACACAAAATGAATTGTTCATTTATAGTAAATAAAGCAAGTATGTATGAAATTAGCTTTTTTTGTATACAAATTCGCAGGTCAAAATGTTGTAAGTCTGAGATCCTAGACAGGACTTATGTCTGATTGTGTTTTTTAGCTCACCTGAGCACGTAGCGCTCGGTGAGCTATAGTGATCAGTCAGTCTACTCTGGCGTCCGTCGTCCGTTGTCCGTCGTCGACACCTGGGGTTGTTAATGCTCTAGTGGTCACACTAGGTCATTTTGAATGATTTTTCATCAGACCTTATCAGAATGTTCGTCTCAATTATATCTTGGACTAATTTGAATGTGGGTCATCTGGGGTCAAAAACTAGGTCACCAGGTCAAATCTTTGGAGAACCTTGTTACATATAGGTCACATTTTTTATTGGAGGTTCACCAAACCTTGTCAAAATGATTATTTCAATGATATCTTGGTAAAGTTTGAACATGGGTCTTTTGGAGTCAAAAACTAGGTCACCAGGTCAAATCACTGGAATACCTTCTAGTGGCCATAGTTTTGATTGGATCTTTTTCAAACTTTGTCAGAATGTTTGTATTAATGATATCGTGAACATGTTTGAACATGGGTCAATATAGGTCAAAAACTAGGTAACCAGGTCAAATCACAGGAAAACCATAGAAGTTGCAATCTTTACTCAGGTGAGTGAAAAAGGGCCATCTTGTTTTGGTATTCAAGAGTACCTTGAATTGACCAATGGTTATGTTGTATTATGGAATAGGTCTATGAGCCCAGTCCTATTAACAAAAGCACCTCTCAATATTGTCACTTTCCAGCAAATTGTCATCTGTTTGTTGTACATCCAACCGTCTGTTGTACATCTGTCTGCCTGCCTGTCTGTTTGTTGTACGTCTGAATGTCTGTCGTACATCTGTCTGTCATCTGTCTTTCTGTTGTATGTCTGTCATCCATCTTTCTGTTGTATGTCTGTCATCTGTCTTCCTATTGTATGTCTGTCATCTGTCTTTCTTTTGTACGTCTGTCTGTCATCTGTCTTTCTTTTGTACATCTGTCTGTCATTTGATTTTCTTTTGTACGTCTGCCTGTCATTTGTCTTTCTTTTGTACGTCTGTCTGTCTGTCGTTTGTCTTTCTTTTGTACGTCTGTCTGTCTGTCGTTTGTCTTTCTTTTGTACGTCTGTCTGTCTGTCATCTGTCTTTCTTTTGTACGTCTGTCTGTCTGTCATCTGTCTTTCTTTTGTACATCTGTCTGTCTGTCATTTGTCTTTCTTTTGTATGTCTGTCTGTCGTTTGTCTTTCTGTTGTATGTCTGTCTGTCATTTGTCTTTCTGTTGTATGTCTGTCTGTCATTTGTCTTTCTGTTGTATGTCTGTCTGTCGTTTGTCTTCCTGTTGTACTTATATCTGTCTGTCATCCATCTTGTTTATTGTCTGTTGTCTGTCAACTGAAATTCTTCAAGTTTGGCCAGTAGAAGTCATTCACCCCTATACTGGATGATTCTTGTTTTTTTCCATTTAAACAGGTTTGCTTGGCTTGGCTTGGCTTGTCCTTGAACTGATTGCTCTTGTAAGCAACTTAGCCGTAAGGTATCGTAAAGATGACACCAGATGACTGGTACTCTGTTCTGTTGTAAAGGTTTAAATTTTGTAAAATAGAATCTAGGAACCGATTTTGGAGAACACAAAATTATGTTTGTTTGAAGTTTGTATAGATTTGGATGAGAATATTCAGACTAATTTAAAACTATAATTTGATTTGGATAATTTTTACGTATATTAGCGATAAATGTTCATTTCAAATTACAGAATTGGTTTCCAAATTCAATTTTTGTAACCTTTGACCTTCACACGGAATGGTTCTCTGTTCCAAAATTGTGGAATTGCTATTTTCAAATTTCAGTTATTCTAAACACTCCGAGATATTGTAACTTATGACTACATTACTTTGGGAGACTCCCTGGCGTGATATTAGTGTTCATTATTACGGCGTATAATGGGAACAATTATAATTGTGAAAATACAAATTATTATGATGATTTCACTTAATACTCCAGAGAATACATTAATCTTATCAAATTTGGTTGTAAATCATGATGTATCATATCGGGGGTATTCAACGACTTTTCATATTTCACTTTACGGAAATAAATGGATATATATTGGTCTATGTTGTATCGATGTAGAATTATTTCTGTCAGAATTTAGGGTTAAAACTGCACCCTACACAGCATCAATTTGTGGCTAATTTTTGAAATTGGCGAACATTTTTATATTACACTACAAGGAATTGAAGACTGGTTCCCGTTCCAGGGATTCATAGAAGAAATTGGGAACCGAATTAGAAGAAACTTGATTTTCCTACCCACACCTCGTTTAATTCCTATTTTTCATCAACAGTTTTGGTTGATTTTGGTTGATTTTGACTGAACTACGAAACTAGTATTAGAACAATACAGAGGTTGTATAGTTTATGGCATCTGACTTGTACTCTCTAGGCTCTAACTGCTGTGAGTTCAAATCCTAGCAAGGATCAAATTTCACATGTGGGGAAGCCGTTCAGCTGTATTAAGGAAGGTCGGTGGTTGTACTCAGGTGCAAGCCTAGGGTGCTCTTCCAATGATTAAGCTGGAGTGGCCAGATGACCCTGGATGTTGTTGCAATGTTGACCTAACAAAAAATACAATTAAGCAGCTAGGATATGTGAACGTGCATTTTTATCAACTTTTGTTTTTTTTAAATCTCTGTGACACCATCAGTTTGTTGTGTCGGTATAGAAATCGTGTCAATGTATAGTTTATGACGTCACTCTGACAAAGTCATTTGTTGTCGGTATAGATATTGTGTCAATAAACAGTTTATGACATCATTCTGACACCATCAGTTTGTTGTCAGTTTAGAAATTGTGTCAGTATACAGTTTATGACATCATTCTGACACCATCATTTTGTTGTTGGTATAGACACCATAAATAACAACAGATTTAAGACTTAATGGTGCTGCTAGTGAATGTGTCCTTGTGCCTCAAATTGTCCTTGTGCCTCAAATTGTCCCTGTGCGTCAAATTGTCCTTGTGCCTCAAATTGTCCCTGTGCCTCAAATTGTCCTTGTGCCTCAAATTGTCCTTGTGCCTCAAATTGTCCTTGTGCCTAAAATTGTCCTTGTGCCTCAAATTGTCCTTGTGCCTCAAATTACAAACTTTGATCTCTCTCTGTGGGAACCCTGTTCTGTACGACATTGATGACAATAATTGTGAGTCAAACCTCTGTATGACATTGATGAAAATAAATTGTGAGTCAAGCCTCTGTACAACATTGATGACAATACTTGTGAGTCAAACCTCTGTACAACATTGATGACAATAATTGTGAGTCAAACCTCTATACGACATTGATGACAATAAATTGAGTTAAGCCTTTGTACAACACAGATGACAGTAATTGTGAGTTAAGCTTTTGTATGACATTGATGACAATTATGTCAAGCCTTTGTATAACATTGATGAAGGAATCAATCATCAATTGTTATCTAGCTTTGCATGAATGAATAATAAATGAAATGACTGTGACCATTAACTGATAAAATCTTGTGGATTGATGTGTGAATTAAATGCTTCATCAATGCTTCATCATAATTAAATATTGATATCAAACTCCTGCAAAAATCTGCTGGAATGTACAGGTTCTGCTCAGGTGAATCAATACATTATTTGATGAAGGATGTATCTAAGTGTTATTAATTTATTTGGGATGATGAAAGTATGATATGTATCATACATCGATACATGTCTGACATTGAGTGTTGTGCTGAATGATGTAGTGAATTGTGTTGTTGGATTGCATTACATGGAGTGTTCAGTTGTGTTGTATGTTGAGTTGTGTGTTTGGTTGGGTTGTGTGCTGTATTGTGTGTTGTGTTGTATGTTGTGTTGTGTTGTATGTCGCATTGTATGTTGAATATTGAGTTGTATGTTGAGTTGTATGTTGAATATTAAATTGTATGTTGTGTGTGCTGTCTTGTATGTTGAGTTGTTTCCTGTATTGTATGTTGAGCTGTACGTTGAATTGTATGTTGTACTGTATGTTGTATTGTATATTGTATTGTGTGTTGAGTTGTATGTTGTGTTGTATATTGTATTGTATGTTGTGATGAATGTTGTATTGTATGTTGTGATGAATGTTGTATTGTATGTTGTGATGAATGTTGTATTGTATGTTGTACTGTATATTGTGTTGTATGTTGTATTGTATGTTTTACTGTATATTGTGTTGTATGTTGTATTGTATGTTGTACTGTATATTGTGTTGTATGTTGTACTGTATATTGTGTTGTATGTTGTATTGTATGTTGTACTGTATATTATGTTGTATGTTGTATTGTATGTTGTACTGTATATTGTGTTGTATGTTGTATTGTATGTTGTATTGTATGTTGTACTGTATGTTGTGTTGTATGTTGTACTGTATGTTGTGTTGTATGTTGTATTGTATGTTGTACTGTATCTTGTGTTGTATATTGTATTGTATGTTGTACTGTATATTGTGTTGTATGTTGTATTGTATGTTGTACTGTATGTTGTGTTGTATTGTATGTTGTACTGTATATTGTGTTGTATGTTGTATTGTATGTTGTACTGTATGTTGTGTTGTATATTGTATTGTATGTTGTACTGTATATTGTGTTGTATGTTGTATTATATGTTGTACTGTATGTTGTGTTGTATATTGTATTGTATGTTGTGATGAATGTTGTATTGTATGTTGTATTGTATGTTATATGGTATGTTGTGTTGAATGTTGTATTGTATGTTGTGTTGTATGATGTGTTGTATGTGTTGTTGTATGATGTGTTGTATGTGTTGTTGTATGATGTGTTTTATGTTGTGTTGAATGCTTTGTTTTGACCTGAACTTTAATGAATGGTGAGATGTGCACTGTGCTATGGGTAATTAGATATGATTTAAAACTACTGATGATTTCAAAATTCTGATTGGAATTCTAAGTTAGACCAGCAAAAAAAATGCATGTTTCCTGTTACTTGACAAAAAAATGTGGTCATGGGAAACACAAGTATTTTTTTTTTACTGGCTACATCAAAAGTAAAACACAATTATCACACTAAAAAGTTGCCTTTATTTCAGAATACAGAGTTATAAGTATGACAATACTAGTGAAAATACTAGCATAGATGAATGTAGATAACAGGATTTTACCTAGTACCAGGAGCTCTACTAGCTTTTTTAGTAAAGAGACTCAAAATCAACTCACTAGGGTGAACAATTTCCCAAATCTAAACTTTCGTTTGTACATTATCAGGGCTTTCATTTGACCCTTAAAACAGCATTATGACTCTTGAAATCGGTAAAAAGCTTTTGACTAATGAGAATTTGTACCAAAGGGTCAAATTTATAATGAAATCAAGAAGAAATTTAGTTGACTCTTTGAATTTTCATCAGCCAATGGTTATTTTGACCCACAACTTTTGACGTCTTGTGAAAATTCTACATTTTACCTTGACAAGCGACAAAATAAAGATTTTCTGCTTTCCTTGTTAGCATATTTCAAATTTTGGGAAACTAATACCCAATAATTCTACAATGGAATGATCTGCAGTCACATTTGGAACAGTCCATCCTCCTTCTAAGCAAGGTTGGTCGAGTGCTGAAATCATCTAACCTAAATTGTGTAATAAATTGGTCCAATATGGAGGATGGAACAGTCCATTTTTCCTTTCAAGGTTACTCAGCTGATAGTATTACCACAGCAAAATCATTTGAAGGTAAAAATAGCGATTAATGCGAATACAGACATACATAAGAATGAATGGTCAGAAACCTTTATCACACAACAAATACAAAAAAAAATTGTCATAAAAATAACGAGTCCCACTGGGACTGATTAACATGTCATGATTTCAAGATATTCATGCAAGGGCAATAACTCATACCCTGTATGAGTACAAACCATGAGTGAAAGTTGAAAATTAAAAAAAAAATCTTAACCCAGATGCGGAGAAAACAATAAAAACCAGTAAGATCCGGACCTGGGAAAAAACGGAGGCTCCGGAAAATTCCGGACTACTTTTAACCATGGTATAAACATACATTGTGTTTGAAGAATGTTTTCACTCAACAAAAACATAAGTTTCAACACAAAAGATAAAAATTGTAGAAATGGACGGACAAACTGATTAATAATTTAAGGACAAACATACAAGCATATAGGAAGGTCAAATTTTTGTGGTAATTTTGTATAAAAGATTTAACAAAAAAACTGAATATAAACACAAAAGATGGAACTTATACAAATTGATGAACAGACAAATAATTTAGTGAATACACAAACATACGGACATAAAGTGACATATAGTAATTATGCATAAGTGCGAACAAAAATTTTTTTGAGGATTGCCTGGATGGACATCAGACAGACACATAAAAATAATTTAAATCTAGCGAAGAAACTAGAATATTCAATATTTTAACGTTGTACAATGAAACCTCAAATAGCAACAGCCTCAGTATTACGACCATCTTGTTATAACGTTTAATTATTTTCAGTCGAGTCTTCAATAATTGCTATATCAATCCAGCTCGATAAAGAGACCAACTCATTATTATGACCAATTTTTGGGTCATGTAGGTGGCCGCATTATTGAGGTTTTGAGGTATAAAACAAACAATTAATTACCAACAAACCAATAAATGGACAAAATGAAATGAATTAGGCTAGAAAAAAATAGGTATGTTTAGGTTAACGTAACCTGCTGAAAAAATTAAGGTTAGATTGTTAAAAAACTTCTTCTGTAATTCTTTTGTGGGAATATGAGGCGTGACATCACTAAATTGTTTTCCACTATTGTCGTCAGTGCTAAAATTAGGGTCAGTCAGGTAACCTTAAACACTACTTTTTTTTCTGGCCTAACATAAAAAATATACAACATGCAAATTATACCCAGTATAGATGTTTTTGAGTCAGACCTTTGTTACCCATGTTCATACAGAAGAAATGTGGACAATTTTGCAATGACCCTTAATAATGTAAATAAAATACTGCAAACAAATAATTGATGACCCCTTAAAAATCTTGCTACCCCTTGTTTGTAAATAAGGTGTTTTATTTTGTTTATTGTTTTTGGGATCTGTTGTCAGTTGTTAAAGGTAAATGTTTGAATGTATTCCAGTAGCAAGATTTAGCAAGATTTATAAGTTAAAAAAACTGCTGTCTAGGGTCAGATATATTTATGAAACGACCCCTAAAAATATCTACAGCATCAATCAGGCAGCAGACATATGCCTTTAAGTCTTGGGTTCACAGACAAAATAGGGTCAGTCGTGCCAGTGAAAACCAGGAACTTTTTTACACCTAAAGCAATATTAAAACTAATATTTCCTGATTAACACAAAATCATGATTTTTTGTGAATGTTCATTAACTCTTCTGACACCAAATTTCTGATAAGATGCATTTCTCAGTGCCAAGTATCATGTGTCACACCCATGGTTCAAATACAAGAGCACAAGATCTGTCGACTTCACTAAAGTCCAGACCTGTACTAGTCACAAATCAACTTGAAGCCACCACACGGCAACATCAAAGAGTTAAAATGATTTTCAAGTGTCTATTTGGAGACAAGCCACTTTAACATTAAAATGATACCATATATTCCCTCATAAACGCCCCTCCTCCAATAAACGCCCCCCCCTTTTGGACTAGAGAAAACCAAAGTGACTTACTAATCCGAGATGAACTATAGAAATTAGTAGAAAAGTAGACTTTTTAAATCCAAGGAATGAAACAAACACATTTTGAAAAATGTAACGCCCCCGGGGGGCATTTATCAGGGAATATATGGTAACAACAGATTCTACTGCCTCGCTGTGAAAAATGTGAATCGAAAAAACTCCTTAATAAGAAAAAATGAAATAAAATGTACCATCACAGTTGGTATTAATATTTAAAGGGAAAAAAATAAAAAGCTGTGGTTTGTTTTTTTGTTGTTCATTTGCGCAAATCATCACAAAATTCTATCAGTAACCTTGTAGCCATAAAAAGTGACACACGTCGTGGAACGGTCTAAAAATGTTAATTCATGTTAGAATTGTGTAATGTAATATTTACAATCTAATCAAGTATTTTGACCCCTAGAGAGAATCCCTGGAAACCCCGGCATTGTGATACAAATCCTGTTAAAAATTATACATATGTTACTGAACTGTTTAAATTTTGGCCCCTATTATATATATTTGACCCCTAAACAACTGAACGGTTGAATATAAAACTGTGCATCAAATCAGGTTTTGAAGATATATAAATATATAACAAAAAACAACCACACATTTGTCTTAAGATATTTGTGAAAAAACTTTTAAATTTGGCTTCAAAATTGATTTTCAGACAGGTCAGGGGAGACAATTTCTCTCTACATATTTGGATACATTTTTATTTCGAAGGAGTAACCTCCCTTCGTTATTTAAAAACTGATTACTGGATAAACAAAACAACTAATAATATATCGCAACCTACTTACAGTCTTTTCGTGTTTCTTTCAGAGTAATTAGATCTGCTTTGCTCATGAAAATTGAGAGAAATAAGCGTATCTCTATGTATAACAAATATATTGTCAATTACATTAGTTACATATGAGGCCAAGCTATCAAAAGTCAGTTGGATAGTATAAGTTTTAAGCCACCATTACTTACGCAAGGTTGGGCCTCATATTTTCATAAAATCTTACATAAAATCAGAAAGAAAAAAATATATCATCATCGGATATCAAAAAAAAAAATACACAAAGGGAGACAATTTTTGGGAAATAAAAATTACAATACAAATACAAGTCGTCTCCCTTGCATCTGAAATTAATATTTTTTTGGTTTTAAGATTTTTTAAGATAGCATATATCACTGTTTGAATTTTGAATAGTCATGTGCGAGTCATATGATTAACTGAGTAGATCATGTGACCAAGTCATGTGACCAGGTCATGTGACAATTTATCTCTTGCAGTGCCGTCTCTGAGCTAATTTGCTCTGTAAACCTTGCTGCATACGCGCTCGATTTAAGTCTTGAGTTTTCTGGAATTCTTCCTCGTGCTTCTTGTGTTTTTCTTTCAGTTCCGAAATATTGCCTGAAAAATATTTGAGATTACAGTCAAACCTGTGAACAAAGGCCACACCTCAGAAAGACAAAATGTGGCCTTTATTAACAGGCGATCTTTATTTTGAGATTAGTTTGTTTTAACGAATCCATGGAGGCTTTTCAAAGATGGCCTTTATTTATAGGGTGGCCTTTATTTGGAGGTGATTGTAATAAACACAGGTTTGACTGTACAGTAAAACCTCACATTCCGACCATGTCAATATTACAACCACCTTATTATGATTTTATTTTTGGACCGATTTTTAATAACCTCTGTCATTCAACTTGATAATAAAACCACCGCATCACAACCATTTTTTTTTGTCCCGAAGGTGGTCTCATTATCTAAGTTTTTCTGTACAGACTAAATTTTGAACACACAGCTCTTGCATGATAACAAGAATTTTCAAACTTGCAAATTCCTCATTTTTCCAAAAGGGTTTAACGTTTCACCAACAGCCAAGTTCATTTAGTGACTTTTCAGTTTAAATGGTGGAGGAAGAACCCATATTCCATGACCTAGCTGGACAGCTTCCTCACATGTGAAATTTATCTGGTCCCATGGGGGCTTGGAACTCAAAGCTGTGAGGGGTTAGCAATTACTAGTAACACATTATTACAACATATTTTAATCATAATTGGAATTAATAATTAAATCCAACAAATAAAAAGTAATAACTAAACGTAATAACAATGTACACACCAAACAGGTCAGCTTCAGATGGTACTGGTGCGATCTCCGATAATGGCAATGGTGTCGGAGCGCAAGGCTCTTGCATCTAAAAATAGAATATAGGTTGTATTCACTAAATTTTGAGCACACAGCTCATGCATCTAAAAATAGAATATAGGTTGTATTCACTAAATTCTGAGCACACAGCTCTTGCATCTAAAAATAGAATATTTGTTGTATTCACTAAATTCTGAGCACACAGCTCTTGCATCTAAAAATAGAATATAGGTTGTATTCATTAAAATTTTGAGCACACAGCTCTTGCATCTAAAAATAGAATATAGGTTGTATTCACTAAATTTTGAGCACACAGCTCTTGCATCTAAAATTAGGATATACCTCAAGCATCTAAAATAACAATAAGGTTGTATTCACTAAATTTTTCTCAAGTGATTCCTGAAGAAGTCTGCAATAGTAATCATGACACTAAGAATAATGTCCATAATCATTGTGAAGGAAAATTTAACTTTTCAAGTCTCATTAATTTATAATCATATTGTTCCTGTGATTTAGTTCAGGAATTCATTTTTTTTAAAAAAAAAATATTTACTTTGAATAAAATTATTATTTGAAAGTGCACATGCTCACACATGAATAAAGCAGTTGGTTAACACAGTCTTTTCATTGGTCAATTTCAAAATTGTGCGCAAAACCAACCAATCAGATGATAGAATTTTTGGACTGGTTCTCAGACTAAATTAATGATTGGTCTTACCTGTACATTTGGAATTCCATGTTCAGGGCCAACCTCAGCTGGTTGAGTGATACCGATTCCTTTCATGTCCATGTCCTCTTCACTTAACTGTGTCTGATCTAAAAATAGAATATATAGGTTGTATTCACTAAATTTTGAGCAGAAGGTTCATGCATCTATAAAAAGAACATGAGGTTGTAATAACTAAATTTGAGGCAAAAGGTTCATGTATCTATAAATAGAACATGAGGTTGTAATAACTAAATTTGAGGCAAAAGGCTCATGCATCTATAAATAGAACATGAGGTTGTAATAACTAAATTTGAAGCAAAAGGTTAATGCATCTATAAAAAGAACATGAGGTTGTAATAACTAAATTTGAAGCAAAAGGTTAATGCATCTATAAAAAGAACATGAGGTTGTAATAACTAAATTTGAAGCAAAAGGCTCATGCATCTATAAATAGAACATGAGGTTGTAATAACTAAGTTTGAAGCAAAAGGTTAATGCATCTAAAAATAGAACATGAGGTTGTAATAACTAAATTTGAGGCAAAAGGTTCATCCATCTAAAAATAGAACATGGGGTTGTAATAACGAAATTTTGAGCAGAAGGTTCATGCATCTAAAAATAGAACATGAAATTGTTATCACTAAATTTGAAGGAAAAGGCTCATATGTCTAAAAGATTAAATATTGAACATTTAAGTAAAAAACTTCAATATCACAAAAGCTTACAAATTCACATGAAACATATACACTAAAACATAGATATGGTAAAGAATACGTTATTATGAAGTTAATATTTCTGCTCATTTTATCCTCAGGAATTACTACAATCATGTCTTGTTGTAAACAATTTTAGAATTAGTTTTAAATTTGTTCATTACATTTATATCAAAGGAATCTTAAATAATAATTCTTAAATCTTGAGTCAAGTCCCTTTAGTCATAAATCTTTGATTAAGTCCCTCTAATCATAAATCTTAGATTAAGTCCCTTTAATCAAAAATCTTTGATTAAGTCCCTTTAATCATAAATCTTTGATGAAGTCCCTCTAATCATAAATCTTAGATTAAGTCCCTTTAATCATAAATCTTTGATTAAGTCCCTTTAATCATAAATCTTTGATGAAGTCCCTTTAGTCATAAATCTTTGATTAAGTCCCTTTAGTCATAAATCTTTGATTAAGTCCCTTTAATCATAAATCTTTGATTAAGTCCCTTTAGTCATAAATCTTTGATTAAGTCCCTTTAGTCATAAATCTTTGATTAAGTCCCTTTAATCATAAATCTTTGATGAAGTCCCTTTAGTCATAAATCTTTGATTAAGTCCCTTTAGTCATAAATCTTTGATTAAGTCCCTTTAATCATAAATCTTAGATTAAGTCCCTCTAATCATAAATCTTTGATTAAGTCCCTTTAATCATAAATCTTAGATTAAGTCCCTTTAATCATAAATCTTAGATTAAGTCCCTTTAATCATAAATCTTTGATTAAGTCCCTTTAATCATAAATCTTTGATTAAGTCCCTCTAATCATAAATCTTTGATTAAGTCCCTTTAATCATAAATCTTTGATTAAGTCCCTCGAATCATAAATCTTTGATTAAGTCCCTTTAATCATAAATCTTTGATAAAGTCCCTCTAATCATAAATCTTTGATTAAGTCCCTCTAATCATAAATCTTTGATTAAGTCCCTTTAATCATAAATCTTTGATTAAGTCCCTTTAATCTTAAATCTTTGATTAAGTCCCTCTAATCATAAATCTTTGATAAAGTCCCTCTAATCATAAATCTTTGATTAAGTCCCTTTAATCATAAATCTTTGATTAAGTCCCTTTAATCATAAATCTTTGATTAAGTCCCTCTAATCATAAATCTTAGATTAAGTCCCTCTAATCATTAATCTTAGATTAAGTCCCTTTAATCATAAATCTTTGATTAAGTCCCTTTAGTCATAAATCTTTGATGAAGTCCCTTTAGTCATAAATCTTTGATTAAGTCCCTTTAGTCATAAATCTTTGATTAAGTCCCTTTAATCATAAATCTTTGATTAAGTCCCTCTAATCATAAATCTTAGATTAAGTCCCTCTAATCATAAATCTTAGATTAAGTCCCTTTAATCATAAATCTTTGATTAAGTCCCTTTAATCATAAATCTTTGATGAAGTCCCTTTAGTCATAAATCTTTGATTAAGTCCCTTTAGTCATAAATCTTTGATTAAGTCCCTTTAATCATAAATCTTTGATTAAGTCCCTTTAGTCATAAATCTTTGATTAAGTCCCTTTAGTCATAAATCTTTGATTAAGTCCCTTTAGTCATAAATCTTTGATTAAGTCCCTTTAGTCATAAATCTTTGATTAAGTCCCTCTAATCATAAATCTTTGATTAAGTCCCTCGAATCATAAATCTTTGATTAAGCCCCTTTAATCATAAATCTTTGATTAAGTCCCTTTAATCATAAATCTTTGATTAAGTCCCTCGAATCATAAATCTTTGATTAAGCCCCTTTAATCATAAATCTTTGATTAAGCCCCTTTAATCATAAATCTTTGATAAAGTCCCTTTAATCATAAATCTTTGATAAAGTCCCTTTAATCATAAATCTTTGATTAAGTCCCTTTAGTCATAGATCTTCAACTAAATTCCTTTAATCATAAATCTTCAATTAAATTCCTTTAATCATAAATCTGGTGTCTAGCCTCTTTGTTGCAGATTTGTGACCTTGAACTATGACCCTAAAAGTATGCATCAATCAAGGGACTAAATATACTGTGTGTTAAAGTGAAGATGCAACTTTAATGTTCATATTTTTCCTGAAATCATTTTCAGATTTTAGCTCACTGTGACCTTGAACTACTGACTCCTAAACAAAAAGTTTTTTAACTTATCATGTATTTACTCAACATACAAAGTTTAAAATAATGCATCAATGCCATTGGTTAATTTGAACCCAGAATCAACCAATCAGATTTCTTGCTATAGACTCAGTGTTTATAGCAACCAATCATATCAGAGTATTTGAATCAAAATCTGTGCACCAATAAAAGAAGTCAGCAGTCGTCATGACAGAAGAGAAAAATATTGAAAACTTTTCTGAAAACGAATGGTTGTTATTAAGAGGTGCTGTTAACTTAGACATGCTAGTTAAAGAGACATTGCTGTGCTATGTTAATGTATTCAAGTTAAAGACACAAAAAAACTTGAATAAATTTTGAGTTACAGCCAAAATTCCAAACTTATTCTCTGGGGTTTAACATCACACCAACAGCCAGGACCATTTGACAACCTTTCTAGCTCTATCAGAGAAGGAAGACCTAAGTTGTTTGTTTGTTTTTATGTGACTTATTGTCACTGGGGTTTAACGCCATCTCTCAACGATTTTTCAGTTATATACAGCAACCGGTTCACCTAACTAGTTTTCCTGGACTATATACCAACCAGTACTAATTTACCCTTCCACAAGAGACCGGCAACTTCTCCACATGAGGAGGAAAGTGGGCATTTTTGTCAAATTTTCGTAGAAAGGTATGACCAGCTGCGGCTGGGATTCGAACACCTAAGGTGTACGAGAGTAGAACCACGTGAGTTAGTCAGCTTCCTCATGTGAATTTTTCTGGTTCCAGGTGAGATTCAAACTCACAGCGGTGAGGGGTTAGTGATAACTAATCAGGGACCATAACCACTCAACCATGGAGGCCCATTAAACTAAGCCTTCATTTCTTTTAATGTGCAGTGAATACGTGTCATCATTTTGAAATAAAAAATTCTTCTTTCATCGATACCAAAATAGAAAAATTGTATGTCTGTACAGAAGTGAGGTATTTGTTGAAAACTAATGTCATTTTCAAAACAAAATAAAATGTTCATGGATTTATTGACTATAGACAGTAGAAGGAGACCTGGAAACACGTGTAACACAGTCTATCCACATGTACCATAAAGCTACAATCGGTTTTAACCCTTTGCCTCATAAAATTGCATTCCCCTGCGTCTGAAGCAGATGACTTTTGAAAACATTGAGGCAAAAGAAACCATTGCTTGTAATGAGTAATGGCTTCTTTTGCCACAATGCTTTCCACTCTATCAGATAGAAATAACCCAATTTTCTTAAATAAATTGATGTTTAGTATATTTGCTTTGAATTTGAAAGAGTCCAAAATATGTTTATGTGGCAAAGGGTTAAACTAGTTTTGAGAGGCACACCTCAATGTGATTTGTACTTGAGTTCAACTCGGAGAAGTAATATGAATTAGAAATGCATTAAATTTGAGGAGTGCGTATAATTTATGGCTGTCTAAATTCTGACACCGTTTGTGCTTAAATACTGACCAACATTAGAGAAACCATCTATTCAGAAATTCAAAAGATTCAAGTCTTATAGCATGACAACAGTTCACAATGACCTTTTAATGCAATATAATTCATTTTACATAGAAATAATTATAAATTAATTAATTCATTTATTCATATAGATACCAATTAAATGATTTAACAATTATAGATATAAGAAAAAATTCTATGTATTACATAATCCAAATTTACGCCTGAGAAATCAAGTTACCTGTCATTCCTTTGAGGCCTGAAAGGTTGTTAAAAAAATCAAAGAAATGTAAAATAAAATACCATGTATATACGTATTCAGAAAAAATCTACATAATTATATACTACTGTATATATAACAAGCATGGTTATGCTATCAAAACTTCAAACACTGTCCCGGATATTCACAGCAATTAGATCTAAATAAAGATATATTCATAGATACTTGACCCCTAAAAAAATGGGGGGGGTGGATCTAAAAACTCTAATATTTTTTCTTAACATACTTTTCAGACTTTGGAGGTATGATTCATGCCCAAATATTTTGTCCTTGTACAATGGATTTTGCCGTTGGTGTTGGCATGGTTGGTAATATTAAACACCATATTTTTTTCTGGTATTAAAGTACCTCAATGAAAAATGATGTTTGCTAAATTTAAGGTGAATGTACACTAAATTTAAGGTAACTCAACACTAAAATCAAAGGTCAATTACACTAAATTTATCTGTAAATGATCTTACACTAAATTAATCGAATGTAAAAAAAACATTATTTAGAAATTTGGATTTTTATCACTTTTTTAATTTCTGATGAATTACATGAAATTAGATACATGGTTTTCATTTTAATTCCATTATGTATCTGTTAGGTGTGGATCTCAGTTTTCGACAGATCTTAAAGTTTTTGACAGAATTCAAATCAAGTTTTGGATGAATTTCGTATCATGTTTTGGATTTCTGGTGACATCGAAGCGTGATGTTCTCAGTTTAGGCAACGAAAACAACAACAACAAAGGGAGGTAACAAATGGAGTAAAACAGGGAGGAAAAAATTCATGCTGTATAAGAAGAAGAGATGTCTGTTGTAAGCTCAAAATATCTATTCTATCACACCAAATATTTTCCTAATTACAGCCTTGTCCCTTAATAAACACTAAAACCCTTTTTCAGAAAAATGTAAAAACTCATAATCAAAGGGCTGTTTGCTAGGAAATATTTGGTGCATTTGATCATCAGTATCCTCAGCTCAAAATTTAAAATACTGTGTCTCGAACTTCTATTGAACTAATTATGTCTTAAAAAAAAATATTTTATTTTCAAGTTAGAAAAGACAAGACTGTATTTTATTTCGCTAGTACAGTGCAACCTCTCCAAAGCGAAACCCTTTATGTGAAGCCAAAATACATTGTTGGTGAGAAGTTGAACAGAGGGGGAAAAATCATGCTGTTGTTGAAGGGAGGCTGTTGCTCTGGAGAGAGCTGCTCTAGAGAGGTTGCACTGTATTTCTAAAAACCTTTACAGAAGTTGAAGGTGAAAATTCGCTTTTATTTTTTTTTTTATTTAATTGACTGAATATTTCATATATATATATATATATATATATATATATATATAGTAAAACCACATTCAAATCCTGAAAAACTGGTCTTAATAATGGGGTGGTCTTATTATCGAGTTGAATAATAGCAAGGTTATTGAGACCCAGTCCGAACATATGTGGTCATTATTATAAGGTGGTCGTAATATTGAGGTGGTTGCTATAGTGAGGTTTTACTGTATAAAAAATTAACATTGATATTTTAAAAAAAGACGATGACACAATATTTTAAAAATTATGAGCGGGACAGAGTTTGAGTCACATTAAGTGATATTTAGTTTATGGAATGAAATTTTTAAAATAAAGTAAGCTGGAAAGATTGTCATTTTTTTATAATTAGTGATAACAATAATTTGAAGAAGAATTACCCCCATCCCCCCCAAAAAAACAGAAAAATTAAACAATGTGACTCAATTTTCTATTTATTACTACTAAAGGGAGATAATTAGGTACTATATATAAATATATATCACAATATAGAGTAACTTCCCCTACCAGGCACCATGTCTGCAATAAGATAACAAAATACAATGAAATGAAATAAGGTCAAGTAAATTAATATCAGCAAATATTGTGCTGAATACATGATAAGACATTCTGTAAAGAAAATATATATTTTTAAAATTTTGTTGTGAATAGTCACGACATTTGATCATCTGAAATTATTTTTATAAGGCACTGTACCAAAATTTTAATATCTATTTCTTTAGAGCCAGCACAAAATAAGGGGACACATATAGATACTAGGGGTCGCTTAGGGTCTCTCAACCAAATATTCACAAAGCATTGTCAAAGCAGTATCTAAGTATTTCACCACAATTTTGACCAAAATGGAAAACACAAAAGCTGGGTTCAAGGTTTTAAATCTTGAGAATGGCCTCCATGCTCAAATCTCATATTTTGTAATTTCCAGTATTTTAGTTTATTGTAATAAAAGAATGAGGATATTAACCATAAATAATTCTGTCAGAAAATCAATTGAGTACCATATATTGCCTAATACACGTACCCCTCCAGGCGGGGGGGGGGGGGGTATTTTACATTTTTGAAAATGTGTTTGTGTCATTCCTTGCATTCAAAAAGTTTTTTTCTACTAATTTCTATTGTTCAACTCGGATTAAAATAGCCTGTCATGGCAAGTCACTTCTGCTTTCTCTAGTCCAAAAAGGGGAGGGCGTTTATTAGGGGAGGGGGATTTTCTTCACCGGGATTAACATCATTTTTCAAAAATGTTTCAGTTACATATGGCGGCCAGTTCACCTACTGTACAGTAACCAGTACTAACTTACCCTTCCACAAGGAGCTGACATATGGAGAAAAATAGAAGATTTTTTACAAAACATTTTCATGGAAGGGTATGACCTGCCTTGACGGGGTTTTGAACCTGGATTGCCAGGTTACAAGTCCAGCTAACTAACCACTGGTCCATGGTCACTGCTGTTCTGAATATGATTTCAGACATAAAAACAGCAGCATTTTTTCCAACCTAGTTTGAGAGTGAATTTGAAATTTGAGCTAGGTGACTGTTCTCAAGTTTTATAACCCACCTATGGACAAAAGTACCAGTACGATACAAAGTAAAGCTAAACAAGAGCGATATACAGAGGTGTAGAAATGTTTTTACGTAGCCGGATGAAAAGAGATCTGGGTTTCAATGCAGAATTTTGTCCATTTTTTCGGTAAAAGTAGCCAGCGAGAATGCTCAAATAGCCAGTTGATTTTTCCGGCTTCTGGCTCATTTGTGCACTCCTAAATATTCCATAAAACATAACTTGACCTAAATAATCATCTGATATGGCATTCATTTGACCCTTAAAACAGCCTTGACCCTTGACATTAATAAAAAAAGCTTCTCACACTTGGGAATTGTAGAAAAGGGTCAAATTTACAATAAAATTAGAATATAATTTTATTACTAGCCAAGGGTAATCTTTGACCCTCATCTTTTGACATCTGGTGAAAACCCTGACCTGAATTATCTATTTTGGAAAAAATACATTTTTGTAGCATGGATAAAGAAATTTTGCCAGCACTGATGTAAATATTTACATTCAAAATCCAATTTCAGGGTTTCCACTGGACATTATATTTTTTCTGCCACATGTATGGAGGGGAGGGTCTGGGATACAAAAAAGTATGCTTAATTTGATTTTTTTTTTCGCCACTTGCAGATTTTATTCGCCATTTGCGAAACTGGCGAATGGCACCCGAAACCCTGAATTTTAAACATAAAAAAATATCGATTGATGCTATTTAAAAATAGAAAAAATGGTATAAACATTCTCACCAGCTTCGTTGATAGCGCTGGTGTCTCCGCCACTCTCGGCGACCTTCTCTTTAATAAGTTTGATTCGTTCGGCACGTAACTTCTGCTCAATATCCTTTGCTTCTTTGCTGACTTTTTCCAAATCCTTTAAAATTGTGTCCTTAATGACCTTGAATGTAAAATTAGACTGGTTCCCAAAACTTTTCAAAATCAGAGGAACAAAGGTCGATGATAATAAATTATCCAAGGCTGGTTCCCAAAAATGTTCAACAATTAATATAGGTCATTGTGAATAACTTATTCTAGGCTGGTTCTCAAAGCGTTCAATATAAGAGGAATATATGTCATTGTAAATAAATTATTCTAGGCTGGTTCCCAAAATGAATAAAATTAGTACAGGTGGAATTCATGTAAAAATCTGTATACAATAATTTGTGCCTTCCTTAAGGTTTTATACCCATAATAATGACCAAAATAGAATCTCAAAGAGGAGCGGACAGATCTTGGAAATCTTTATACTGTTCATAGGTTTCCATGAAAGAAAATGATTTACTGTAAGATTTTTCAAAAACAATGACAATACTTTGAGTTATTGCCCTTTTTAATTAGCAAAGAAGTTTGTGGAAGAAGCCAATTTTTTGAAAATTAAAGAAAAGGAAGATCCATTTCAATAAGAACTCCTGGTAAACGATGCAAAAACACAGTATCAATGTAATTTAATAAGAAAAACATAGGTCACCATGCGATACTGTCAAAAATTAGTATTTTTCTTTTGTTCAACAAGGGCAATAAGTCTAACAAAATTTAAAAATGCATAGCAAAATAAATTGAAGTATCTAGGGTAACTATCAAAGAAATAACGATAATTGGACAAAACCATTTTTATAATATTACCATTAATTTTGTGGGTCGCATTTAGCAAATGCGTAAAATGATTACTGTATAATGGATATAATATCTTAAAAATAATTCAACTTCTTGAAAATTAAACCATTTCTATAGGTCAACATATCTTTAACTTCCAGCGCCCAATTGTATGAACATTGGTTAACTTTAACAAAATGGTTAATTTAACCCAAGGTTAAATTTAACCATTTTGGTTTACTAATCATTAAAAAATCATTTAAACATTTAAAAAGGGCTGCCATTTTGGTACTGGTTACCGTTTATGTGAAGATTTAACCAGCATCTTAGACTTGGGTTAGATTTATTTGAGCTTTAACAAAGACAACATTTGGTTAAATTTAAACAAAATTTTCTACAACAGCTAACCGAACATTTAACCAAAATTTTAACCAAAACTCTGATTTAACCCAGTGGTTAAAGTTAACCAATGTTTATACAATTGAGCACTGAAGTTTTAATACTAGAAACCAGTTAATATCAAATATGCCTATTTTTCAGAGATTTAACATGACAGTGCGTTTGTAAATATTACAAATGTATGTAATGATACTTGTTCAATGAAATAGACATTCTTTAAATAAAAGCTGGTTTGAATACCAAACCTGACAATACACACAAAACAATTCACAGATTTGTAAACGAATATTATTTGCATACTTCATTAGGCTTAAAGAAAATCAGTCATTTTAACGGTTACTTCACCAAAGAAATTCGGGTAGGTAGGTAGAAAAATTTTCTTCATTTTTTTTCTAAAGATTTAAGGGATTATTCATCCCCAGTCTCTGACTTTGGAATTTGCTTTTTTAGAACTCTACGGTTTGTGCCAAAAAAGAACTGGTCGGGTAACCGTGAACACAACTATTTTTACTTTTGCCTCATTAAGAGAATATACCTACATTGTCAAACCATTGCAACAATGCTCCGGCCCTTCTGTATGTCACAGTGTAACATTGACATGCGTGTTCATGTCGGTGAAGGTCAACCATATCTATCAGTGTATTGAAAGAAATAAGAGTCACCATGTGCAAATAAAAGAAGACAGGAATGCCAAATAGGCGGATATTTTGCTCCCATGTAGTAAAATAGGCGGAGCTTTGCTCACCTGAAGTCAAGAAGGTGGAGCTTTGCTCACCTGAAGTCAAGAAGGGGAGCTTTGTTCACTTTAAACCAAGAAGGGGGGGGCTTTGCTTACTTTAAACCATGTAGGTGGAGCTTTGTTCACCTGAAGTCAAGAAGGTGGAGCTTTGCTCACCTGAAGTCAAGAAGGTGGAGCTTTGTTCACCTGAAGTCAAGAAGGTGGAGCTTTTCTCACTTTCAACCAAGTAGGTGGAGCTTTGCTCACCTTATACCATGAAGGTGGAGTTTTGTTCACCTTAAACCAAGAATGCTGAGCTTTGCTCATCTGAAGTCAAGAAGGTGGAGCTTTGTTCACTTTAAACCAAGAAGGGGGGGGCTTTGCTTACTTTAAATCATGTAGGTGGAGCTTTGTTCACCTGAAGTCAAGAAGGTGAAGCTTTTCTCACTTTCAACCAAGTAGGTGGAGCTTTGCTCACCTTAAACAATGAAGGTGGAGTTTTGTTTACCTGAAACCAAGAAGGCGGAGCTTTGTTCATCTGAAGTCAAGAAGGTGGAGCTTTGTTCACATTAAACCTAGAAGGCGGAGCTTTGCTTACCTGAAGCCCCAGAGAACATTTGTAAACATGGTCTAGATTCCTGGAGATGAGAAAATGAAAACACGGCAAAATTTAGGTTTTTTACAAATTTCTTTTTAGGGTCCTGCAAACAAAGCCAGGAAAAGACAAAATTCAGCCTAAATACTAATGGCATTTGAACAGATGTATGCATGGTCTTTCATGTCAATAAATGTTTGATAATGTCTAACTTTTGTTTGCAGATGACCATAAATTCAGGTGTTGTTGTATCTGACTTATCTTCTTCACCCGTGACAACCAAAATCAAACTTCATCTAGATTTATAAGCCTAACATTCTAATTTCATTTTATTAAGACTGGACAGAAAATGTGACTCCTTTCAGCGTTTAATACTCAAATTTTTGTACAAATACACAATACAGGCACTGAATGATCACAATTGACCAACACAAGCAATTTGTTCCCATTAGAGTTAAATGCTTCAGAGAGAGTTCAAACTTGCTTATTTTGATACCTGGGGCTCGTTTCATAAGACACATCAAAGCTTTGACGGCAGTTTTTAAACTTAAAAATCATGCTAACAGCATACATTTCAGTTATTTATTCTTAACAGCTAACAATAGGAAAAAAAACAGTTTTTATTTACAATCAAGGGCTGGCAAGATTTTTCAGCATCAAAACTGCCTTGTAAGCTGCAATATATCTATGAACTGGGTCCCTGAATATCAAAATACTGAATACTGAATACTCAAAAACCACAGATGTCATTTCAAAGATATATCTCAGTTAGGAGAGCACTTTGTAATGAATCGAATGATTTTGAATGACCTCAGATAAAATGTCCTGTGGTGTCAGGTTTGTATGCACTAGATTATTGAAGCAATGTTTAAACCAGCCTTGATAGGTGTGTCAATACTGACCAATCACCCTACACTATTTTAGAAGGTGTGGTCACATTAACCAATCAGCTTAAATCATTTTAGAAGGTGTGCTCACATTAACCAATCAGCTTATGCTATTTCAGAAGGTGTTGCCATATTAACCAATCAGAACCAAGGACACAATTACACCACAACCAAGTGGGAATCAACTCAAGACATTGTGTGATCAAGTTTTTGTCTTACGTTATCAAACCACTGGAGTAATGCTGCTCCTCGTCTCATCGTTGTGTCATAACACTTGTATGCATGACTGTGCCGTTCTGGATCCTGCATGTCTGTAGCAAGAGCACATTAATCGTGAAAAGTATTTTGACAGCAACAGTTTCAGCACAATAAAATTTCCATAATTGTTTCTAGAAATCATACTCAGTTATAGAAACTTTCATTTAACAAAAATTAACTATATTTGGAGAAGTATCAACCCACATTTATACAAAAATATGTGCTGTCACATAACACAATTTGAAATAACACATTTATTAATAATGTGCAGACACATAGCACAACATTAAAATACCATATTTATTAATAAAACAGGTTGAAAACACCCTTGAAATATCATACTTATCCAAAAACATGTGCTGTCACATAACACAATTTAAAATAACACATTTACTAACAATGTGCAGACACATAATACAACCTTGAAATACCATATTTATCCCAAAAATGTGCTGTTACATAACACAATTTGAAACAACTAATTCATAAAAAAATGTGCCAACACATAACACACCCTTGAAATACCATATTTATCCAAAAATGCGCTGTCACATAACACAATTTGAAACAACTAATTCATAAAAAAAATGTGCCAACACATAACACACCCTTGAAATACCATATTTATCCAAAAAATGCGCTGTCACATAACACAATTTGAAACAACTAATTCATAAAAAAATGTGCCAACACATAACACACCCTTGAAATACCATATTTATCCAAAACTGTGCACCCACATAAAACACCTTATCATTAAATACAGAGTTAAGATTCACCATTATAGATGTTATTTGTGGCTTTCTGTAGCGTTTCCATTTCCTCTTTCTTACAGTATGGGAATTGTATTTTGTCGCCAAGGTATCTCGTACAACTGCTGACATTTTGAATCGCCGCAATATTGTTATTACGAGCCTCCGTGCAAACCATAAACCTCAAGTTTGTATCACTGAGGAACAAGATTTGATAAAATAAAACTTGACTTCTTTGCTCAGGTTTTAAGCCACGACTAAAACATGAAAGTGGCCTAAATATCAAGGTGACCTTTAGAGAGAAATGAAAATGGAAGAAAGTTTTGAAAATGAACTTTAATACAATCAAATTGGTGTTAGCAGCCATCTCCAAATAAAGGCCACCCTGTGAGTAAAAGCTATTCTTTGAAAAACCATCAATGATTACATAGAACAAACTGACCTCCAAATAAAGGCCACCTATCAATAAAGGCATTTTGTCTTTCCCAAGGGTGGCCTTTGTTCACAGGTTTGAGCATTAGTAATATATGATCAAGAAAAATCTTTTTTTTAAAATAGTCAGATTTTTTCACTAAGTTTAATGCTGTTTTTCAACAATTTTTATACAGCAACCAGTTCACTTAACCAGTTCTCTTGGACTGTATACTAACCAGTACTAACTTACCATTCCACGAGAAGCCAGCGACTTCTCCACATACGGAGGAAAATTGAATTTTTTGTCAAATTTTCATAGAGGAGTTTGACCAGCTACAACTGATATTTGAACCAAGATCACCCGGTTACACGTCCAGCGCACTAACCACTGGACCACAGTAAAAAACTGGTTAGATGAATTGGTCTCTGTATATAACTGAGAATTATTTAAATTCAGTAAAACACAGAACCTTTGATATATTTTTATTTTTTATTATCTAAATGCTTTCTGATGACTGTTAATTTGTTGAACATGAAAAGAATACTATAAATATGTGGCCAAATAGATAAAAAAATAATTAAAAAATAATTAAAAAATAATTAAGAAATAAACTATCTATATGATGAAGTAGTTTTAATATAGAGTCCCCAGTTTACATAATCATTTAAGGGCCTAGGATGTTTTATCTTCTTTTTCTCAAGAGATTTCTGAAAGGACCAGTAATAGGCAGTTGAGAAAACGATTCTGTGTCAAAATGAAAAAGTATTTGAGTAAATGAAGGTCTTTTTATTGTTAAAAATGCATGAATTTATTCGAAAAATATCCCATGCAGATGAATGATAAATTTACACGTACGGAAAATTTGCAGCAAATCTGTCAAAAAACGATATGAAATATTGTGTTCTTCAAAGAATTTTTTCTTATATAAGAACAGAATTTTTATCTTAAAGATTCAATATCATTCTCTTCTTTTGGGAAATATTGACGTCAAATTCCTTTAAAGAATAGTTTTATTATCTAAGTATAAAGCAAACTGAGCTATAACTGTGTTGGTCACTGCTTAAAACTTGAAGCTCTAAGTGTCACACCAAAGCATAAATTTTAAAAGTGCATACCACCTGACCACATGACCTGTGCGTTATTTTAGTGATATAACATCCTCCTTGTGCCGCCATCTACCGATTTACGTTTAACACAGTCATACACTTAATTTTATCTCATAATGAAGAGATTTTATAACACAATGCAATTATTACCTCACTGTGATGAATTTACGTCACAGTGAAGAATTTAGCATATGTAGTCTACAGAATTTTGCCAAGAAAAATTCACTTCGTTGAAGAGAATTTTCCACACAAAAAAAGCATAGTCTGTAATGGGAACACATCTTGTGAAGTTGATCTCATTTCAACAATTTGAATTTGATAAAAAGGACAAATCAATGTGGCTAATATTCATCAATATCGAACAATTGACGATGTCAGAATGTAAGCTAAGCCCTGATTGGATAAAACTTCTGAATTGTGACACGAAATAGCCAATCACATGCAACTGTACTAAATTGGGGCTAATATTCATCAATATCGAACAACTGACAATGTAATTAGTCAGAATGTAAGCTAAGCCCTGATTGGATAAAACTTCTGAACTGTGACACGAAATAGCCAATCAAATGCAACTGTACTAAATTGGGATTTAATCCAATCAGAATTGATGTAACAAATGGAAAATTGTTAAGAATGACCATATTGGCTAAATGGTTGGCCCCGGCACTTTCATTGCTCAGTTTTTATTACCTGTATAAATATTATTAATTGCACGATTTAAGGTATGCATTTCTTCTGGTTTGCAGTATGGAAATTCTATGGTGGATAAATATCGTTGAGTGCTATTTATATTCTGCATTGCTGCGATCAAATTGTTTCGAACTTCTGTCGCTGCTGAGTATTTCAACTGCATATTTCTGAAACGAAAGTGCAAAGTGTTCACATCCACAACCTTATTCCCTACTGAAACAAAAAGTGAGTGCGAAGTCTCCTTAATTGTGTCTGCATTTATTAGACTGTCACCCAGCAAAATCACCTCCCTAAATTCAAATCAGTGTCTGTTCAAGCTTGTCTAGACATCAGGGTTATAAATCAAATCAGTGTCTGTTCACGCTTGTCTAGGCATCAGGGTTATAAATCAAATCAGTGTCTGTTCATGCTTGTCTAGGCATCAGGGTTATATATCAAATCAGTGTCTGTTCACGCTTGTCTAGGCATCAGGGTTATAAATCAAATCAGTGTCTGTTCAAGCTTGTCTAGGCATCAGGGTTATAAATCAAATCAGTGTCTGTTCACGCTTGTCTAGGCATCAGGGTTATAAATCAAATCAGTGTCTGTTCACGCTTGTCTAAGCATCAGGGTTATAAATCAAATCAGTGTCTGTTCACGCTTTTGTAGGCATCAAGGTTATAAATCTTGAGATTATTCTCAGGTCTCATACCTTGTCTTCTAATATCTCTATGTCAATTATGATCAGACAATAATGATATTATTATTTTGACCTGAATATGTACTTAAACATTAATCTGTTTAAACATAATACTTTGAGAATGGAATTGAGATTTGAGCTTGGAGACTGCTCTCAAATTTTATAACTGCGGGTCAGGGCTTCATTAGAACCTCAAAGCGTTTTGATTCCTAGCTTTTTCAGACTAGCAAATTCAACATGTATGACAGGATTTTTTTGACGTCGTTTTATCTTAATGTGAATTTAATCTGCTTTTATCCTTTTCTCCATTTTCAAAACAAGAAACAATTGCACTACAACCACAGCAGATAAAAAATTTGACGCATAAATTGTGATATCAAAATTAAAATATATAAAAAATACGCTGATCTTATTAAATGCAATTATGTCGACATGTTTGTAATTCTTGCCGAATAAATGTGTTTAAACTTCGTTTAAAGGGACACGCCTCCAGTGTGTGTGGTCAGTATAAGAATATCCCAGAAATATATACATGTATATATATAGACATAGCTTTTTAATCCTATAAATCCAGCTAACGGCAGACATTTCAGCTATTTACTGTGCTACGAAATTCAATCTGACAGTGACATGAACATTCTTAAATCTGAAATACGGAAAAATCTAGGAATGAATCGTACCTCTATAACAAATGTTTTTAAGCTTTTCAAGCCCTAGTCCTTATACAGAAAAGTGTCCCCTTTTTAAGCAATAGTTCTCAAATAGGAAAAGTGTCCCCTTTTTAAGCAATAGTTTTCATATAGGAAAAGTGTCCCCTTTTCAAGCCCTAGTTCTTATACAGAAAAGTGTCCCCTTTTTAAGCAATAGTTCTCAAATAGGAAAAGTGTCCCCTTTTTAAGCAATAGTTTTCATATAGGAAAAGTGTCCCCTTTTCAAGCCCTAGTTCTTATACAGAAAAGTGTCCCCTTTTTAAGCAATAGTTCTTACACAGTAAAGTGTCTCCCTTTTACATATTTGTTCTAATGCAGAAGTGTTCCAAAGTATGAAAGGTAAGCTTCAAGAAAAAAATAGAAAAATAGTTTTTGACCAATGTTCCGTATTTCTTTTCTCAAGTAACCCTGAGCATCACCATTTTTTTAAAAATTCACACAATAAAATGGATGCCAGTCACTTAAATTCCCATAATTTAAAGATACAGTGGAGGCATGTCCCTTTAAAAACTAAAACGTTGATTATAAAAACGTCTGTCCCTTTGAATACAATATATTACAAAATTAGTTATAAAATAGAAGTCTATCCCTTTAAATATCACAAAATTAGTTATAAAATAGAAGTCTGTCCCTTTAAATATCACAAAATTAGTTATAAAATAGAAGTCTGTCCCTTTAAATATCACAAAATTAGTTATAAAATAGAAGTCTGTCCCTTTAAATATCACAAAATTAGTTATAAAATAGAAGTCTGTCCCTTTAAATATCACAAAATTAGTTATAAAATAGAAGCCTGTCCCTTTAAATATCACAAAATTAGTTATAAAATAGAAGCCTATCCCTTTAAATATCACAAAATTAGTTATAAAATAGAAGCCTATCCCTTTAAATATCACAAAATTAGTTATAAAATAGAAGCCTGTCCCTTTGAATACTTAAAAATTAATTCCTAGACTGGTTTTTAAATTAAAAGACATACGGTTAAATTTCAGACTGCTTTCCTAATATTGTCTTTGAAGCCACAGACTAATTACAATTCTCAGTGAAGCAGATGAAACAACTACATCGGTCAAATAAGAGGAATATGTTCACACAAGCAAAGGTGCTGCAGTGCCGAGAAAATGCAATTAACAGTAAAACCACGAGTAGTAACCACTTCAATATTACGACCACCTTGTTATAACAACCACTTTTTTTAACAGTTTTCAATAACTGCCCAATAATCAAACTGGAAATTAAACTACCTCATTATTACGACCGATTTTTTGGGTCCCAAAGGCAGTCTCATATTGAGGTTTTACTATACACCTTCCCAGTGTGCAACAGAAGCCAAACATTAAATGTAAAAAATGCTCAGGTGTGAGTGCACTGTTTTAAGTAAATTTTCAAAGTTTCTTATGAAATAATTTTTACCATATTTCAATGATTTACCAGCAAGCAGCTAGTTAAGGCCTGTGGAAAAGGTTTGCTTCCGGTTACCCGACCGACCCATCTTTTATCTGCCGACTCATAAGTTTTTACAGCATCCAAATCTAAATGCTATATTGTAATTTTCACTACAGTGTTGGCACTTTATGCAAAAAAAAACACATAAAAGAAAAGAAAATCCCTTCTTACTGATCCATACATTTTTAGGCATGTAACCGGAAACTAACCTTTTTTGTTTAGGCCTAACCAGTCTCCCTGGATTCTGTAGTAGCTGTAACATTGCTCTCCGCAAGTAACGGCAGATTTTTCTACATGTGATCAGTAGGGGCGGACAAATAGCCATAGTCTTAATGTCTTCCACCAAATTGTCTCATAGAACGTGTACTGCAGTTCAATCATAGAACGTGTACTGCAGTTCAATCATAGAACGTGTACTGCAGTTCAAACATAGAACGTGTACTGCAGTTCAATCATAGAACGTGTACTGCAGTTCAATCATAGAACGCGTACTTTAAGCAGTTCATCATCAGAATTACACTCTAAATCACTCTCAGTGGCAATTTTTTTTAATAAAAGCATAGTTTCAGACCGTGTACATACACTGCTAAGACTTAATTGTTAATTAAACAACTTCAAGACAAAAATTGAGTGTCATTATTATTATCACCAGTGTCATTATTATTATCACATGTGTCATTATTATTATCACCTTTGTCATTATTATTATCACCAGTGTCATTATTATTATCACCTGTGTCATTACTATGATCACTTGTGTCATTATTATTATCACTTGTGTCATTATTATTATCACATGTGTCATTATTATCATTAATATGAAAATCATTAGTCTCATTATTATCATCATTAATGTCATCATTATCATCATTAATGTCATTATCATCATTAATGTCATCATTACCATTATCACTATCATTGTTACTATCATACTTACTGAGATTGAATTGTCTTCAAGTCCACCCATTTCTGCACGGCATGGGACATCTGTTTTACTGCTTCTGTGAGCAACACTTTGGCTTGAGTCCATTTATACTTAGCAACACTGATTCTTTGTTTCCTCTCGATCAAAGAATCATACTTCGCTTCCAGCTGGTTTTCAAGATCACTGCCGTACTCACCACCGAAAATGTCAGCTGAAATTAATACATGATTTCAGGTAATTCACATACATTGCTTCCAACTGGTTTTCAAGATCACTGCCGTACTCACCACCGAAAATGTCAGCTGAAATTAATACATGATTTCAGGTAATTCACATACATTGCTTCCAACTGGTTTTCAAGATCACTGCCGAACTCACCACCGAAAATGTCAGCTGAAATTAATACATGATTTCAGGTAATTCACATACATTGCTTCCAACTGGTTTTCAAGATCACTGCCGTACTCACCACCGATAATGTCAGCTGAAATTAATACATGATTTCAGGCAATTTACATACATATATTGTAAAAATTCCAAATCTCCATATTCTGTTGAATATTAAATGTATGTAATATTATTGGTTAATGATATTTCATTGTTTCTTCCTTAAAACCTAAATAAAAAGCAAATCTGTCTACACAGTTGTAGTGAACTCACAGGAAGCTTTGCAATGACTTCACCAAAACCTTGTTGTACTGTACTGCTAAATTACATTAAGAGCCGCGGCTGTGGTCTAGTGGTTAGTGTGCGGGACTTGAAGCCTGGAGATCCGGGTTCGAATCCCAGTCGCGGCAGGTCATACCCTTCCATGAAAATTTGACAATAATGTTGATTTTTCTTCCACATGTGGAGAAGTTGCCGGCTTTTTGTGGAAGGGAAAGTTAGTACTGGTTAGTATACAGTCCAGGAAAACTGGTTACGTGAACCGGTCGCCGTATATAATTGAAAAATTGTTGAAAAATGTCATTAAACCCCAGTGACAATAAGTCACATAAAAAAAATTACATTAAAAATTTAATAAAAAATTGACTGATCTGTGAGTTAATGCTAAAAAGGGGGAGAGAAAAGTTCAGCCCTTAAAAACAATTTCATCTCATTAATTTGTTTGTTGTATCAGCCAATGGTCCTTTTTTCATCAATTTTTCAGTTATATACAACGACTGGTTTCCTGTTTTCAGAGAGTCTGGTTTTCAAGGGTTACACTGTAAATGCATTTAATTACAGTGTACAAAAACAAGATATATTCACAGCTATGCAAGATACTATTCAAATGTTATTGGTTACAATTAAGCCTGACTTTTAACAGGGTAAGGCATCCCTTAGTTCTTACAAAGAACAGTGTTTCCATTTAAGCAATAATTCTAACACAGAAAAGTGTCCCCTTTTTAAGCCCTAGTTCTTACACAAAAAGTGTTCCCTTTTAAAGCCCTAGTTCTTAAACAGAAAAGTGTCCCCTTTTTAAGCAATAGTTCTCACACAGAAAAGTGTCCCCTTTTTAAGCATTAGTTCTCACACAGAAAAGTGTCCCCTTTTCAAGCCCTAGTTCTTATACAGAAAAGTGTCCCTTTTTTAAGCAAAAGTTCTTACACAGTAAAGTGTCTCTTTCATCATAAAGTGCCTTCAATCGATCAGCCGGTTCCTTTATTTCATCAGCCTTGTCCTGAAGTTCTTTCATCTGTTTTTCCAGACCTTCCAACAGTAGTTTACAGGATTCTTCCTGACCTTTGGCTTCTAAGTACTCTTCCTGTTAAGGTTCAAAAAAAGGGTTAAAAATGAAACAAGAGGGCCATGATGAACTTTTAATCACTCACCCAAGTAAAGACTGCAATTCCTTAAATGAAGTTGACAATTATTATTTTTCAGACAAACTTCAAGACGAACTGTAGCACTTTTAAATGAATGGTGTAGCATTAAATATATCTTTATCACATAACCAGTGGTCCAGGAGTGCCGTAAACCTGTGCCGGAAATATCATTCAGCACTGCCAAACCGTGCAATAAATATTCAAATTAGCCAAATCACTACATTTGCATATTTTGTATTACTACGCTACTACGATATTTGTAAACATGGTCGACTTTGGATTCGTAATGATTTCATTAATGAATAAAATGATGTTTATGTAAATACATGTTTTACAAATCAGTTTTTACAAAAATGTTTTGTCAGCTATTAAGTTACATTCGATGATGTGTTTGCATTTAAAAGTAAACAATACTAATTGTTATTGACTAAAAATTAAATCCAAAAGTCAGCAAGGTGTGAAAAAACATTTGGGGCAAGCGCATAATATTGTCTGACTTCATTATAACAAGCTACTATAACTTGATAGCAGAGGAAGAACTTGGATTTGTAAAACATGTCATAATGAGCAATATTTGTAGTTTATCATGAATTCATAAAGATTCTAACAATGGCCGAAATGACTAATACAATACTCATCCGATGTTTATGTTGAATTTTTGTTAAGTGTTTTTTCGTGCCCCCTAAATCGACATAACGAGACTTGACTGTATTTGGTTCTGAACCCTTTGCCTCATAATACTGCATTTCCCTGCATCTGAAGCAGACGACTTTTGACAACATTTGGATGCCATAAAAACTTACGACTTGGCAGGTAAAAAATTGTGTCAGTCAGGTAACCGGAAACAAACATTTTTTTATGCCTAAATGTTCTGAGTTATCCATATCAAACTTTTTAGAAAAATAATTTCATCAATGTCGCAAATTTCACCATCTTAGTTAGAGTGTTAAAACTTGTTTACTGAGCCCTGGCTATGAGGTTATAAAACTTGAGAACAGTCTCTATGCTCAAATATCAATCCTATTCCTAAAGTATTACTGTTTAATATTTCTGTACATATTTAGATCAATTACCGTATATTCCCTTAGAAACGCCCCTCCCCTAATAAACGCCCCCCCTTTTTGACAAGAGAAAACAAAAGTGATTTACCATGAAAGGCTATTTAATCCGAGATGAACAAGAGAAACTAGTAGAAGACAATTTTTAAATCCAAGGAATGACACACACACATTTTCAAAAATGTAATGCCCCCGGTGGCGTTTATTAGGAAATATACAGTATGCTGACATACATTTATTTTATCTTAGTACAGCCATAACTAGATAAGAAACATAAAAAACATGGGATTCAAGCTCAGAGACCAATCTCAAGTTTGATAACCTTGAACCCTGGTCAACAAACATAGCACTTAATAATCCCACAATAGCATACATGATTCCTTCATGCCTGTTAAAAAAAATGATTCATAAAGAAATAAATGGACTCAAAAAGTCATAAAAGAAAAGAAATTTCAGACCTCAGTAAAAAAGAATTCACCAGAAAAATATGACACTTATTTTACAAAAACTGTGAAATTATGCAGCATTAGAGTCAGGGTTGTCATTAAGAAATTAAGTAACTGATTCATTTGCCAAAGCAACAGATAAATGTGGCGAAAACTGTTCGTATTTTGGCAAAAATTTAAAAAATCTTGGAAAAACAACTGATTCAAATATGTTTTTGATTCTTAATGAAAACCCTGAGGAGTATTGGTGTATTTGATGTTCCCGGCACCATAACAACAAGAATAAGACTTGCTGAAAGAACAATATCCCATGCAAACTTTTGTATACTTTTACACCAATTCATGACACATAATAACACTGTGCTGATGTAACCTGTTCTTTGGATAATTTCTTGTCATAAGCTTTTTTATTGAACATTTCTTTAATGCTTCCACGCATCATACGTTGAACATCATTCTTCTCTTTTTCGCTAGAAAAATTCAAGTACAACTATACAAACACATTGCTAATGTATGTATTGTTGCAACTTTGATGACATCATCTATGACATCACCAAGGTGTATGACATCATCAGTGACGTCACAAAGGTCTATGATGTCATCAATGACGTCACAAAGGTCTGTGATGCCATCAATGACATCACAAAGGTCTATGACATCACCAAGGTGTATGACATCATCAGTGTCGTCACAAAGGTCTATGATATCATCAATGATGTCACAAAGGTCATGCAAAACATGTTACATGTAAAACAAATAAATCATAAAATCTGGAACAAAAATGCAAACAGAGTTATTTCTCTAGTAAGTTTAATCATTTTTGCAGATTCTGCAAAAAGTACAGGAAGATTTCATAAGGGAAAATTTGGTAAAAATTGACATGAATTTCAAGAGGAGTTATTAAATGGGAATTAATTTTAAGCATTAAAGGGGAATATATCTGCATACATTTTTGCTTCCAGAAATTATTTAATACAATGTTTACCTGCTCCTGTGTCATTTTGGCATTGTATGAAGCCTCATCTTTGAACATGTCTTTTATAGACAATTGTTTCAATTTATCCACATCATCTTTTTCTTTTGCCCTGTTTTTGTAAACAAAATCTAATTTAACAAAAACAATGGCATGTTACCACAGTTTTCCCAACGATCTTAAGATATAACAGAATGCTTTTTAGCCATATTTAACTGTTCAGTTTGAAACCACCTCCGAATAAAGGCCACCCTGTGAATATAGGTCATTCCTTGAAAACCATCATGGATTATTTAGTTCAAACCGACCTCCAAGGCCACATTTTGTCATTCCCAAGGGCAGCTTTTGTTCACAGGTTTGACTGTATTTACATTCATCACATTTGTTACCTGTGAATCTTATGGATGAGTTTTAATAATACCACTTAGCTCCAAGTCACATGTTTGGTGTCTGACTTGTAGTGCCTTTTGAAGAAGAGTTTAGGAAGATCCCACAATGCCTGGCCTTCCCTAAGCTACTGATTAACTTCCTCACAAGTAAACATTCTGCAGGTGGGATATAAAAACAAGAGCTCCCCAGAGTGGGCCAAACATTGCCCGAAGGCTGTGTTACAATGAGTATCACCATAATCTATCATCTTTGTATAAATATAACTTATCATTGATAAGGTATGCTCCCTTTTGCACAACGGAGACACTTCATGATCTTTGTGAAAGCTTAAGATAAACACCTTATAATTGAAATATGAAAGTGTAATTGTCCGCAAAAGAATTTGCTGTAAAAATGTATAAAAAATAACAGCTATGTGAATTATCTCCCATTTATGCACAACTAGACATCAATAGCTATCATCAGTGATAGTTTGAAGAAAAATAGGTCAACTAATGTAGGAGGAGTTGTCCGCACAAGGAAACGGACGGTCAGACAGACGTAGGGACGGACAGACGAGCAGCGCCATAACACGGAGAGAAAAATGTTTAGCAAGTTTTTTACGCCTTTGGTTTTTGTCTATAAATCAATGTCACTAATACGTTTCTGTATTGAACAATTGTGCCCATTCATTGACAGCATAATTTCACTTGTTTTTGTACACTAGACCATTATGTAATCATGAAATGTCACGTTCAGTAAGTGCACAGTAAACCAGATGATCCTCCGCGGGTAACAAAGTACACAGTTCAAGAGCTTTCTTATTGTAAGCACATAAACAGGAAAATAATCTTTGAGAATCAATGACGGGACGTCAGCCTGGAATGACGTTTGAGCAACGTGAGAGAGCCATCGGTATGCTTAGAGAGGTTGCGTGACATTTCCATTGCCACGAATTGACAATAAGTCGACTACTAAACAGATTTTAGCAAACTGGGAACGTCGCAGACCAACCCAGATCAGGCAGACCTTGTAAAATCAGGCTGCAGGAAGACCTTTTCTCACAACGTCTTCTCAACACAATAGATTTCTTTCTAGTCAAAAGTTACATCGTTTGCTGAGGAATGCTACTGGCGCAAGAGTTTGTGACAGGACGGTTAGGAATAGGCTACGTGCTGCTGGATTGAAAGCATGCCATCCCTACGTTGGCATTCTGCTGACATTGCAACACCGTCAAACAAGACAACAATGGGCCTGGGTTCATCAATATTGGACTCGCAGGCAATGGCACAACGTTCTGTTTTCGGATGAATCTAGGTTTAACGCGTCATTTGCTGATGGCAGGGTTCGAACTTGGAGGCCTGCAAAGAATTGTCTAAAGTGTCTGGGTTCACAACTATAAATGCAACAGAAGAAGTCACAAACTCAATGTCTGGGTGAAGTCCAAGATTACTCAGGCCTTCTTCAAAATCCTATAACCATCCCCGGAGAAAAAAACATGTTGTTTTTTTTTTCAAAATGCAGATACTGATAATGCAACAAAAAGAAAGCTAAAAAAACAAATGCAGAAAAAATATTTACGCTGCGTCCGTCAACTGTTTCAACGTAATCCTCGTAGATTTCACCGTACAATCAACGTCATCGGCAGCTTTCTTACGAACTTCATAATTTTTCAACACATTCTTCCTCTCAAGTTCGAGTATCTCCTTCTCAATGTCCAGAAATCTCATCAATTGCGCTTGGTCCACTTTCTAATAAAATAAAAAAAAAACACAAAATCAGGTCAAGCCAAGCATGGTGATAATTAACATTTCCAAAAAGGGACACAACTCTAGACTGACATTAAAGGGGAACAACTCTAGTTGGACTTTAAAGGGACAAAACTCAAGATTGATTTTAAGGTAAACTGGTCCCAGTTCCACGTTGCAGTGCACCAAAGGAACAGGTATGGACTAAATTATCTGGCGCTCTGATTGGTTAGTGCGATTTTTTCGATTAAAGGAAGTGACGGTAACCAGCCTGGGTCTTCTTTGCTCTAGCTGTAGCGTGCAAAGTTTAACAGCGAGGTTCCCGAAAAGCGTGCATTTTAGAAGGAATGCTGGGGCCCAGGCTGGATACCGTCACTTCCGTCTGGACCATGATCTAAAGTAGTTATAAAAAAAAGGAATACTACTACTTCATATGTAAATGTTTTTAAGATTGCATTGCGCAGATACGTCTAAAAGTACAGTGTTTTCTATCACTTACAGGATGTTAACTTTTGCTAATAACCTTCTGAACATACCTGAAACTTCGTGAAAATTTTTAATCAACAGGAAATGAAATAAATTCAAGTACGGAGCCTGACACAGCTACATGTTGTTTTTGCTCTTGTTGTAAAATAAACACAAGTTATTAATATCCCAGGCTTTGAGAAAGTTGCCGGACCGTCGGACATGACAAGTCAATTTCAAGCAGGTCCAGTAACTTTTCGGCAAGTACCAGACCAGATGTTCGGCAGTTGGGCACGATTTACAGCATTTATCTCTTATTTATAATATATTCGGTCAGACAAATTTTCATTTGGTCTGACAGAAATTCTATCTTTGCCTGACCAAATGTCTGGCAAGTACTTCAGCAGTTTTGAGAAGCCTCATATAAAATGACTAAATGAAATCGGGCCATTTATTTTGGGGCTATGGGATCATGTTCCTTAGAAAGGGAAATTTTATTTTTTATGTGTTGTATTGTTACAAATGCAGAAACTCGGCTGAATTAGAGTTGTGTGACGCGTTTTTATTTTTAACGCAATAAGCACGGTTTATCATTACTTATTCAATTGTCCTTAGTCACTCATCACAGGCCAAATTACGCTACATAGCTGCAACCACATGTGTGATGGGAAATTTTATCTTGGTTGATAATTCTAGAGGGAAGAGGAATTTTTTCCATTATGGGGAAAAAAATACATGTACTGTGTTTTGAAAGGGGAAAGGGGTCAAATTTCCACCCCTAAATAGTCAAACAAGTACCCAGGAAACATAAAGGCATGTAGTACTTTTTTTATCCCAGATTGGGTCCAGGTACACACAGCCACAGACAAGACCCAATTTTTTACTGTCTAAAGGGGTTCTTGCAGGGATTTCTTTGCAATTTTGGGGTCTGGGTCTGGTCAAATTGGGAAACAATGCATAGTATGATGCTAAAATTAGGAATTTTTAGGTCAGGAATTGGGAAAATTTATCTTTATTTTCGATGAGGAAGAATCTGTTTACAGGACCCAGACAAAGAAGAAAAATCACCGTCTTGCATGAAGGACATGCCCTTTATTTTATCACTGAGAGAGAATACGCTTCTAAAAATGACTGTATGTAGATATTATCAATTCAAAACGATTCTTTTTCGTTCATAAAAGACAGATTTTTGACTAAATTTAGTAAACAAATTGAAAGCTAAATATAGACTTCTAAAATATGATAAAAAACTTACATCAGACATTTTGAAACCTTCTTTCTGTTTTCTGAAAAGAAGAAAAACACATGAATTATAAATAGATATATCATATACTGTCAAACCTCTCGAATCCAAACCTTTCCAAAACGGAATCCTCTGTAATTTAAACCGAACACCTCAGCTGGTCCTTATTTCGTATTACGTATTCAATGCTAAAACACTTTGTAATCCGGAGCCTTTATATTCCGGAAACCTCTCTTATCCGAACATTTTGTCTATCCGAACAAGTTCGCATCAGAAAGGTTTTTCTGTAGTCCCTCTGCACAATGGCATAGCAATCTTTCTTGCTTTACAAGACAAGAAATTTAACTGAAGCCTCCGCATTAATCTCCGGAAATAAATCCATGATTGATTTAATCGTATGATTCTGTGTCGACATTTTCCTGTAAATTTCTGAACGCACCTGTCTTTCCAAAGTTTAAATTGATTAATAATAAATGCCGTCCATGACGAAGTGCGACGCGTTTCCGTTACTTGGCAACATTACTTATATACGACTTCTCGTTTTCTCCAGTAACAGAAAGTAGGTCGCACAGTGAGTTTTTGTAACGGTCCTGCATAGAAATTATTGTATATTTGTTTTATTCATGTGATTTAGTTTTTGGCCCCCACCGGGATGAGTGTGAGGTTGGGTCATCAAAACTAGTTTAAACACCATTTTGCTTTGCTACAGTCGTTTCAAAGACGGTACACGCCGGAGACTGTCTGTTACCCTCCATTGTTTGTTTGTCGTATGTGTTGTGTTGGTATAAGGGTGGTATAATATACGTGTTTTTTTATACGTGTAATGATTCGTTTATATTTTTTGAGGAGAGCTTACGGAATTCAGAACATGAACCATAAACAACGAACACAGATTGAGGTCAATTTTCAGGCGCGTATCCAGGCTAAATAGAAATGGATTCAAGAATATGATATGTTCTGAAAGTAGCTAATTTAGTACCATCTCAGTCGAGAATTTGATTAATTTTAATTTCTTATCAAAGCCAGCTTATCACCCCTCTATAATTTATGCCACATATTCATTTATTTGTTTATTTATTTATTCATTTACTTATTTACTTACTTATTTGATTATTTATTTATTTTATTTATTTTATTTATTTATTTATTTATTTATTTATTTATTTATTTATTTATTTATTTATTTATTTATTTGATGAATGATGTGGACACGGCTGCGTACCTGCGTATTAGCAGTTACGTGCCTTGTTTTAAATACAGCTCCTGGTTGATTTTTTTTTTAAATTAAGTTAATTTCTTTATACATATTTTATGTTCATTTCAAAATTACTAATTAAAGTTTACAAGCGGTTAAGATTTTGACCTACGACGTAACTATGAAGTAAAGCCAAGTTTTAAAAACGCGTCAACAATGGGAGATTTTGAAATGGGCATGACACCATTATTATGCTGTAGAGTATGAACAATTTTTAATGTTAAATTAATATATTTTCTTGATTTTTATAATTCTTTGTAACACCAGAGGTCTAATTTCGAAGTGAATTACCATCCTACATAAAACACATTCGAAAATACTCATTTAATTATTTTGAATTTAAAAGCAAAAAAATAAAGAAAAAATTCACAGTATAACACTGGACTTCGTTATGTGCATTCTACACAAAATCAATGATTTTATTTATTTATTTATTTATTTATTTATTTATTTATTTATTCATTTATTTATTCAATTTATTTATTTATTTATTTATTTATTTATTTATTTATTTATATAATGGTCGCAGTTTGAGGCTAGCAAACATTGTACGCTTTCTAATCGGTCATAAATCATTTCTATGACGTCATCTTTCATTCTCACTATCCAATATTTTTACGAATTGACCACTCTCAATAGATGGCTGCGCGTTATTTTGTGTAATATTGGAGTGTAGACGATATATTAGAGTGTATCCGTCTAAAACCAACAAATGAATACGTAGGAAGGCTTGAATCGATACGAATAGGTTTGAATAACAATGTTCATTCCTCATGATACCCGAGCAGTGTGGTTGAAAGGGGGTTGATTTAAAGGTATCCACCGTGTAGGCTTTTAAACAGTTAAATTTACACGCTATTTCATTTACTAATCTGGGCCCAGTTTCAAGAAAAATCTTAAGTTTGAGAACACTATTTTCACATTCAAATATCAGGTGTTAAAATATATTATAAGTTTACTATTGGATCTTGGTGAGTACTACTGGTGCCAGTTTAAAAGATGAACAAACATAAAATTGATTTTCATGGAAAATAGTATCTAAAAAGAATAAAAACACTTGAGCAAAACATGAGTATGTTATAACGTGCTCAAGTAAAAAATTAATTTAGCAAGATAATTCTGTGTTTTCAACACAAATTTTTTGACTTAGAGTTATAATTTTGTCAGAAATACACTGTTTTTCAAAGAAAATAAGGTACAAATAATACAAATATAGTCACAAAATACTTTCAAAATAGTTGGCTCAAACTTATTGTTTGCGTGAAACTGTAGCCTGGTCATAACAATGCAAAGAAAATGAAACTACTTTTTCAAAGCCAATAACATTCTTCAGATAATTTTAGCGAGCAATTCTGTTGTAGTGTATGTACGAAAAAATAGGAAACAAGATCAATACGAATTACTTGATATTGATTTGGGACTAGAGCGAATAAGTAGTCAGTGGACTGTGTAATTTATTAGAAATTATTCAAGTAATATATAAGCCTCAAACTGCTCATTATGTAAAATGTTGGAGTGTTTTTTTTTATTTTGTAATCTTTGTATATATGAATATATAATATGTCCTCGTGAGTTAGCTGCTCAGCTACGCGCTTCAAACACAAATCAGGGTTTTTTTCACAGGTAGAAGAGGCCATTTTAAATTTGGGGAAAATAACAAAGTATTTTTGCAAAAGGGGAAGAAAAAACTTGATGTAAACCGAATTTTAGGGAAAAACTGTTTGGTTTTAAAGATTTTACATGAGGGGAAGACGCCAGTAAACGGACCCTGCAATAGAGGGAAAAACCAAACACACTCCATTAATTTATATACTGGACAATACTTCCGCTTACATCTATTACATAGTGCAACGATTTACGATATGTGTTTGTCATAGTCAGTATGTTTTCTTTTTTCACTGGGTTTAAAGCCGTTTCTCAACAATTTTTCTCTTATATACGTCGGTCAGTTCACCTAACCAGTTTTCCTGGACTGTATTCTAACCAGTACTAACTTACCCTTCCACAAGGAACCGGCAACTTCTCTACATACGGAGGAAAACCGACATTTTGGCCATATTTTCATGGAAGGGTATGACCTGCCGCGAATGGCACTTGAACCCGGATCGCCGGGCTACAAGTCCAGCGCACTAACCACTGGACCCCAGTATGTGCTCTAGACAAGTGTAAAAACACTGACCATTCAAGAAAGGTCTAGCGTAATTTCGGAATTCCGTCTTGACGATAGTGAAATAACACGTATTAAAATGTACGACACGATTCTTGAACAGTCAAAAAACGAGTCAGAAATTACCATGATTACACACAGTATGATACAAAATTCATTACCAGGAAAGACTACAAACAAATGGAAAATATTCTTAATTGGAAACAAAATTCATTACAAGCTTGCAATAAATAACACTGTTCAGTCTACTACCACTCGTATATTGATCAGAGAACACGAAATTTTATTATTTATAAATTCGTCGACACCAAAAGGTTATGTCTAAAATCGATCAGTTATTTATGCATAAAACTATCTAAAGTTTCAGAACATAATTTTAACATGTAATCTATTAATAAGGAATATACATTAAAATGCGTTTGTATCAACAAACAACATTATAGGTATCTGTGATTGTAATTATTATTGAAATATGAGGTACATTTTCAAGAGAATATTTTATTATCTTAAAAGGGTTCTAATTAGACATTCTTTTCATGAATTTACTACAGCAAGTCACTCAGTTTGAACCATGGAGGGCTAGCACGTTGAAGGGATGGTGTATGTTGGTATATTAAGGCTTAAAATGGCCACATGGACCAAAAACACATTTACATTTGTATTATATGTATATACATGTAATTGTTTATACTTGTATAAGTCAAAATGAATCAGTAAGCCAGGGGACTGATGATCAAATCCTGGCCGCGACAGGTCATACCCTTCCATGAAAATTTGACAAAAATGTTGATTTTCCTCTATATGTGGAGAAGTTGCCGGCTGCTTGTGGAAGAGTAAGTTAGTACTGGTTAGCATACAGTTCCCGAAAACTGGTTAGGTGAACCGGTCGCCGTATATAAGTGAAAAATTGTCTAAAATGGCGATTAGCCAGTGAAAAAAAGCAGTATTGAGTCTAAGACGTGATAATGTTAGAAGAAATCTAGTGACCGTATATTCTCTGTACTGTGATATCATTCGGCACACCTCGCTCGACTACGATAGATGGAGGTACCGAATCGACCGAGGTGTTCCGAATGCATAGGTATGTCTAATTTTAACATAGTTTGTAATGCAAAATTTGTGTTCGTCGAACAACATAGGAGGGATGTAGTGTCCCTCAACTAATCATGCACTAGTAGGCGTGGTCTAAATATTTATATCTGTAATAGGAGGCAGAAAATAAAGTTCACGATGCGGAGCTCGAACCCGTGACCTTCTGCTAGCAAATCAACTGTTGTACCAACTGAGCTAAAAGAGCTGAATGGCATACAAACCACTACAGACACATATATTATATATACAGCTGTGTTACGTATAAAACACGATCATCTTCTTCCTGACTATATAGAATAATCTACAGGATACGTGTCAGTCACGTCTCCCAGTTATAATCAGTATTGATTGATCGGGAGTATCATGTAGATGTAGATGTTACATGTATTGTTAGGCCTAAGCAAAAAAAGGTTTGTTTCCGGTTACATGCTCCCAAAAAATATGGGTCTTTTTTTTCTTTTATGTATTTTTTTACATATATCGGCAACACTGTTGTGAAAATTACAATATAGCACTAAGATTCGGATGCCGTAAAAACTTATGAGTGGGCAGGTAAACGATGGATCGGTCGGGTAACCGGAAACAACCCTATTTTTTAGGTCTTATGAAAAGGATCTTCAGGCACAGCGATATGCATGAAAAATACACTTATTCATGGCATACACTTTTCAACACTAGATACTGTTTTGTTGATGTTTTAATAAAACTTTTATATACGGAGGGCTCTCAATAGCTCGAACTCACTGGGACTGATGAAATCTGTTCCAGTTTTCCGTAGTTCTTATCATCTGGAGCCGAACAGTCGATTCCATGAAATAAAGTTGTTTTCTTTGTATATTTTGTATTGTGTAATATCTTATTGTATATTGTATTGTTGTTTGTAATGATATATCGTGTGCATACTGAAATCCAGGCCTTCTGGTCAATATACATGTCTTTGGTACTGTTCTGTTCCGCCCCATGCCCCGATGTTATAAACTTGAGAACAATCTCCGAGCTGAAATCTCAATTTCATAAGTGAAGCATTCTTGTTTGAAGATATTGCAGCTTAAGTGGTTAAATACATTTTCAGATCATATTAGCTGGCAGAATGACACAGGATTGAAATCTTCATTTTTTAGTGATAATTAAGTTAGAAACATCGAAGGACAAAATATGAGATTTGAGCTAAGAACACCGCTCTCAACTATTATAACCCTGGACCCTGTAGTTGGAAAGTACTGTACCCTGAGTTCGCAAAATCTCAATTAGCGACAACTTCAATATTACAACAACTTCAATAAATAAATACTTTATTATAACCCTTGTTTTCAATATTTCAACTTTATAATGGGACCACCCCAATATTAAGACCGTTCTATTGCCCTAAAGGTGGTATCATGCGATGACTTACTTAATTTCGTTATTTTTCACTAGAAACGAGATCAACTTTTAAGTTTAGTAGAGATACGATTTTATCAAACCAGGAAGACCCGATTCTATTTCACACAATTGACGGCTTTTATTGTTCTAATTAAACAAAAGGCTTTTCATTAACTTTATTGATCCGACAATGTTAAATAATTGTATTGTATACAAAACCGTTCTATTGTGACCGGGACACGAAAGTAACGGTATTGTGTACATAAATACAAGTGGATTTCAACAGTGATTACCGTAAATTCCCTAATAAACGCCCCCCGGGGGGGGTAAATTTTTGAAAATGTATTTGTGTTATTCTTTGTATTTAAGAAGTGTTTTCTACTAATTTCTCTTGTTCATCTCGGATTAAAATAGCCTGTCATGATAAATCAATTTTGCTTTCTCTTGTCCAAGGGGGGGTTATTAGGGGAGTTGCGTTTATGAGGGAATATATGGTATTTTGAAACGTTTCCCTAATATTGTCAACCAACTCGTCCAAAATGATTCTAATATTTGTCCTAATTATCACATTTCTCTAGAATTGTTTTTTAAAATTATGTCAAAGCATTATTTTAAGACGGGTGATGAGAAATTTTGTCCAAGTTTATAAAAAGGCTTTGTGTAATACGAATTGTGAGCCGACTTTTGATACCACAAAAAGTCAACATTTTTTAATAATTTTTGAAACTAGCCAAGTGATTATTAATTAAGAGGAATTATTTTGTCTTTAAGTATAATAAATGTTTATGAAAGTATTACGTACAAATGATATGCATTGCAGCCATGAAATGTAAATATTTTTTCAATTACTTCAGTAACGCAATCATAGATATGTATATTGTGTTGAGTTATAACTACACGAGTATAAAATATTTGTTTTTGTTATTTTTTTTCCCTGAAATCATGCAAAAAAGGTTGGTATTCAAAGTTTTTTAAAAACAAATATCACGTCATATAAGTATGCACTACACAGACCACTGCGGTCTGCATTTCCGACCAGTACATAAATAAATATCTGAATTAAAATAAAAATAACGGGTCATATAAATATGATGTTTACATAACAAAAACAAAACTGGGAAAATGTGCTACGCTCGTGCTTATTAAATAAAAAAGCGAAAATATTTTGCTATATACTCGTGAGTGCGATTATATGTCCGTCTATATAGATTTATATCTACTAACGAGTTACGTCTGTAAAATTTCGACCGTACACAACGAGGCCAGTTTAAACAAGTTTATTAATAATCTGAGGTATATTTTGTACAACGCACTAAAAAAAAACTAAAAATTTATAACTTTATAAATCTCACCTTTGTCAGTTTCTTCGACTTGCCTCAGAAGAGATATTTTAATTGTTCCCAAAAAAAATAATACACGAATTAACGTCTCTTGTTTTCTTTCTTTATGAAGCACAGATTGCAAAATTCTACCCGTATGTCACGAGTGGCAAATCAATATTTTACCATTGAGTGCAAGACTGAATTAAATCGTGTAGGTTTACTGTGTAGATAAATCGGTCACAAGCCATGGATTAAATATTTATAATCAATACCCGCTATAGCAACTAGCGGACTAGGTTAAACTTCCAACCCTCCGTTCCGTTCTTGTTACACGACGGACCGGTTCGTGTTAGCTATACTAAATCGTAGTCCACAGGTTTAGTGCGCAGAACTTGTAATTCGGTGATCCGGGTTCAAATCCCGGCCGCAGCAAGTTGTACCCTTCTATGAAAATTTGACAAAAGTCTCGATATTCCGCCATAAGTGGAGAAGTTGCTGGATCCTTGTAGAAGGGTAAGTTAGTACTGGTTAGTATACAGTCTAGGAAAACTGGCTAGGTGAACCGTATATAACTGAAAAATTAGTGAAAAAAATGGCATTTTAAACACCTAGTGACAATGTCACATATAAGAAACATGAAAGAAGTAAAATAGCATTATGGCAACAACAATTTTTAGCTCACCTAAGCATGTTGTGAGCTATAATGATCTGTCAGTCTACTACGGCGTCCGTCGTCTGTCATTCACATCTGGGGGGTTGTTAACACTAAAGGTCACACTTTTGAGTGAATCTTCAACAGACCTGTTCAGCATATCTTCTGGGGTCATGTGCAGTCAAAAACTAGGCCACCATTTTGTTAACACTCTTGAGGTCACAGTTTTGATTGAATCTTCACCAAACTTGGGTAAAAACTTGGCCACCGAGTCAAATCACTAGGAATCTTTACTCAGGTGAGCGAGAAAGGGTCATCATGGCCCTCTTGTTTGTGTTGTTTTCGTTCAGAGTGAACCATTTAGTTCCTAAAGAAGTAAAATAGTATAAAATGTGAGTTGATAGTGTTGAATAATAAAGACTAGACTATTATTAAAATATACATCTTTATCTCTCAACTGGTGAACAAGGTAAATGGGCGATGTTCATGTATCTATTATCACGAACAATGATTTGAATCTTTTAACAATCTTTTAGCAGCCCGCATTTATCTCTTGAATTCTTTCTATACTTCCTTGTTTAGAAGGACGTTTCTTATGTTGTTGCTACATTTTCAGGCTCTGCAATATTTAGTTCAACCTGTGATAGAATCAGTGATTTATAAGGACAGACTTCGTTATTTGGTGGAGAACGGCTTTCATGGCAATATAAAACCTATATTTGATGAATTTATTTCACCCAGAAACTTCGTGATTATTGCATTTAAATAAATATATTGTGATAACAGAGTAGTGTAACTTTTGGCATATTACCCCCTCGTCTTTCAGATAACGGTAAGGCTGAAAAAAAATATTCTCGTTTCTGGTCCTCCGACCGACCGTTAATTTTTAACCCCGACCGTGACCAGAAACAAGAGTATTTTTTTGGCCTAATGAAATTTACTGGTCCGTTCAAAATTTCTTTGTCTTCAGCATGATTCTCTTGAAACATAGGATTACGTTAGAGGGCAATGAGATGAAGTTCAGAACTCAAGGCCCAGAGCCCTACTTTTTTATCTTTTAAGTAATTGCCCTTTAATTCCAAAGATAAATTTTGTCAAGAGTATATCTTCAAAATTATTTGAGATAATTAAACGAAAATTAAATTATAGTCAGATACCAATTTGTAGGAGTGCACAGCGTAGAAATCATGACCATACTTTATCTATTTCTGAGTTGTTGCCCTTTTTATTTCAAAAGTTAATATTTTCCAGAGCATAACTCCAAAACCATTTAAGATATCTAAGTTAGGTCATAATGAGTAAGTAGTGCAATGCACAAGATTCAAGCTCTTCTTTGTCAAATTTAGAGTGAAATATTTAATTATTTATATGATCAAAGAATGTTTTGATCTTGTTGGACTGATAGAAGCCATTTGCATCTGCTGGAGGTTCCTGTACATCCCAGTCAAGATAATCTCATCTGCTGGAGGTTTCTGTACATCCCAATCATGATAATCTCATCTGCTGGAGGTTTCTGTACACGCCAGTCAAGATGTTCTCATCTGCTGGAGGTTCCTGTACACCCCAGTCAAGATAATCTCATCTGCTGGAGGTTCCTGTACATCCCAGTCAAGATAATCTCATCTGCTGGAGGTTCCTGTACATCCTAGTCATGATAATCTCATCTGCTGGAGGTTCCTGTACATCCCAGTCAAGATAATCTTATCTGCTGGAGGTTCCTGTACATCCTAGTCATGATGATCGCATCTGCTGGAGGTTCCTGTACATCCTAGTCATGATGATCGCATCTGCTGGAGGTTCCTGTACATTCTAATCATGATGATCGCATCTGCTGAAAATGAAATCCAAAACTTGACAGTAATCTGTCATGTTGTAAATTTAAGTTGGCCACAAATTGATATAAACATTGTTTAATAGCATTCTTTGATAGTTGTAAACCATGATGTAGTGTATGTCAGAACAAGTTCAGTTGAATTAATTAATTCAAATACCAACTAGTTTCTACAGGTGCCAATGATTGTCATATTCAACTTCACTCAGTTCATATTCCTGATTTACAGCAGAATGCATTTGTTCTACTTTTTAACAATTATGGTTGATCTTATTGTTTTTACTATGCATGTATTTGTATTTCTTTTTAACTTGGCTGTCTAGTATCATTATGTTTGCAATATAAAGGTATTGGTTTTATCCGCAAAGCACTTTTAAACATATTTTCTTATGATAAGAGTGCTATATAAATGTGGCGTATTAAATAAATAAATAGATAGTGGTGTATTAGGTCTGGAATGACAACGTGGACCAAAAACATATGTATATTAACATATACAATAGTTTCAATAGTTAGGACGGCGATTGTAGACCAGTGGTTAGTGCGCTGAACTTGTAACCCGGCGATCCGGTTCACCTAAACCAGTTGTCCTGGCCCGTATAATACCAGTACTAACTTACCCTTCCACAAGGAGCCGGCAACTTCTCCACATATGGAGGAAAATCGGCATTCATGTCAAATTTTCATAGAAGGGTATTAACCTGCCGCGACCAGGATTTGAACACGGATTACAGGGTTTCAAGTTCAAGTTCAGCGCACAAACCACAGGACTACGGCTTGGATCGTCTCACCAAATAAAAATGCTTTATGAAAATCAGTACATGCAGTTACAGGATTGATCAAAGGGTATTGATTACAGATATTACTGGTATGAATGCTGATTCCATACATACAACATGTTTCTTTTTAATGACAGAATATATATACTAACCCACCAACAATAAGGTAATTATGACAATAAAACGTCTAAAATAAACGTCAATAAAGAAGAGATCAACATGATGAACATGTCTTTTAAATACCAACATTAGTATCAATGTTAGTGTAATAATCTTGTATACATGTTTGTAATTGGTGTACTGTTGGTAAAACATAACTGAGTTCATGCATTTGAAAAATACAGCAATCAAAGTTACTCTTGGCTTGATGCTAGTGTTCATAAGAGATAATTGATTTATGAGATTTCTGTTCATATGATCTGTTTACAAAGATAAAATAGAATTTTGATTCGGTCCGATAGAAGGCATTTTCAAGTGACTTGATGAGTACGGTCGTTTCCTCCTTCTGATGACCTTGAATCAAACTGGACTCGTACGATGTGTTTATCTATAAATATCGCAAACTTTAGAAATTAAGTGTTTACAGTTACTTCAATTTCAATTATAAGGAAACTTAAGTATCATGTGATGCGATTGTTTAGCAGATAAATCGAACCAGGAAAATTAGTGTTGGTTCATGTACGCGACTCAACATGAGCTCCACAAAAGAAAATTGTTTAATACGCTGAATTCTGGTCCATTTGGGATTATCCTATAGAAGAAAGTATACAAACTCAATATCCAACGAAATTTGGAGATAAATGAATTGTGGGTAAACGTATAGTGGCCAGTAAATTATTATGTGCTTAATTTGACTAAGGACAAACCCATGTAATTGAATAGTGAATATGTTCGTACCTGACATAATTCTAATAATACCAAGTACCGAACTTTGATTATTAAAACATCTTTAACATTTGGTCTACCTTTTAACAATGCGCTGGACTTCGAACCGGGAGATCCTGGTTCGAATCCCGGCCGCGGCAGGTCGTACCCTTCCATGAAAATTTGACAAAGATGTCGATTTTCCTCCACAGGTGGAGAAATTGCCGGCTCCTTGTGGAAGGGTAAGTTAGTACTGGTTAGTATGCAGTCCAGGAAAACTGATTAGGTGAACTGAAAAATGGTTCAAAAACGGTGTTAAACTCGGTGAAACAAACAAAAAATGGTATGAAATGAATTATTAAACAACTACAAACAATCTACTAACGATTTGCAAACTGGTACTGCTCTCCTTCAGTAGTGGACGAGAAAAGTAGAGTATTATGTGAAAAACATATGGACGTCCCATGACATGATGTGATGAACAATAGAACAATCTAAGGAGATATGAGAATCTGTATTTTTTTATATTCTTATTTTAGATATGTTATCTTACAACAACGGGATTTCAACAGTGTTCAAGTACAAAGGTTCATTGTACCTAAAGCTTCATAACTCCATTTTCATAAAATGTGTTAGTTAATCACGTTTAAGCCTTTAATTACAGGTTGATTGGTAAAAAAATGTATGAAACAACCGTGTTTTTCCCTAGATTAATGTAATGGTTAATTGTATAATGTTTTTATGCTAAAAAATTATTATGGACAAATTTATTACGCAATACATCGATGTGGTAATTTAAATTCGTGCATAATTAATCAGTGGATGATTTTGCACGACTATACTTATATATATTCTATGTTTATATTCGTAGCTAATTTATATGTAATTAAACATTTGTTTTTAGACACAATGATGACATAGTCTGCATAAAATTTGTAGTATCCCAAGTTTATTTAATGAATGATTAGAATAAGTATTATATGTTATATGGTCCCAGGTGAGAAGATGGTTAATGGTAGAAAAAAGTCAAAGAGAATCCGACATAAAGCGCATACTTGTTTGGACCTAAATCCATAATATCCGTTAAGTAATAGATTTGCATGATCTAAAGAATAAATAGTTTAGTGTTAAAACAGCTACTTATTTATGAACGTCACTATACAATATGTATGATTTCTATTCTTTATTTGAATCCTATTGTAGTTTCCTGATCTAAATATATTTCTATTTGTCATTTAGAATGTTTGTATGAATAATGTCATTTGAAAAACGGAGCAGTGTATACATCGTCAGTCTTATTCATGGTTTCCACAGGACATTATATTTTTCCACCACATGTACGGAGGGAGGGTCCTTGAAAAATCATTTCATTTGATGCTTTAAAGGACACCATTTACAGTACGAGTATACCTGGACCCTAAAATTCTCCCATGTAAATGGGAGAAGAATTACCAGTTTTCTGAATTTTATTTAATAAATTCTGCACTCCCCCACTGGAGACATATTGTCTACGAACTGTCCAAATAATCACTCATTAAATGCATATTACAGAAATATTTTTATTTATGTTATGTATGAATCGTTCGTTTGTCAATTATTCCATTCGTTCATTTATTCACTGACTCACTAAATTATTCATGCCTAGATTTGCTAACACGTTAATTATTTCAATATTTCATTTTCCATGTGTACATAGTGTTCAGTTTTCCATTCTCTCTTTCATTCATTCCTTCAAAACTGATCTGTGTTAACTCTCTATATTTGTTGCCTTATAAAAACTTTCTCCACCGTTTATTCACGTATATCAGGGGCGTAACCATGATTTTGAAAGTGTTACGCAGATCTCGGCACAAAGTGCCGATGGGGGAGTATCATGGTGCGAAAAAAATGAAAAAAAGGGGCACGAAAAGACGCATTATGGTGCATTTTAAGACACGCATATAGTGAGATATAATGTTATAAAAAAGGGAAATTAATCAGTACAATTGTATTTCAAAAAGTCAGCCAAAAAATATTACGCAGTTACGTAAACTGCGTAATGGGCGCTACGTCCTTGTATATAATTATGTAAGCAATTGTTATCTACCATGTAAGCTAATGAGTCAAATGACCTGATTGCATTCTGAACAATAAATTTTCAAAACCCGTATGTTTATCTCCGTATGGTGACAACTCTATCTTACCGTGAAGCCGCATTGTGTATTCTACGTGCGGTATTGATAAATTGTTCCTCCACCGAATCATGATCATTTTATATATTTTATATATAGGCTAAGTATGGTTTTCATAAAAAATTTAAATTCAGTTATACTGAAACTCACAACAAAGGCTTTACTTAGCTGTGTAAATTTACCAGGTATAAGTTGTTTTTGTCATGTTTAAGTGTGTTCTAGGAAAGTGTTAAATTGAACACTTGACTTGTATCTGCTCACGTGATGGGCGGGACGTTTTATACTTCTATAATGTATGTATTCAGATATCTTATCCATTAAGCATCTGTTGTTTATAAGAGGCTTCTACTTTTCCGATAAAATCTTAATTGAATAAAGTGGACAATAACATCCTTGTACTTAGGTCTCTATTATTTAAGATGTAGTGGGAAAATACAGTTTTACACTAAACTGCAGTGATTTGCTGGACATTTTTGATGTGAAGAAACATATTTCATATTGTTTTACAATCATACAAATGTTTGATAAGTATGTTTCGCTTGTGAGATACGTAACACAACTTTAAACTTTTGCGTGTGTACTTGTTCTAACGACCTTTTATCTAACTAGACTCGTATGATGTGTTTGTCTATAAATATTGCAAAATTTGAACATGAAGTTTTTACAATTACCTCTTTTACGATAACAAAAATCAAGTCCCATGTGGTGCGTTTGTTCGGAAATGTTCGTGTTGGTTCGTAATCGTTGCGTTCGTGGGATACAACATATACCCAATGAGACATACGTCTGATCTTGCACGTATCATTCTGTTATCTATGTAAAGAAGTCGAAAAAATGATTTTCTAGTTTGTTTTGTTCGTTTATTTCAGATAATAATCAATTTCGTTTCGCAAACTGGTTCATTCTGGTGGGTTTTCAACATATCATACATAGGTGTTATACCTTTCTTATTTGTTGATATATCAAAATATTTGAGGGGATATAAGCATTATGACATTCACATAATTTCATGAACTTTGCCTTCATGGCAAATGCTTGATAACAGTTAATTAACTGATTTTATAACTTCTGTAAATAATTTGCTTTTGACCAATATTTTCATTAAACTCATTTGAAGTGAAGTATTTTTACCGTAGACTTGGTACCAACTACATGTATATGCATACCTGCTTTGTAAGATGTAATCAAATATACACTGTCCCAAATTTTAGATTCATTATAGAATAATGGGAGCAAGCTGTGGCTCGGGGAATATAGGGTAGTAGACACAATACCCTAGTAGCCACACATTTGTCCATCCATGGGGTGCCCACTAATATTAACGTTATTGTGCTACTCCATGATTTATGGTGCGAAGTTCATAAAAATTAAAGTCACAAAAAAGGAACCGTTATCTTTTAGGGGAGGAGGTACCCTTTAAATCACATTTAAAACAGAACCATTTGTTTACGCCCCCATGCGATGTTTCATATATCAACTGTAAATCTCAAACTGTACTAGGTGTTCTGTGTCCCATAAGCCCAACAATCTTTCTTTGTCCCAACTACAGTGACAATCATTCGGCCTGATACCCGGGATTATCTCAATGCATGAAAGCGCAGTGAGTCACCATGAAAACGCATGATACCACCTTTAGGGCAATAGAACGGTCTTAATATTGGGGCGGTCCCATTATAAAGTTGAAATATTGAAAACAAGGGTTATAATAAAGTATTTATTTATTGAAGTTGTTGTAATATTGAGGTTGTCGCTAATTGAGATTTTGCGAACTCAGGGCACAGTACTTTCCAACTACAGGGTCCAGGGTTATAATAGTTGAGAGCGGTGTTCTTAGCTCAAATCTCATATTTTGTCCTTCGATGTTTCTAACTTAATTATCACTAAAAAATGAAGATTTCAATCCTATGTTATTCTGCCAGCTAAAATGATCTGAAAATGTATTTAACCACTTAAGGTGTCCTTCTTTCTAGGGCGGTATGGCAAATAGAAAAGGCGGGAAAGGCGTATAATAATCCGCTAGGAAAGGACACTGCAAGCTCAATGTCATCAATAATAAGTGAAAATATGACTCCCCAGGCCATATGTCTGCCTCTCCCAGCTGGTACTAGCGAGGGTTAGAGTGACCAAGTTGTACATTCCATCTGAAATTTTGAGTAAGCGCACAGGAAGAATTGATCCTGAAATTTAAAATTTAAATCTAGTTTCCCAAAATAAAGCATTTTTTACCTTTTTCATTAATTACAGTCCAACAGTATTTTCAGTACTTTGATGTACCTTTTGTCTACGTTTCAAAGAATGTATTGTGAAACAAGTTGATACAGTTTGACTTGTCGATGGTTCTAAAAGTATGCGAGAATCACGGTCACAAATACAGTTTCCTACAAACTGTATTTAATTCATTTGCATTTTTAGTATAATGATTTCTTTATAAGGATACCTAACTTAGGTATTGCTTTAATCACGAGTAATTAATTAGTTTTTACTATCATTCAAAAATGCAGTCAATTCAAATGGCAGTAAAAACAGTTTCAGTCAAGAATGAAGTTTTATCCAACTTAACAATAAACTTTTTCACAAGCATTTGATTAAACAAAAGATAGACATAATGTAAAATAGACAGGTTAAATATTAAGTTTTGATAGTAACAAATGTGAATTGGCTTTAAACTTACTTAATATATAAGAAAAAAAGTGTATATAACTATTAACTTATTGCAGACAAAACAATTATAAGGTTAATGAATTAGAAGCCAAAGCATATTCCACAGCAAATAAGATTTTACGTAAGTCATATTTAATTAAAGACTAAAATTTACTTAGAAACCCTTCATAAAAATAGATTTGGACAGAAAACATACAAAACGATATTATAAAAAATGCGAAGGAATGAAATCATTTTACGACGCAGTATTTATATAAAAATACACAATTTTGTGCACACAAATTTTACCCATTAAACGAGACAGCAAATTCAAAAACAACATCAGGCTGTTTTGCTGAGTGTTTTGTAGTACATGTCTACATGTATACGCATGCAATACAAAAGTAGTTCAAGGCTCTATTATAAATAAACAATTCTCCTTTGCAAGTTGGAAGTTTTGAAGGCTTTGTTAAGTGTTTACAAACTTTACAGTCATTGTACTTGTACGTGATCGTCTGGGCAAATTGCCAAGTGCAATATCTATAATCGACCAATTAGCAAGAGGACTCCTGTATGCGGCTCTGACGGTTTGATATCACGTGAATAAGTCTACTTTCCTATATATATACACACTCACGCAGTTAAAATATTTCATCGTGACTTGTTTGGAACAGAGGTAGGAGAATCATAAATCTAATTTAAAGGTAATATTTCATTTATTTCAAACGTTCTTTTTCTGTTTAGGATCAACTTTTGATGCAACGTTTGTTGTTCAAAACAATGTTTTCATATCTTTTGCATAACCAAAGACTTTAGACTTAAGGACGGGGTTCGGACATAACGTATATGCATTGTATTTTCTTTTTGTCATGTCCCTTAAGTGGGTAACACCATTTTTTTTCTCTGTAATTCGTCTATGTGGGTCGGGGATCCATCCGACGGACAACTTATATACGTATTATTATATTTTTATGTAGAATAACAATTATAGTATAATTAATAGAGCATACTGATATGAATGAATGAATGAATGAATGAATGAATGAATGAATGAATGAATGAATGAATGAATGAATGAATGAATGAATGAATGAATGGGACCTGATTTTATGAAAACGAGTTGAAAATAGGGTATTAGGACTAGAAGTATTCTGTACATGAACCATTGAAGATTTGTGCCCTTTTTCAATGAGAAAAGGGATAGAAAAAAATATATTTCAGCCATCCTTGTTTATCCATTCATTTTTGTATCAATCCATTTTGATTTGGATATTGGTTCATTCTGTTGAGTTTTACATAGGTTTTAACCTTTCTTATTTGTTAATGTATCGAAAATAGTTTAGGGGATATAAATTCCAGCATTAACAAAATTTCGTAAGTTTTACGATCATGTTTAATGTATGATAAAATGTCGCTTATAACCTCTTGATACTGAAAGTAATTTGCTCTCATTTCATGTACAATATCTATATTTGTGATATAATAGATCGGCAATTATATGGATACCTGCTTTGAACTATGTTTTATAAAATATACAAAATCCCCAAATTTAAATAGGTTTGTTCTAGGATAATAGGTAGCCCTTAACAGTTTTTTTTTCATTTTTTTTTTTTTGAAGAGGTTGTAAAAGCACTCCAGGTGTCCATCAATAATTTATTTGTTGCATTCATCATTTTTAAGATATTTTGTACCACAATTAATAAATTACTGAAATCAAAAGTCTTAGTATGCAATATCTTTCATATAAAAATCTTCTGCTCCACGTTATCGTAATGAATCTATGAAAGTGTGTAGGTCTAACATCAGCACAGTATTTTTAGGCTGATAAATACACATCTATTACTATTCAGTTTATGCAACTATTAAAATATTTTTCGATTCCAGTTCAAATCATACTACATGTAATTAGAATTTCTGCTATTGTTCCCGAAAAATAATCGTGCCACTTTTACTCTTCTAAAATTTCTTGTAAACTATTCTTCTATTGTGAACTATTTTATTTACATTTAAATACTGACGTTTTTCTGTGAACAGTTTTGATCAAACAGTAGCAACGTGTTGCTTTCTCGTCTGTCCTTATTTATCATGCATCTTATTTCAGACCATTTGTGGTTACAAATTAGGTTAAACATACGTTTATGTGTAGTTTCATGACTCTTATTGATAAATACTCTGGTTATCTTCAAACTGACATTCTGATACCTCAGTTTGAATGAATGCGATATTCGTTCATTCACGTATTCAATCAAATATTTATTTCTATACAACGTTTATAATTATATAATTTTAATGTGTAGCTGTGCTATAGCACATATTCCTGGCTGACAATTTGAGGATGATTAAGGATGTAAATTTAAGTTTATATTGACCCCTCAGCTTACTATTTGTATGCCAATTCTCTGGACTATCTTATGACTATCTTATTTTAAGTATTGTCTAATATATACAGCATGCGCTGTTCATTCTGATAGACTATTATGACATTGAAATGCAGAAAATCATTAAATATGGATGAAAGACAGCCCTGTTGATTTCTTTCATCTCAAATTCAGATGAACTAATCAAGTTGTCCATTTGCGTGTTTGCATATTGGCCAGTTCTAGCATTGAATGAATTTGAAGAAAATGTGTAAAATAAACATCAGACAGAATTTAAAATAATGCTTAGCCAGCGAAGAATGTTCAGTCCTCTCAGTGCTTTGATTTTCCTTATTCGTTGTTATATCTTATTCTTACGTGTTTGAAATAAAAATTCAGATATGTATCAATCAAAACAAAAATTATAATAATTTCAACTAAAATCATGACAAAAAAATATAAAAACAAAAATCTCCAATATGTGTACAGGGAGATCACTGTGTAAGAGATAATGCAAGCTAATCTGTCTACCGGAAGTGACGTTTTTATCATCTCGTGAATTTATTCTTGCAGACGATAAAGAACGCCATTGAAAGGGAGGTTGTGAGCAGCTGGTTATACATATTCGTATAAAAGGGTAATTTTAAACATGTTATTTTAATTAAAAGTACCAGAACACATTTACTTTATTGTTTGACAATATTTTCAAAGACCAGAGTTCGTAATTTACGTAAAAGATGTCTTATTTCGATTTTTCGGACGCCAAATTCGGACGAAAACGGCTTTCCTCAGTTTCGTTTGCGGATGAAAAGTCTTTGCGTGATTTGTCCGACTAGTTGAAAATCCTTCTATTTCTTATTATTTGCCCATTAGTGTACGCAGTACAGTTCAAAGCAATCAATTTAAACATGTACTTTATTTGCTTTTATTAACCAAATGTGGAAATTCGAAGTTTGGCGCTGGACTCTTGTGAATAAATTATATGCGGCTATTTGATTGGCTGTTTATCCATTATATGGTGGTGTAAAAAGTTTTCGTGGTATTAACAAAACGTTTTCGTATTTTGTGCAAAGTTTTCGTTATTTCAGGATATTTTACAAATGATCATCATAGAAATTCATTATTGTTAAAATCTCATCTGTTTTTTGAAACAAAATTCCCTCCAATACATTCATTTGAGCAGTTTTTAAGTAAACTAGATCAACGGTGTAGACGTAAAAAGTTTGGATTTATGATTTCGTGGGTCGCCTCAAACTACCACAAATTAATTGCTATCACTCAATGATTTTTTTTTTTGGTTTTATTACGTGTTTATCTTGATATGTTTGAAACAGTCCCCTATGCAAGGAACCAGTCGATAGCTCCACCTATCTACTGAATATTCAGTACACAATGAAAAGCGTTGCCTAAGAATAAGAATTCATTTAACAATTTAAAGTGTCGGAACTACGCTGTCACAAAAATATCAAAATTAGTTTATAATAACCTGTTCATGGCGTACTATTGGCAAAAATTGACAAGCTAACAAAACTATGGTACGATCTCGTGACAAATTTTAAGGAAAAATGCTCATGCGCAAACAGGAACAAGGCATACATAAAATACCACGAAAACTCGTTATACCACGAAAACCTGTTACATTACCATATATGTAAATTAGAAAATAGAACTTGCTTAATCATATTGGAGCATGCTGTTTAAAGAATAAAAAATGTGCTGATCAGTGAAAACAATATACAAGTATGTTGTCACGAATTTCTATCTTTCCTGTGACTAATAAGTTTAATTTATTGTGGTTGAATTTAGGTAGACATTATTTATGTCAGAAATAAAGACAAGTTCTGATTTCCCAAATATTAAGACACTGCATACATGTTGCAGTTGAGCAGACAAACTTTACTACTAGTAGTAAAGTAATTATCATTTAGGCTTACTTGGACCTCCAAAGGTTATATTTATCTAAATGTGGAATTATAGTTTCTGTCTGTCAGTGACAACCTTTCTCGCTCACGTCAGGCATCTTAATGATCATTTTTGCTGATCCCGTCAAGCATCTCTTCATCCGAGATCTACTCAGATCACACACCGACTTCCGGTTGAGTGAATCAGCCGATTTATTATGCCGATTCACTACACTAGTTTGTCTTGAAAACATTTGGCTCAGTCGTTATTAGGTCAAGGTCTAGTTAATCCTCAGATGTTAACTGGTCCAGTGGCTAAAAAGTTAATGTAGAACCCTGTTCTGCATAATGTATACGTATTGTGTACAAATTGTATGCCTGAATATAAAAGGAAATTATTCACCAATGTTGATTTATAATGATTTTTGTCTTTTTCTAACTTTCATTCATTACAGATTTATGAAGTGTTTATGAGTAATTCAATCACCTTTGATTATATGAATCTAGTTAATAAGTTTTTTGGAATTACAGATCTAGTATGCTTTAACAGTATGGTGAGAAAATGAGGCAAATTAATAGTTTAGTAAATGTTTTTGTGCCTCCAAGATAGTGTGACATGAAGGCATTTTGACAATATTGTCATGTGTGTTTATTTGTTCAAGCCAATGTTTATGGTTATGATTCACACTTCTTCATATAATTTAAACTCTTGAACATTTTACTCAGCATACTCATGGTCATGAATTGTTAATAATTATACTCAAATTTCATTAAAAGTTATTGTTGGTCCCCATTTATTTATCCAGTTTGTTCATTTATCTGTCTTCTTAACATTGTGACATTGAATGATATATAAACAATACATTTCATTTATTTACCCAGTAAAAATCAAACCTTTTCATGCAATGCTTTGATATATATGGCTTTTTAAAGGCATTCCCAAATGAAGCTTCCATGAGAAAAGGATGAACATTTGCGCAATTAAACTTCAAACCTTTATTAACAACTTGATGCAAAAATGACCATCACCATGATAGATTTTTCCCACACTCATAGGAATGATGATGATGATGTTTTTTGGACAGTTTTTCACAGTATTTTCATAGTCTCTTGGGACAAAAAAAGGAAATAGCAAATTATCAGTTGAGCAATGCATATGTTACTGTACAAATACATTAATTCTGTAACATAACATTTCCAGAATATCAATTAGAATGAAGTAGGGCTTCCTTCATCTTTTTGAAAAAAAAATATTTTTCTCCATTTTTTCATACATGTATTATGTCAAATTCATGAAATCAGTCCATATCATTCTTCAATAAAACAAGTCTATAAAGCTGAATGATATTTTATTGTATTATTACAATGTTCAGTGTTTAAGTGATGATATAAACCAAGCCTTGGAGGCTTTAGATCTCTATATTTATCAATTTTAGATAAAATTGCTCCAGTTAAGTCTATTCGCATCAAACTAAGAACTGAAGACTTGGTTGACTGTGAAGTTTTGGCATGTGTAATAGCGAGAGATGAAGCTTTTAATGTTTTTATAAATAAACATACTGAAGAGAATTTCAATAGTTTTAACACATAAAGAGCAAATTTTGCAATATTTGCAGCTAAAAAGAATCATTTTAAGTCCTCCCTAGAAGATAGTAAGCAAAATTCTAAATGTCTGTGGAAGAGTCTTAAAAACTTAGGTCTACCAACTAAAAATAGTCAGTGATGCACCAATATTGGTTTGAAAATTGAAAGTAATATCTGTTTATACAAGTTTCTGTTGCAGAAACTCTTGTCAGTAAACTACCAAATATTTTTAATTCTTTTGGCGAAAATTTGTTTTTAACTTTTATAGCTCAAAAGGTGTAAGACCTAATAGTTTCAACTTTTCAGCAGTAAATAAATTCAATATTATTAGATATTTTAGCAAAATCTCACCAAACAAAGCAATAGGATTGGATGGTATTCCCTCTCGTTTCATTCAAGACTCGGCTCCTATCATCACACATTGTTAATCTGTCAATCATTCAGGGAGTGATACCTGATGATCTCAAGACAGCCTGTGTAGTACCATTGTTTAAAAAGAATAATAAAACATATGTTGGAAATTATCGCCCTGTTTCTATTTTAAGTACCATATCAAAGATTTTTGAAAGAGTTATTTATGATCAGTTGGAAAACTACTTTATTAGCAATAATCTTCTATATGAGTATCAATCAGGTTTTAGAAAAGGGGTTTCCACTGAAACTTGTCTTATTCATCTTACTGATTATATTTGCTTCCAAATGGATAAAGATCACTTTGTAGGCATGATTCTATTAGATCTCCAAAAGGCATTTCACACAGTTAATCATAGAATTCTTTTAATGAAACTGAGAGCCATGGGTTTATCAGATCAAGTCGCTCTGTGGCTATCTTCTTATTTGCCAGACAGGAAGCAATTGGTTGAAAACTCTGAGGTGTTATCATCATCTGACTCTATAACTTGTGGTGTTCCACAAGGTTCTATTTTAGGTCCCCTACTTTTTCATATATATGTTAATGACATGTCAGCAGCAGTCAAGAACAAGTTACTACTTTATGCAGATGACACAGCTATTTTAGTCTCAGCAAAAGACAAAAATTATATTGAAAATATGTTGACCTCTGATCTAAATACTGTTAGCCAGTGCCTTATCTGTAACAAACTCTCTTTACATCTGGGTACGACAGAGTCTATCCTTTTTGGCTCTCATAGGAGGCTTAAATCTCAATCCAATTGAAAATAGAATGTAATGGTCAAACAATTGCGTCAAAATCATCTTGTCAAGTATCTTGGAGCGGCCATTGATCAGTTCTCATCTTTTGAATCTATGGCTAGAGCAGTGATTTAGAAATCCTGTTCCAGATTAAAATTTCTGTACCATAAAAGTGAATATCTAACACTAATTCAGTGTCATTTTGACTATGCAGGTTTTTTTAGGGATTGGGGAAGACACTGGATGCTGGTCAAAAGGGGAAAAATCACGTGAAGGGGACATTTGGGGAAATTATCAAATTTTAATACGCTGTCACGTAACTAAAACCAATGTTTTCATGAATCAATGATTATGACAATATCATTCAAAACAACAATCTACAGGTCCATATCTTTTGTCTTTTCTACATTTGAACAGGTCTACCACACTTTCATAGTCGTGATCAGTTAGATTTTCTAGCCAAAGATTTATTCTCATGAGTGAATAGAGCGTCGATTGGCCCAGAGATGGTATCTTTAATCGCTACTAACTAGTTATCTTTCTTGATTCCAAACCATTCGTGATGCTGGACATCAAATGAATTCCGTGCATATGAATGTATTTAATACACACAAACAATACTTTGGTGCAGAGGTGACGATACAACGCAGCATCTAAAGTATACATGTGAAATTACAGCGCAACCTCTTCAGAGCAGCCCTCTCTTGAGCAACAACATCTTGTCTACCCTTCTAGTCTACACAGAAATATTTTCAAAAAGAAAACATACAGATTGTCCCGGATAATTTTGCCTGATAAGTTATACCTAGTAAGTGTATTTGAATAAACAAGAAACAAACTATGCATCACTATGTACGATTCATTACGCAATTGTTATATCTATTTTCAGGTGTAAATATGGGAGTAGAATTAGATGTATATAGATGCAGGGTGGGGATGTTTGTTCCCCGTCATGGTACTGGTGAATCGATAATACCATTTTACATCAACTTCACTGTGTTAATAAAAATGTTGGGAAGTGTTAGCTTTGTAAAGATACTGTTAATATTGGCTGGTATTGAACAAAATCCTGGTCCTGCAGGTAAGAGATTTCTCTTGTGTTGTTTCCTGTTTCAGATATGATAGTTAGGAATCACTGCACCTAAGTAATTTAAGTAGTGGATGAGGTCAATAAGTAAAGTTACTGAAGTGTGTAGTTGAATATGTTATACTCAGTATCATGAAACTTATTGCTGATCTTAAATTTACATGATGTTGTAATTAATTGCCAATCAGTAATTAGTGATAGATACAAGATAAATTGGGTGAAAATATTTAAAGTGTATAGACTTGCATGATTCAACTACAGGTTTTTTTGTGATATGTTACATTGGCACCTGTTGATAATCAATGTATCATCAGTTAATTAATATCATTACTTTGATATAGTACACACTAAATCCATATGATGAATTTATACTTACCTAAATGGTCAAAACCGCATGGACTACAGTTATGATTTCAATTTTCAGTTCTTTTATTTGGCATAAACATATATACATGTTTATCGCCTAGGCGATTTACAATGACGAAAGTACTACAGTTATCAAGTTCATAATAATACTAACAGCGGACAAAACAAGCATGAAAAAATAAAAGTGCATGAAAGTTTAGTTTCATAGCTAAGGGTACAAAATAATTAGTTTTCATCTCATTTTAAATTTGAGAAATGCTATTCCTCTTAAAACACTAGTATTTGATGTTTCTAACAAAGCAATAGATTTCCTTTACGTTGGCCAAGAACAATAATATTGAGGCTATGATATCTGGTGTGAAGAAATGTCTTATGGTCCTCCTCCGTTAAAGTTGAAATTATTCCCCTTGCTTAAAAGATCTTCTTGGTTAGAAGCACTTGGTCTAGAGCTTAGATATTTTGTGTGTGATATTTTAAGTGCTTCTTTACTGATGATATTGGTCAAATTATTCTCCTTTGTTTAAGTTGGTTCCCCTCTTAAGGTCTTTTGTTTACCAAGTTGTCAATTCATGAGGTTCTTCAAGTGAGTGATATTTAGGGCCATCATTGCCTTTTTTCAGCCAGTATTTCTCATTGTTTTGCTACTTCAGTTTTGGTACAGTATTAAAATTGAACTCTGTTTTATTTCAGATAAGTTCATCTTTAGGTACCAGTATCTGCTGGTGCATATTGGTACGGATGTACTGAGGCAGGTATTAAATGTTATTGCGAAAAATGATGTTGGGAAATTCCTAACTGCTAACAATAAGGCCATTCAGAGTTTGATGACAAAGAAGGTAATAAACGCTGATCAGCAGAAGATACTACAACCGGTTAACGGCAGCCCATGTTTATCCGATTTTGATATTTCATTACTGGCATGTATTCTCAGGAACATGTGTGGTTTAAAGTCATCCAATGATCCAGTATGGCGAAATCCAGCACAAACTGATTACTCTATCGAGGCTGACATCACCAGATTGAGAATATGTAGGAATGATGTAAGCATTCTAAAGTGATTTGTTCTTACATGAATTCAAATGATCACTATTTCTTACGAATTTAATTCAATTATAGCATTTATTCTCACAATTTTTAAAATATGTGCATTAAAATAAATTAAAGTATCTAGATCAAAAAGAAATAAAAATAATTGTGTGATACTATGTTTATATTAACATTTTTGAGTAGCAGCGAGCAGATATCTTAAAAAGTACAATACAATACAGTAAAACCTCAATAATGAGGGACCCCAAAAGTTGGTCATTATGATGTGGTGGTCTCATTATTAGGTTGAATAATAGAGAAGTTATAGGGAGCTGGTCCAAAAACAAGGTATTTTAATATTGATGTGGTTGCTATTAACTTTTTTTTCTGTGTAGTGTATATAATACATAAAATCAATTAGAATACTATAAAGCAGTTTTTAGTACTTGTGATTTGTTTTGCTGTCTATTCGTTTGACCTGTCATGTTTTAAAATTAATTAAGCGAATAATTAAACTCTGTATTTCAGCTGATGCATAGTGATAAGTTGCATTTACCTGAGACAGACTTAGAGGCTAAATGGAAAACATTGAGTGTGGTAAATTTCTGTTCCACTAAGTTCTCAATATATAATTATTGATATATATGTACACCTAATTACACAACAGGGAATCTTATGATATCCTACATGAAACTGAATTGTTAGAGCTTTGTTGGGAGTCAAGTGGTTCTGTTCTTACATTGATCTAATTGGTATCTTGTTATTGATTGGTTCTTGTTAGCTTTCTACTACAATACAGCTAAAAGAAGGATGCAATGAAATTTCACAGTGTTGTTGAGATAGTTTAATGCTTTATAAAATTATATTTCAGTAATAAATTGGTTCAAATATTTCAAATGGTACTGTAAAATATTACAATGAAATGAGTAAACTGGTTTAAATTTAGGGACATTTAAAACTATGTTACAATACTTTATTGTTTTGTTTTACTAGATTTGATGAGTACCAATATTTTTGTACATGTACTTCTTGATTACATAATACATTATTATATATGTATAATATCTATCAATACTTTCATATTGCAATTGTAGGTTCTGAATAGACTCAATAAAGCAGCCGGTATTGCTAATTTACCCTCATTAATCAATGATGCACAGAAAATAGATTTAGATGAAGAGATGAGGAAAAGTTTTGATGAAACAATTGAAGCTTGGGCAAAACAGGATCAATTACTAGATGAAAGAATCACCATTGTTGAACATGAATTGGCTGGTGTAAAGAAAAAATTGGATGATATAGAGCAAAGCACACAACAACCCAAAAGCCACCAACACTTGGATGAAATGACAGGTATAAAATAAATAACATTTAACTTTGAATAAACTGTTTGAAATAATTCACTCTATTTATGTGTAATGTGAGTGGTATATTGGATATTTACTGCATGATATAGCTCTGTGATGCTGTAACTCAATTCGATTATGTTATTTTTGTTTTTAATTTATATTTTTCTTTACAAAATGTTATTCTTCATATTATTGATTAAAATCTAGTCTTCCAATGAAATTTCAGTTCTCATAAACAAATGCAAATGACAAAAAGACTTAATTACTTAATGCAAATCTCTATGAATTGTTTTTATGCAGGAATGAGAGGCTATCTGGATCATAACATTGATATTTATTTTTATCCCGAATTTGAACCTGTTATAGCTGTTATGGATGGAAAATATATTGATTTAAGTTATATCAGATGTTTTCCAATTGTAAAGATAATTGTTTGGAAACGCTACTCTTTCTTATTTAATTTAAGTATATAATATGTATTAATGTACAATAGTTAAGCTTATAAACTTTCTTTTTACCAGCAGGATCCTAAATTCACATTACTAATGAAAATCTTTGTCTGTTCTGCTCATTAACCAAGTGACATTGTTTTTTAATTGCTTTATCAGACTTAAAAACTTCAGATTTTAAAAAAGAGGTATCAGATATTTTTGATTGAGCATGATGACTGATAATATATTAGCTCATTCTACAACCATTTCACCAATATATTTCAAATTACATTGTTTTAATTATAACCACACAAAAATGATGAATTACATATTTTGGTTTATTTTACCTCATTATTGAAGTTAATTTCTCTTATTTTAATTTTCCGAATTTGCAATTTTCTACCATCCTATTATAACTTGGTAATTTTCCCATTTCAGATATTCAGATAGTGCTCATAAATTTCTACAAGCGACATTTTAAGACCCTGCCAGTGTTGCCAGTGCTTGAAACAAAAGATGCAGATGTTATACTCCATTATGTTTCTCCTACAATGCACAGTATTGATGAAGGAAAGGATGCTAAAGAAATCGAATGTTTTAAAGATATATTTTGCAAAGAGGATAAGTCCTACAATGAAATCTACATCACTGGTGATGCTGGTGTTGGGAAAACATCTTTCTGTAGACATCTGTGTTTCCTGTGGTGCAGTGCCAAGTGTGGCCATCAGATAGAGAAAGAATACGAATATTTGTCTAAGTTTGACTGTGTGTTTTATATAAATCTACGTGATACTGAACATTATCATGTAGTAGATATGATCAAAGACAGTTATTTTGATCACCACGACCCTAAAATTATTATAAACATTCTTAGTAAAACTAATTGTCTCATTGTGCTTGATGGTCTAGATGAGTGGAATCCGAAGAAAGATGGAAAAAAGACGCATGAACTGCCTAAAAGGTTGCACTATGAAAACTGCGTCTATCTCACCACATGCAGACCATATCGAATAGAACTCGTGCGTCTGTCAAGTAAAGATGTTGATCATCGAATTCAAATTTCTGGCATTCACAAAAGATCATTAAAATCTTACATCGAAAATATCCTAAATTACATGAATAAGAAAAAAAATACTAACCGAAAGTCATCTGATTTCGAATCTGACGTCAGTAAATGTGGTCTGACTAGTGAAATAAGCATACCTATAATTGCATCTCAGTTGGTGGTCCTATGGTATGAAAAGACACTTGAGGGTATGACTAGGACAGTTGTATATGCCAACATATTAGAGATGTTGTTTCTGATGGCTGAACAGAGAAAAGTTAGCTTTCCATCACCCACCACAACATCTCCTTTACAGCTACCTGACACTCTGTCGGGGCTCGAATATTTGAAGGAATATGTTAGCTTATTGTATAATGTATGTCATCTGTCATTTTGCTCAATGTTCAAACAAGATGAAAATATAACTAACTTGGTTTTTACAAGACGCCAGTTACAATCTGATCCATTTTGTTTTTCTGCCAAAGAAATTGATTTTTTATGTAAAATTGGTATTTTATCCACAAATGAAGTTTTTGGATGTTTTTCAGTTGAAAAACTTAAGATAAGTTTTATACACCAAAGTTACCTTGAATTTTTCGCAGCATTGTTTATAACATCATTCGACTCTAAAAATTTATTCAGAGGTGTTACTGATACATGGAAATGTTTAAATGATTTTGTACAGTATGGAAACTTCTTTCTCTTACTAGCTGGATTTTCTTATGATAAAATTAAACTATTGTTTGAGAATATTTACTTAGCATTATCAGAAGATTTAACTTTATGCAGGAGAAGTGATTTATTTCACTATAACGAATATTCTTACAGAAGTCAAATCAAGTTATTACAGAATATTGTTGTCAATTGTTTCAAGGAAGTCAGTAGATCTACTGATAAAACTGTTGAATTAAGAATGGATGATTTTATATTTGATAAATATTCCACAAATGTTGATATTTTGAGAAAACTTTTATTGCTAAATACAACAAATGTGAAATCTCTACATTGTGATAGGAGTAAATATTTTGACGAGTTTGACCAGATAAAAAATCTACAGTGTATAAATATTGTTAAAGTGTCATCTGCTGATTATGTAAAGTTCACTCAGTGCATGTTACAAAATAGGTCAACTCTGAACAGTGTTTGTATTGAAAGTGATTATAGAGATAAACCAGACTTACCTGTGAGTAATCTCCATTATCTGACATCATTGTCTCTGTGTAATGTTAAAATACAACATGATAGTTTATGTTATCTGGTTAAATTTTTGTCTAACAATCTTCTCATTGAAAACATAAAATTGTTTGTTGTGTCTTGTGTTGATCACCAGCGTTATGATAGTAACTGTCTATTGACTCTAAACCTTCAAAAACATACAAAACTCAATTCATTATGTCTGCGTGATGTTAATATTTTATGTGATAATGTAAACAATTCTAGTTTACAGTCCATCACATTGTCTCCATTATCTGAGAGGATTGTTAGACTTTGTTACAGTGATTTATTTAACTCTATTAAAGATTCACAACTTGAACATCTTGATATCCATGGTTTCCATGGTTTCTTTGGTTACATGTTAGATTACTATACAATGAAAACATTGACGTCTACAGTGAAAACTCTTCCATGTATCAAGTCACTAAAACTGTGGTACATGAATTTACCTGATGATGTTTTTTTACATCCTGATGTAACACAAGTGGAGATAATTCTGTGTCAGGTCACAATGAGTCGTCAATGTTTTCATTGTTTTGTAGAAAATGTAAACAAAAAATCTGAGATAAAAGTTGAGTTATTTTGGTGTAATATTACATCAGATGATGGAGAAACTCACAGAGACTGATGAGGAGTCGGTGAACTACATGTCTGAACATCTTCAATCATTTTCTACAATAAACATCACATATAAAGGTGATAAAAGTTTATACTTTGAAACAACAAAATGTCAGTAAAACGTTTGTTTGTGTTTTTGTTTACATTTTATGTAAAAAGATGACTTTGTAAGCAGACTTTGATGAACGCGTCATCAAAATGTGCGAATTTTCCGTGAACAAAAATAATCATAACTTTTTTATTTCTTAACGAAAACATGTCATGTGACCATTCATTTTCTTAATTTGGTCATTTCCTACAAAATGAGACAAATTTTAACGCAAAATTCGGAAAAATTATTTTTTTTGCATTTTTGGTGATTTTGATGAATTTTTTTGAACTTCAGTTTTTTCTCCAAATGTGATTTTTTTGTTCACTTTTTTGTTATAAAAAGTTTAGTTTTGACTTTTTAAGATATTTTATAACATTAAATGAAGTTTTTACTTTAAAATTATTTTATTTTTTAATTAAAAAACATGATTTTCATGTTATTTCTTGTTGATAAATGTTTAAGTACTTGTAGTTACAAATAGCTGTACATACATAGTTACCCGTTTTTTTATTATCTTTATTTTCTTTATTTTATTTTATTGTTGTAAATAATGTGACTTTGTATTAACCGGATGTATAATTGTAAAATAAAATAAACATTTTTATCAGACATCTGTGCGACTTTTTATTGTGCCATAAAAATGATATTACACACTTAACAAGAATTATGCAAATGACGTCATACGTGACGTCATACATGACGTCATTTGTCGCGTGATTCTAATGTTTAACTGTGGTGGTGCAAATAGTTAATTATCATAAACAGGTTATTTTCCCGTAAAACAGAGATGTGAGGCTAGCATCCTATGGTGATATTTAACTCGTTCCATATATTCAGTACTACACAAACAGTCATTCAATGTCCTCTATAAACTAAGTTTTCTTAGTTTTTACATTTTTTCATAAGTAACATTCCAACAGGGTACTTGAGATTGTGCCAAGTATTCTTCATACAACACGAAGCTTCTTCATACAACTTCAGTAATAACACGCTACATGGTACACAGCATGCATTAATAACACCCTACATGGTACACAGCATGCATTAATAACACCCTACATGGTACCCACATGCATTAATAACACGCTACATGATACCCAGCAGGTATTGATAGTAAGCTACATGGTACCCAGTATACTGTAATAACACGCTACATGATAACCAGCGTGCAGTAATAACACGCTATGTGGTACCCAGTTTACTGTTATAACATGCTATATGGTACCCAGTACACTGTAATAACGCGCTATATCGTACCAAGTACACTGTAATAACACGCTATAAGGTACCCAGGATACTGTAATAACATGCTATTTAGTACCCAGTACACTGTAATAACACGCTATAAGGTACCCAGTATACTGTAATAACACGCTACTTGGTACCCAGTATACTGTAATAACACGCTATAAGGTACCCAGTATACTGTAATAACACGCTACTTGGTACCCAGTACACTGTAATAGCATGATTCCTGAAACCCAACATGCAATAATAGCACGTTTTATGGATCCCGAATACAGTAATTATACGTTTCCTGGTACCCAGCATGACGGCTGGTAATACCATCTGTAAAAAAATGACAAAAATGTCGAATTTCTTCCAAATGTTGAGACGTTGCCATTTCCTTTTGGAAGGGTAAGTTAGTACTGGTTAAAATACAGTCCAGGAAAAATGGTTAACTGAAATATCTTTGAAAAAATGGCGTCAAACCCACTGAAGCTGATATGTATCGCTCTAGCCAATCCTGTTAAGCTACTTTTATACATGTGCCTAGACTTTTTAATGTACATCTTTTTAGTTCTGTGTATATAATACCAATCATAATGTATAAAGTACAAACAAATTGCAATTTTGAAACAAATGACAAAAATTATTGGTGCATTCACATTCTTAAATCATTCATATAATTATTAGATTATGCCAATGACCATTCCGAAAATAAACAACTTTATCACATTTATAAATAAAATTTCTCTTCAAATAATCTGATTTGTCCTGATCACAGTTTTTTTTTTCAAAATGCAAGCAGCGTGTTGTTCAACGGTATTCTGGAGACAAAATAATTAAAATAGCCCGGATTTACATATAGACAAATAAAATATGATTTTTGATACAATATTGTACAAAGTTAATTACGTTTTACATGATAAAACGGAGGAATTTATTGCTTTCCGTGATTTTGATGACTTCAGACGTAAGGTTGAAAATCTACTTGTAAATAGCAGTCGTGAAGATGTTTATAAAACAATTTTATTGTTAAGATAAACCAAACGTCTAGGAGAATGGAAGTCTTCATTTAGAGAAACAGTGCATTCAAAAATGATGAACGATATAAACAATGATTTATGCAAATAAAGAGGCAGAGATTGTAAACGACTTTGATTTATAAGGTGTTACATTAAATTTAATTTGGAATACAGACATATTATTATTGTCTCTAATTTAATAATATGTGGTTCGAAACAAATGTAGTTTTACATTCATTAGTGTCCTCATTGTGGTGAGATATGTGGTTTTACTAAATCAAAGAAATAAGCAAACATACATTTGTAATTTCGTAAAACTATTCTTGGTGTTAAATATCAAACTTTCAATGTAGCAACATATGAAGAAATAGGAAGATAGCTTTTATGGAGAAACAAACGGTTTCTTAAATATTGATATAAATATTGGTGTAACAACAAAAACTTGATTAGAAAAAAGTTAATTTTTTTGTTATTTTTGATGTTGAAATAAACAAAGTGAACTGGTTTAGTGATGCAAAAGTTTGTGTTAACCAGATATGTTTTTCTGGATCTAAAATAATCGTTCACTTTTGAGTCTTACTTAGATACATTATATGACAAAAACTTAGGATAGCTTCCATCATGTCTCATATTTCGGTACATAATCCTCGTATAGGCGCTGAATTGATAGATCTCAGCGTTATTGTCAAATATGTAATTCAAATGAATTAGAAGACGAGAATCATTTTGTTTTAATATGCATGTAAGTAGTCCTCATTTAAATGGTCTTCATTTGGTTTGTGTAAGAAGCAAATATGAAAATAAGTCACATGGACTCGGGTCCAGCGTATAAGGAAGATGGTGTACAACATAAAGATTTTCAGACGCCAAGACAGCCTAAACTTGTGGAAAATCTGAGTGTCAGACAGACCCTTCATCATGCTGTTTAAATGAAAGCTTGTTTCTGTTACAAGTTCTAGCACAAACATTTCTCATATACAAATGTCGCCTCAGAATAGTTTTACGCTGCCTTCAGATATATCAGTTTTTCTTATATTTTTTTTCGTATTAGTTAAAAAACATTCAGCGCATAAAGGAACCATAACATGAAATTTTGGAACAAAAAATTCATAATAGTGCGCAATGCAAAAAGAAACCATCACACTGAATTAACTAATCAAGATTAATTAACGAATAGTATTAGTTAATGGTTCCTATCAATACACACAAAACCCATGCCTACTTATATCTAAAGAGAAAAATTTGTGGTACAAATACCTGATTTGATCTACGGCTTTAAATTTTAAATAGGATTTTATTAAAGTCATGGTACCTTTTTTGCATTAAGGGGACAAATTACGACGCTCGTACCACATTCATCGCGCGGACCGGACGCTGATGCATAGAAGTTTTGACTTTTTAGTGAACTTCGGTATTATATCTGTGGATGATAACCAGTTGCATATCCTATAATGAAGAGTCCTTATTGTAAAATGTACGTAATCTTTCGCAACGTCAAAGCACAACACATACAATGATACACAACGTCAATGTACAACACATACATGATACGCAACGTCAAGGTACAACATATGTATGATACGCAACGTCAAGGTAAAACACATACATGATACGCAACGTCAAGGTACAACATATGCATGATACGCAACGTCAAGGTAAAACACATACATGGTACACAACGTCAAGGTAATACACATACATGATACGCAACGTCAAGGTAAAACACATACATGATACGCAACGTCAAGGTACAACACATACATGATACGCAACGTCAAGGTACAACATATATATGATACGCAACGTCAAGGTACAACACATACATGGTAGACAACGTCAAGGCAAAAACACATACATGATACGCAACGTCAAGGTACAACACATACATGATACGCAACGTCAAGACACAACCTATACATGATACGCATCGTCAAAGTACAACACATACATTATACGCAACAACACATAAATGATAGGCAACATGATACACACATGATAACACAACACAATGAAATACCTAACAACACATGATAACACTAGTGTGATGCACACATGATACTCGACACCACCCTGTGGTACACATATGATACCAAACTACACAGTATGATACACGCATGATACCAAACAACACAGCGTGATACTCACATGACCCTCACCAACACAGTGTAATACACACATGATGCCAATCAACAAAGTATGATACACACATGGAACAAAATAACACAATGCGATACACACATGATACCAAATAACGCAGTGTGATACACACATGATACCTTTCAAGTGTGATGCCCACGTGATACTCAACAACACAGTGTGATGTACACATGTTACCAAACAAAACAGTGTGATTCACACATAATACTTAACAACTGTGAAACACACATGATACCCAACAAGAGTGTGATACACAAATGATGCCTGACAACAGTGTGATACGCACATGTACCAAACAACACAATGTGCTACACACGTAATACCGAACAACACAGTGTGATACATTACTTGCTCAGATGAGCTAAAAATGCATATTTGATAAAAGTATGTGGAACTACATGTATTATATTTTACCAAATAACATAGTACTCGTCCGAGACTGTATATTTCGTGTTGTAGTCGAATTTCTCTTGTTATCATTAGCAATTTTAGGTTCGAGGGTAATGGTTGGTTGCCTAAGCTGTAGGACGAGGTCGATAAAGGTCTTCAACTGATAGTTATAGGATGAGGGGAAAATTCACATCCTAAAGTATATTTTAAATAACTGAATAACTGACCATGGTCATGATCTTATTAAATTCGAGTTGAGACAATAGTCAGGCTTAAGAATTTCATCCGGAATACTCGTAAGTTACAAAGTAAGGTCATCATTAAAATAGACATCCAGTGACAACAAGTCAAACCTGCTATTGTAAGGAGATGAAAAAGTATTTTAGTGGTCTGGACAAGCTTTTTATACCAATGTTAAAGTGTAATCTTAAGGTGTGACTAATCTACCCACACGGATGTTAGGTAAGACACACAGTCACATCATGACAAACATTTAATGATAGAGTAATGCTCAGGACAAGCATAGTCTGGACAGACAGACGGATGTACATACATCGAACAAAATGCCATTATCTATTGTGGCGACAATGAAGAGCTCATCTAAACCTTTTAACAGTTAGTAGGCAGGAAGGCATTTTATAGTAAAATTATGTTTGTACCAAAAACTGACAGCTGGAATAAAGAACGTAAAGGTGTTTGAATGAGTCGGTCATGTAACTGCAAACCAAAGATTTTTTAAAGATAGTCTCACTAGACAATACGTAGAATCATTAAGAAAAAACAAACGCTGCAGAATGTGAGTATTCCTTTATTACAGGTAATGACAATGATTATTATCCTTTGACCTTTACCTTTCACACTAAATTTAAAAAATAAATTATCATCAACCAATTTCAAATGTAATTGGTTTCAGAAACGACTGAAACTAATCGTACGTTTTAATGGAAACAATTATTTAGGTTTAAGGTCAAAGGATACTTGGAAATAATGATATGACATCACATGACTAAATTTAACTGGATGACAAAATATCCGACAAGAATACATTATCTTAATATCAGATTTTGTACCGTTCAATATTGGAATACAGATATCAAAATGTCCAAAGTTGTGAAAATACAACGTAATCTAATCACTGAAATTTAAAATATCAAAATTTCTCATAGAATTGTACTAGAGTAATTAACATGACAGTATAGAGCACATATAAAAGAAACGAGTCATAAATATGCGACACTAAAACATTGATGTAAGATTTGCTATGACTGCAAAACAATTGAACTTAATAATTAGAAATACTTTCCTTTAATCTTATATTTGACACAAATAATCAGTAGAAATTAGATAACAGAAAAATATCTTTAATTGTGACCCCAAAAAAAGACTGGAACTGATGTATGGCTAATTAGATGGGTATCATAATATCAGGGGCTCAGAAGGGAACTACAGGTGTTCATATTGGTTCATATGTTCAACAAGCAAGCTAGATAAATTCTTTATTACGATTTATTGTTTAACTGCACCATATCCCTCATATAAATTATAGTATTCAGTTGAATACAAGGACCGTGTAACTGATATCCCATATATGAAACTTGAACAATCTGTGAAAATATGGTTGAAGCATAATATCATTGTAACACCGGGATATTTACCTTCAATAATATATCAGGAAATAAACACATAATAACCAGAGTAAATACTCACTAGAAATATCAAACTAGCACAAAGATACTATTGGTGGGTTTTGTAACAACTAGCGTTAACTTTCACTAGTTACAAAGGAAACAAAGCGGTGAATACTAGCTTACTGCTACTAAATCCGAAGTTATCTAAGAAACAAATGGGATTTCTCAAACTCTGTACTGCAGGCACATCGATTGTTTTAGTCCAGATGTATTTTTATACATATATCGTCTTCAGACAAATCTTCAATGGATTCAAATTTAACACTAAGAAAATGACAAGCCATATTTTCAAAATAAGGGTAGCAAATCCCTCATACAGACACAAACATGATGTTTTTTAATTTGGCAAAAATAAGAATATACCTATAACAAAAGTACAGAACAGTTCATAGACATGAAATCAAAACACAGCAGGAAAACCTCTTTGTTCTATTTAATTGAAACCATGAGAATGGTATGAATACTAATGGCCTGTCTTGTCAGGTGATAGAATAAATGCAGATAAAGTAGTTGATAATAGAACGAATTTATATCACATCTACGGTAACCATTTTAAGTATAAAAATGCACAAAATGGTACATGTATTGAATTGGATGAATAGTAAATATTACACACATAATTGTAACAGATGATTAGCACTAGCTTCATCATTTAAAATAAGTTTTACATGATTCACGTAAAGCAAAATATTCTAATATAGAGCGTCATCACACGATATTCGGCCTTTGGACAAAATTGTAACTGTGGCTAAGTCGTGCTGCTTTCATGACAAAACTTCCTTATCAGGAAACGGGTATAAACAAAGAATTTCATCTCTATATAATAAATTCAACTTATTTGTCTCAAGTCTGTTTATCGAAATACACAAAAATATCAAAATATTAAAAGTTAGTCCGCAGGCCAACACCCATATGATTCTGCCCAATGAATAGATAGGGATGCCATCAGAAGTTCCTTGACAGAATCTTACCTCCCTGAGAAGAGTCGGAACAACAACGGACAATGAGGTAGACAGATAACTTGAAATCAACTCTTGTGAATTCGAGTCTACATACACAAATATTCCCATCTCAAATTTCTTGAAGAACTGTATATTCACCACTAAAACTGGCTTTCAATTTCAAACTAACTATATTTTGTGTCAAATATTTATGTATGTAAATCTTGACGTACACTGCTTTTATGTTTGCCATTCAATCAAAAAGTTTTTAATCATATCAAATACTGGTTCAAATCTAATGTTTTCAATCACTGACAGTATCCGTCAAATTCTTGATTTCATCCTTTGTTGGTGTTAACTTGTTGATTTTAATGGTAAATATACATTATCTTATCAAAGCAAAATTAAAACTAGAAAATTGTGACAAAACACTAGCATAAAACAAATGACACACATTATGAAATATGAGATATCAACAACATATCAAGTGATTATGGTCGTTCAACTGCCAGTTACTTGATACAAAATTTATTTTGTCTATAGTATGAAGATGATCTTATTAAAATCAAGCTATCTACAGGAAATAAATAATTATACACATGTATGTTTTCTATTTCCTGCTTCACTAAAGTAAATCATTTCACTTTTATGCATACGTATCAATATTTTGAAACCGTAAACATTTATGCTTGATTTGAAATGTGTTTTTGCCATAAACATTCTACTTAACAAACAATTGAACCACCACATCCTAGCATAATTATGATTAATATCAACATATCTGCAGTATATTCAGATCAGAAAACAAAATCAATATAAAAGCTGTCTTTCACATGTAACATCATTATAGAAAGAACTTAAAAAGGGTAAAAATCAAATCATGAACTATCTTCACTGAACAACCAGCATGACAAAATATTCATTACATTATCATCAATAATGAAAATACTCTTACAGAATTACCAAGCGAAAATTACACTTTTATCAGTCATGCGTACATCATTAATAAAACACAATAAAGTCCGGACCTGCCAATATGTGAATCCATTTTTAAGAACAATTTTATACAGATACTGTGGTATCATTTAATTTCGCTGGCACGAAATTTCGCGCAAATGGGAAAAAAGAAAGATTCGCGCGGTCGTAAATTCGCGCATTTTGAATTTTAGATTTTTTTTTAAATCCAGATACTGTCGCGAATCACACCGTTGTTCGCTACAGCGCGTGTCATCACTGGACCACGTACATGCTTATCACAGCGGCGCCCTTTGTCACCATGATTAATAAACAATATGACAGTTGTCACCGATAATTGCTTGTTAATTGTCACTTTGTATAGATAAAGCGTGTCCGAGATCAAAGCATGGATTAGCATGTAAATTAGACAATTATCGGGTCCACATATTGTTATGGCACCCGAGCAATTACTAAAAAAAACAACAGTCAAAGGTGCGAATAATCCCTTCCACTAGGAATGGTTTAAAAACTTACAATTTATCGTTTGTTTCATTCTCATCTTTTCTACACGCTCTTCGTCGGAACCGGGCCTTCCTGACCGAGCCGATGCTTTAACTCCGAAAGAAAATACCGGTAATTAAATATGTTTATTTTTTCTCTGTGGGGAAATATCATTAACGTTTTTCCTGAAGGTATGTCTCGTTTCTTTTTAATTCTCGAAAAAGCTTAACTGCTCGCAAATCGGTAATAACATAGCCGGAAGTAGATACACAACTTAAGTGACATAGTATTCGGACAATGAAAATTTCGGATAGTCACTTCTTTCTGGATGGTCTTTTATTAGCGCGGTCTTAAATTCGCGCAACAAACGTAGCGCGAAATACGCGAAAATTCGTCCTGCGCGAATAAAAATGATACCACAGTAGTAGGATATAGCCATTTCAGGAAGACGTCCAAATCTGAATTCAATTAGACAATTTTCTACTATCACACAGACATACTCAGACAATAAATCATCATAAATAATTCTACACTAGACATCGAGGCAATTTTTGCAATTTTAAATCCTGTCAAAGGTTGAATGTTAATCATGTAAAGAAGGATTTTGGACAATATCAGACAACTAAAATCAAGAAGTCACCCTTTTTTAATAGATTAGATAAAGATCATGTAATGTAGAGATACTTATTAAATAAACAATTGAAATGAAGTAAGATTGCAACATCTATGGCTTTGATTTAACCCGGTGACCTAGTGTTTAACCTGAGTTGAAATGTTCAAACCTGTTCATGTTAGCATTAATACAAAGATTCTGACAAAGTTTTAGGACGATCTAATCAAACTTGTGACTTCTAGAAGGTTACCAAAGTTTTCAGGAGATTTGACCTATTGACCTAGTTTGTGACCCCAGATAATCCACGTTCAAATCCGTCCAAAACATCATGAAAGCAAACATTTCAATACAGTTTAACAAAGATCCAACCAAAAATATGGCCTCCAGAGCCCTAACAAGGTTTCTCAATGATTTGACCTAGCGACCTAATTTTTGACCCCACTTTTTGATAGCATATCAATGTGAAGATCCGATTAAAACTGAAACCTCTGGAGGGTTAACAACGTTTCCAATAATTTGACCTGGTGACTTAGTTTTTGACCCAAGATGACCCATGTTCGCTCTTGTCCAAGATATCATTAGGTCAAACATTCTGACAAGGTTTCATGAAGATTCAATCAAAACTGTGACCTCTAGAGGGTTAACAAGGTTTTCCAATGATTTGACCCGGTGACCTAGTTTTTGACCCCAGATGATTCATTAAGAAAATATTCTGGCAAGGTTCGATGAAGATACTACAAAAATTGTGACATCTAGAGTGTCAACAAGGTTTTCTGGTGCGTTCACCTAGTGGTCTAGGTTTTGACCAGTGACACAATTTGACAAAGGGACTTATCACAAAAAGGTTCAATTGCACGGAATTGGAATTAACTAATTGAAACAATTAAATATAGCATAATAAAAATTACTGATAGCCAGATATTTAAAGATATTGCCATGAATTACAATCAATCTACTAATATTAATATACTAAATTTAAAAAATATCTATGCATGAGTTAAGAATCAAGGAGTTCAATAAAATGTTCCTTGGAGGTGAACTTGAAAGTATTAAGTGACCCTGAGTCTCTAATGGATTGTGGCAAATTATTCCACAAAGAGCAACCCCTATATGCAAATGACCTCATTCCAAAACCCTTGACATTTGGGATGGAGTAATGACCACACTCTGCAAAAGAAAACTAATTATTTTTATGATTGACTGTCTTGGTTGTGAAGCTGGTTTTGTGATTATGTACAGAACTAGCTGGGATAAATTCTTTCCCCATATATATTGGGGAGATTTGGTATGGATATTAAAAACATGACGAAGTGTTTTAAAATCACCTCTACTAGCCACAGGAAACAATTTCAAATAAGAAAACTGCTCGTTACCAAAATGAACTCTAGCATCCAAGTTTAAAACAAGACGGATCAACTTGTTCTGTGTGACCTGTAGTTTATTTCGGATAGTTGAGTTGTAGAATAAAACCATACCACAGAGGCATCATCAAAATGACACTGGGCAATAGTCATAATAAGCAACTTCTTGGTATAGAAATTAAAGAAATCTCTTTTTCTGCACAAAAACTTTAGCCTGGAGTTGACCTTTTGAATGACTGTCATAGCCATAATTTCAATTGATAAACTTTGGTCAATGGTTGCACCAAGATATTTGACAGACTCTTTAGATTGAATTGGCTGACTGTTGCAAGAAATATCAAGCGCAGACTGGGTTTTAACCTTTTGTTTGGATCCAAACAATATTGACTCTGTTTTACCTAAATGAAGGGATAATGTATTGCATATAAGCCACTCACGTACAGTTTCAAGTTCAATACTAAGCAGAGATTCAATGTCATCTTTATTTTTGCCTGTAACCAATATTGCTGAATCATCTGCATAGAGGAGTACCTTCTGTTTGACCACTGATGACATATCATTTATACAGACCAAGAAGAGGAGGAGCCCTAATATTGACCCTTTGTGGAACTCCACATGTTATATTCTCCGGGGATGAAAAGGTACCGGACACATAACCAGTTTCTGTCTATCAGTTAAGTATGCTGAAAAACACCTGCGCCCAATTGTATAAACATTGGTTAACTTTAACCAAATGGTTAATTTAGCCCAAGGTTAAATTTAACCAGTTTGGTTTACTAACCATTAAAAAAATAAACTTTTAAAAAGGGCTGTCATTTTGGCACTGATTACCGTTTATGTTAAGATTTAACCAGCATCTTAGACTTGGGTTAGATTTATTTGAGCTTTAACAAAAAACAAGATTTGGTTAAATTTAAACAAAATTTTCTACAAAAGCTAACCGAACATTTTACCAAAATTTTAACAAAAACTCTGATTTAATCCAGTGGTTAAAGTTAACCAATGTTTATACAACTGGGTGCTGGTCACTGAGGTAGAGTGTCCAAATAAGGTTGAAAATCGTTACAAATATCTTTAAGCATCATTACAGCCATATCAATGTACGCTGTATAAATTATACATGATTCCCTCATGAATGGAGATAAAGTGTTTAGATTACAAGATTTAACAACTATATAGTACTTAAATAACCATGATGTTATTTTGAACTATAATACAATAGCATTATACAGTATATTATATACTTTGCTTGGTTCAAATTTCATATATTCACACTTAGTTTGCCTGACTGTCAAACTAGAAATTTCCATTCTTTTCAACAGACATAATACGGGTTGTACTTGCTATCATAAAAATGCTGCCGTTCATTATCATAAGCACTGCATGTTAAATGGACTTACTGTAAACTATAGAGGTAAGTTGCAGACTACCAAAGCACCTCTACACTTTCTGGCCAAGAAATCTGCACTACAATGTCAGCTCGGTCATCATTGCCTCATTCAATATTCCAAAACACCGATTTTTCTAATAGACTGACCTACATATTGTGCCAGGTACTTAACCTTGAAATATAAAATTTTGTGATTCATTTCACCAATATTAAGTCAAAATATAAAACCATTCACTGTATAAAAGCAGAAAAAGTAAGTTTTCTAAATATTAAAATAACGATATTAATTGCTAATTCTCTGTTTCCTTTCTAACCTCAGCCACGTCAATGTAAATAATTTACTTATAAGAACAAATGAATACACAGCAAAAATAGTTCACAATGAAAGTTTGGTATGTAAAGAAGGGACTCCTACATTACTAAATATATTATAGACTCCCTGGTTAAAGATGACTTTTCAGAATTGCCAATTAACAATGAAAATGAAAACTAGGTCAACAAGAGAATCAAAACCTTTAAGACGTCGCGAAATTATATGAACTTTAGTATCAAAATATAACAACGATCCTGAAAAAACATAGTAGATCGGGATGCAGTTACAGAATTCAAAAATATATTCCAGTGTACTTACTTAAAGGAATGAGTACCAAATGGGAAATATGCCGGAAACTCAGATTTTTGACTGGTATTCCAGTTTAAACTATAACTCATGCACTCCAGATTCAAATGACGCGCTTAATGTAAACTCGCACGAGATTTCGTTGTAGCGATTACGTAATCAATGTTTATCAACAAATAATACTTTTCATAGCAGATTATTGGATAAAAGGATTTTAAAAAATAAAATTGAACGGGAAGTTAAATGACCTGCCATAACTATCGTCAATATGGGACCCATCTGGGTCTCATGTGGGCATTAGTAACTGCCGCATACCATTTTGAAACGAGTTGTTTTTAATTACGGAAATTATCACTAACATAGTAGTTTGTGCACAAGAGTATGCATCATTTTGAAATAAATACAGAATATCTATTGTGTGAAAAACAATCCATACAGATCAAAGGCAAAGTACATTCTATGGTGTACTTAAGTCGCTTCGGTTTAATTTTTACGCAATGCAATGTACCTACAATAATTATATATATATATATATATATATATATGACGATTACACTATAACGTAACTGCATTTTATTGTTTACAAACAAGTTATGTATGAATCATTTGTCGAATGTAGCCAGACCATAAACACAAAATATAATGTAACAGCTTTTAAAAAACATCAGCTGATGCAATTAACGAAATATTAGTTCAAGGGTATTTTATAAATAAACATTGTTTGTGAAATGTTCACTTATTTTACAGAGCATTATGTTTACACGTGATCATCCTGACAAACGTCCTTGTGTAATATGAATAAGGCTTTTATTTACGACGTAATGTTTTCTACAGGTATTTCGTTATACTGGTTATATCACAAAACTGCTGTGCACAACTGCAAACCAACCCGGAAAATTTATACGCATTAAACTTCATTCTTTTCTAACATTTTTGCTGATGGCTGACGTTCGGTCATTTATGTCCTGGTAATATACCTTGTTAGGCTGGGAGTGAAAAAATGGTTGCATTTTGCGATATTGTTGCGAGAGATCAATTGGTAAAGTGATTTGATTTTAACTGCCTGGCGCTGTTGCCCTGACCGTGCGTGTTTGATCCTCACGTGGTCACATAAAGATACTCAATAAACCATGCAGATACAAAACAGGTTATTGTTTATTGTCTCCGTTCTATGATAAGTTATTAAGTTACCTTGTGTGTATAGTATAAAACGTGGAATCTATTATAATTTCACCAATACTTCCCCATCCACGCCTGACATTTACATTTAGCCGGTTATTGAATATTTACATATTTTATCTCCAGTATCCAGTTATAAGCAAAGTATTTTATTATGTTCATTCTCTATCCAGCGATAACTTCAAATGGTTTTGTTGCGTAACAAGGACAATGTTTGATATTTGGACATTATGACCGCAATGATCTGTATAAAGTATGTCAAGTAAGATATACCCAAAGGTATAATTATTAAATTGAATCCGTTTATATCCAATAATTCCCATGGTTGGCTCACTATGTCGATTAACTTGACTATTTGAAAATGGATGTCGTTCAATTCCTGTAAAGTTTTGATTAATATAATTGTCTATTTGCTCCAATCGACAGAAATTGATCGAAAAGTGACCCCTTTGTTGGTTTAGATATAAGTTAGAGAGGACGATAGCGATCAACTAGTTATATATGTTTTCTGTATTTTTTTTTGTTTTTGTTTTTGTATTTGTCTATTATTCGGGGTTCGGGGTTGGACTGTTAGAAAAGCTATGATAATATACACGCGAGAGTAATTGCATAAACATACCTTTTGTACATACATTGATACATGTTTACCTATGAAACAGGAAAACATCTTAAAAGTATGTTTTCAAAGTTGTTTTGCAAAACGTATTGGATTTCATGTCAGGGCTGTAATTATACAAAATGAAATGCGTTCAAGGATATTGGACAAATAACATGTCTCATGTGACTCCGTATGAAAAGTTGGTCGACGATTTACTTTTGTCCCAGAGTATTAGTTTCACGCGTGATCGTCCGGGTAAAACAGCCGAGTTTATAATGTGTAACGATTTTATTGATGCTGTTTTTTTGCACAAATATTTTTGAATCATTGTTAAAATCATGTCACAAAAACAATAATTAAGAAAATGAATATCTGATATGGCTTCGTCCTTTCGACGAAGTAAACAATTATCCATGTAAAGCAGGTTTTAAGAATTGTCTCTCCGCTCCTGGTTTAAATAATTCGTTACCACAAGTGTTTAGCTTAGCTTAGATTCAATTATAATTTCGCCGATCCTACACCGTGCCAAGTCTCTCAAAGACTAAGATCATTATTAGTTAAAAAGTACAAATTGTGGCATGAATATTTTTATAGTGTTATCTTTTTGAGCTTTAAGAGGGTTTAAGCTTGGCAGGGTTGGTAATACTTGACTAAGAGCAGCTAGATCAGACTAAACAGTCTTACTGAAAAAGATATATAAAGAGACATGTCGTTAGATGTCAGGATCCAGAGTGTTGCCTGTGAGTTCAGTCTGGGCTCAGTCACGTGCAATGTATAATGTACCATGATCGCTGCATGACCAATCTGGTCACTACAGGCCATATCAACTGTAATTTAACCGGTAGTGGATGGCTGGGCTTATTATTCAATTTTACAGTGCTACAATTTTGGGTGGGCCAAGATTCACTCCCTTTTCCAGTATAGACATAAGTATACTGAAAAAAATCTAATAAAGCATATATTACATTTTATTTTTTATCTCTAAATCTATTCTGCTTCATTCATGTAAAAGATAATAAAATCACAATTTAAAAGTTTAAAAAGGAAGTGGTAAGAGGATTAATAAAGTCCATGAATAGTTATTTAAATAACTATTAATTAAATCACAATTTAAAAGTTTAAAAAGGAAGTGGTAAGAGGATTAATAAAGTCCATGAATAGTTATTTAAATAACTATTAATTAAATCACAATTTAAAAGTTTAAAAAGGAAGTGGTAAGAGGATTAATAAAGTCCATGAATAGTTATTTAAATAATTTGTCCATAGCGGTAGAAACCTCTCAAGTGAGAGATTTGTATTAAGCTATGTTATGTAGACAGTATTTTATGCAGTAATATGGGTATTTCATTTTTATCTTTTTTAAAGATTTATATTTAAGTAAGTTAAATACTAAACCTGGGTTAACTAGGGCAGACTTTAGTTCAATTCTGGGAATGAAGAGAGCCCCGCAGTATAGCAGATAGTGACTTGTGTTCAAAACCGTACATCAGATGCAAACAAGTTCTGTACCCAGATAATTTTCCATCGGTCCCAGATATCAAATTTGCCTTCAGTCTCAGACGGTTTATACATTTGTCCATATTTTTATCTAATGACGTTTCCCTTATATCTTATATAAACTACACACCAAACTAAATTAAGGTCCAGACCGACTTGTTGGATGAAGTAATTTAGTATCATTCTTTATACGGTCTGAACTTACGGTGATAATTTTGAATTGACTACAGCGCTGAAAGAGAATTTGAATGTATAACAGCGATTTTAGCGTATGTGGCTCATTGAAGTGTTTAATGCTCTAAGAATATGTGTGTGAATATTCTAGACTTTAATGTGTGGTACTAGTGGCCGTAGAGTTGTGTAGCCGCCAATCTGTAGACTGTAATAATGTTTTTACCTAGATTGTGCTAATGATCTTTGTTCTTGATGTTGAACATTGGACATGAATTTTTATGTATCTTCAATATGATTTACTTTAATTGACAACAACAGTTCCTATGTATTAAATTCACAAAATTTAAAATAAATACACAAAATATATTTCCAATATTCCCAAATAAACAAAAAGTTAATTGAATGTCACATAGACAGTATAATAAAGTAATAGATAAGTGTTGCAAAGACAAAACACAATTTTTATGCGTCACGAAGGAATTAAAACTAAGCTATATATCTATATTTCTTTAAATTACTCCATATTTAAAGGACCTTTTCGTGATGTGGCTCATTTCTTAAATAGCACAATTTACTAATAGATTTGTAAAATGCAATCAATTAAAAGACTTTGACACTTTCACATGGGGGTTGACAAAAATAGATAGTCTTCCTTAATATTAGAATTAAAATTTCTTTTTATGTGCCTTCTTATAAAGTCTTCAATTGATGAGTAATCAGACAAAATATGAAGTCATACAGTCGAAGTTTTTCACACCTGCTGCGGGGAGCGAGGCAAAGTTTGCCGCCTTTGTTTGCAGATTAATTATCGTCTAGTTAACATTGACAGGAATTGATGGTTTATATAATTGAAATATACATTTCAAGACAATGCTTTTGATACCAAACATGCTCTGGTTATTTTCAATAACATGTAAAATGTATTTTGCTGGTTTGCAATTTGATTACTTGTGTGATAAAACAACCTAAAAATATAGATTCTAAAATTTTCATTTCTGCTGAAAGGATTGAACGATTATCTTAAAGTCTGTTAGCAGATGAAAACTATTAAGAAATAATATATAAGGGGGCTAGATTGGGGACACTTAGATCTATCCGTATGAATGTGTAAGTGATTATTGTAGAATCGATCTGAATGTAAATTAACTTGAATTTTACTTTTATGCGGAGGCTCAGTTTTTAAATTGTAAGTTGATAGGATGAGGTCTGTAGGAAGTGGGGGTCATGTACCATGAATGTTCGAATACTGGACTGAAATGTCTCTGAGACCAAAACTCGTCAAGGTTTTGTGTAGAAGTTCCTATTAGAGTGATGTTATTTTATATGTGCTTTTCGTGAAGTGCCCAGTCGAAAGATTAGTAAGTAACAATAGTTCGTACAGCGGACCCAGCTTCAAGTTTCTTCATAGGGGTGGAGATCAAGCCCCCAGGTCTATCACAAGGGTTTATTTTGGATTATGTCTAGTTCTTTTAGTTAAAGTTGGGGAAGGTTTAGAATGAATTTCAGCATCTTAGTCAATTTGGAGCTAATAAGACATTTGTACAAGATTTTCTTAATCGCGTTCTCGAGGGTACCTTTCGAGGCATTCTATTTATCCAAGAGGGTACCTTTTGTGTTTTTATGTTCCGTTCAGTTCGGTAGTCACAGTTTTTGAGTCAGGAACATTCATGTTTACATATATGATAACTGTTCAATTATTTTTTCTTGTGTTTATTTGGTTGTGCTAATAGTGGTGATCAACACAATGTAATTGATATATTTATTGCGAGATTAAATGTATACTTATATAAACCATGGAAACTAGTTGTTTCTCTCCAAATAATTATGTGGCAGTACAAAAGATACTGGTCAAACAATTTTGAGTGATATATTTAAGAAGACATACCACTTTCGAACAAATATAGATAGTTGTACGCTCACAAATGAAATAACCATGATGTTGAGATTTGAAAACGTTAAAAATAAATACTGTAAACTTGTAACCGCATTTCATTGTTAAGACACAACTTTTACATGAATCATTTATCGAATGTAGCGAGACAACAAATTTTTATCATAAGTCCATACCAAATCGTGTCTATGTTTATCGTAACATCGAGGATGAAAAACCTATCTGGCTACCCCGAAAAAACAAAAAGTGCCTCAGGAAAAACACAAATTCCCTACTTAATTGTCGCAAAATATTAGCTGATATCAAAATTTCAAACAGTCACTCAAGGAAAATAAACATGTTTCATTTCTTAAATCAAAACATAAGCATAGTATTGATCGATTTTGACGACTGGAAGGCATATTGATACAAAGCAAATCGTTCCAGCATGTAATGGTCCTATAAATATATTTCAAATAATCAAATATTCAATATTATGATATGTTTTTTTTTATTTGACTCAAGTGATCAAAACCTTTCCGTCTGCGGACGCTAAGCATAGATACGATTTGGCATGGCCTAATACCTAGTAAAACATTAGCTGAACGCATACTACATAAAATTAGTCCAAGCGAATTTTATAAATAATCATGTCTCGAGTTTTAAATGGTTGGTAATGTGTTTACTGATTATACAGCGCATTATGTAGACGCGTGATCGTCTTAGTAAACCTCTAAGTGTAATATGTATAACGATCTTATTGAGGCAGTTTTGGATACGAGTATTTTACATTTAGTCCATGACTCCATTCTTAGCTAACATTCATTTTGGTGATTTGCGCATATTCAACGCTCGCTATATATAATGCAGTTTATGTATGTATTTATGAATGTATGTATGTATGTATGTATGTATGTATGTATGTATGTGTGGTTAGGGGTTAAAAAGGTCGAAATTGGCAGGTTTTAGCATGTCTGACTTTGTCCGTACAATATCTTCTTCATGTGCCAATGGATTTTACAATAACGTGACAATTTTTCACCATGATGAGATTGTTTGTCATGCGCAATACCCCGCTCCATATCTCAAAGGTCAGGGTCATATTTGGGTTTTAAAGGGCAGAAATTGGCGTATTTTACTTTGTTCAGACTGTAAAAAGGAACTTTATGAGCTCACCATGTTGTCATTTGGGGATTTCTAATTGAAAATTATGGATGCTATAGACGTAACTCCGGTAGTCTTATCGACTAAATGTGTAAACTTATATGTACTTATTATATTGTTTCATCTCAGTATTGACTGAAGCTTTATCTAAATAAAAATGATTAAACCTCGCAGCAAAATTATGTCTTTGTTTTCAATGTAAGCTTTTTCTACAGTTTGTCCAAGTCAATATTCCAATTAAGTAATGCCGACGGAGGTCTACACATAGCAAATAAGTAAGATTTCTGCTTATTAGGATTGATGTCGAACCAAATTGTTTCGAAATTGTCATGATCTGTATTATTCCGTTGCCAACACCGGTATTTTTCTTTTACGTGATTATTCCTCCTCCATATACTTTTTATATCTTTTCTAAGCATTGGGAAATTTTGAACAGATCATTGTCCGAAAAGTGATCATTTATGAATGTTTCACAAAGTCCAAATATGTCAAGTTCATTGTGCATGTCAATAAAGCATTAAATTTCATCGATTTTCGGGTAAAGAAAATGAATATTTAAATACACTATATGTATTCCTTTATTGAGGAAAAGACTATTTTCATCTTTTTAGTACTGAACCAATTTGTGTTGTGATCCGAATCACATTGTGTTAAACCCATTGACTAGTCATAAATCTGATCATTCCCTTCCAGCACCGAAAGTATGATGGTTTCTGAATTCTGACTCCAATTTTGGTGCATGTACTTTACATGAAAATTTCTCAACTTCAGTGTTCTTTTCTGAATGCTTATTTTCGAGATTTCTAATTTGAGTTTTCAAAGACTCAGCTGGTTCAACAGTTTCTGTCTTCAGCTTTTCATTTGAGATTTTAAGTATTTTATCTTCCTTTCCAAATGTTCACATTTACGCGAGATTTCTAATAACTCCCAGAATTTCTCGACATAGAAATTACAAGTGTGTTGTATTGTTGATTCACTGTAAGGTTTATTTGTTGATCTTAGGTTTGTACTTTCACAATGATGGCCTACATTTCAGATTGTTGATGTGCAATGATTGAACTACTATACTACTCAACTTACGCTAATCACAAAAAAATATAATGAAAAGTATAAAAAAGGATTCAATTATTTATCTTGAATATCAGCAGTTTTGAGATGGCTCCAACCTAAATGCAAGCTGTTTTATCGGGTCGGTCTCGCCTTACTTTTTAACGCGTAACGACAGCAAATCAAGACCGGTTCTTGATTATCGAGGCCCGTCGAGGACGGTTTGCAACAGCAATACTGCATGAGGGTAATCTGCGATCAAAAAGACCCTGCATAAGAATTCTTTTGACTCGTCGTCACCACCAGGCCCGTTAGAAATGGGCAAGGAAGCATGTTAGGTGGACCAGACAAAACTGGAGACATGTTCATGTTGCCCAATGTTTACACAGAAATGTACCAAAGCATTGTATTAACCGAAAACCAGTCAATATCTATACCATATTTTTTCCACAATCGGATTTTATGTGAACTAAGTCTATTGTCAACAAAATAATTTTTGAATGTTTTATTCTGTTATAAAACTGACATTGTGTTTTATTCATGTAAGCTACCTAGAATCCTTTGCAGTTTTTGTTACTTATTTTATATACAGATGCGCCGTGTTTCATGTTAAAATATTACTTTACTGCTGATATTTGGGTGTAGAAAATATGAGTTTTTGCAAAATGACTATTAAGATGATAATAGTATTCAATTATCTGGTATGAGAACTGTAAGAATTATTAAGGTTTATACGCGGTTACCGGCTGATCAGATGGTGTATTATTATGTTGAATGATACACTGAATGTTTGCTGAAACAAAGAGAATCAATCTATGATATCTCGATTAACATAATACACCTCCAATTTGTAGAGTTAAAAGTGCATACTTATATACATTATAGTAAAGTCTGGGATTACAATCGTCAGTGATTGAACCTCACCATGTGAATTCTGACCACGTTTCTGTTCATGACATTCGAAATGAATTGACTTGACACTAAAGGTAAATAGTGCATATAGGCGGTTCGTTTATTTCCAAACGTTGGCATTTTGTTTGGTTGTACAATTATTGATCGTCAGCTTATTTTAAATGGCATATTTATGATTTTTCGTTCATGTGTACCACTCTAGAATGAATACACTGTTCCATATCCTTCAATATTTTGCGGCGACGAGAGAAGTGGCTGTTCTAGAGAGGTAGTTGTTGTGGAGAGGGAACAGTTCATTCCTACAGTTTCTATAGACGTGTATATACATGTAAAATGTATTTTGTTTGTTTGTTAACAACTCGGTGTTAACAATTTACAAAACATTCTGGGAAGAATGTTAGAATGACTTTTTTCTTCAGTTCTCATTTTGTAAAAAAGTCAATTCACCAAACGAACAACGAGTCATTCTTAATTACGGCAATTATAATTATCACTGACATAGAAGTTGGCACACAAGACTATGCACCATTCTGCAATAAACAAAGCATATACATTGTGTGAAAAACAATCGATACGGATTAAAGGCACAGTACGGTCTATGGTGTACTTTAGTCGCCTCTGTTTACTTTTTACACATGTACACATGTACCTACAATGTACCTACAATAATTTTATGTGCCTAAGCCAACTACGCATTCCTGGTTCCCGTAAGGATTACCGCTTAAGGTAAGATGCGGGGACAATGACGAATTCAACATAAATTATGATTTATTGATTTCCGACTTTTACTCCGATGAAGCTCAAGAGAGGTGTTATGTTACGGACTTTGATTGCCGTTTGTCGTCTCTTTCATGGAAAAATACGTTGAAATTGGGGGGAGGGGAATGAAACACAAGAGACGACTTTTACTGAGGGAACACTGTATTGTGTGTCATCGTTTGAAAATTATTTACCAATGAAATAAAACGATGCAGGAAATAAATAGTTATAAGATAAACACTGTCAACGTTAATGTAAATACTTTTAAAAACATTTGTTGATGCAATTTACGTGAAATTATTTCAAGGATAATTTATAAATAAACATGAAACTGTTATATTACTGCGCATTATATTTAAGCGTGATCGTTCGGACAAACTTCACAAAACGTGATTTAATCCTCACGTGGTCTCAATAAACCATACTCATGCTAAGCAGGTTATTAGTTCAGTGTCACTATTTTATTATAAGTTACGTTGTGTGTTTAGTATAAAACTTGGAATCTACTTAAATTTCACAAATTCTAACAAAGCTTCACATTTACATTTTGCAAGTTATTGATTAGTTACATATTTTAGATCTCCTAAACCCGTAATTATCAAAGTATTTTTAGGGTTAATCTCTATCCAGGGTTACCTTCAAATCGCTTAGTTGTGTAACGAGGATATTTGAACATTTTGACAGCAATGATCATTATGAAGTATGACATATCTATGTATACATACCTATTAAATTCAGTCCGTTTATGTCAATTTTACCATTTCGGGCGATTTGGTCATGCCTATAAATTATTGACTATTTACACGAGGTCTGAACCCGACTTGATGAGCCAGAGGACCGTACCATGAACCTATCCTGACGCAACGTCTTCGCGTCCTGACGCATCAGCGAGAAACTGCTCATTTAAATTGGAAAAGAAATGCTTGACAAATTGAAACTCGATGTCGTTCAACTCCTGTAAGGTTTTGGCCAATACAATTGTCCATTTGCTCCAATCGATAGACAATTGAACCTAAACGTGATCCTTTGCTGGTTCAGCCATTTGGTAGGGAGGACGTCAGCAATCAACTTGTTATTTATGTAAGTTGCGATTATTTTGGTATTCGTCTATTATCTCTTTATGTAGCTTATGTTTTTGTTTTCCCAGAGGTAAGTCCGGGCTTTTGTAACATAGCGAGATATACGTAAGATGTATATGTTATTATTTAGTATTATTTTGTACTGCCATTGTGTTTTGATGTAATCGTAAAATTATTTAGCCGTTCTAAACAGATTAGTAGAAACCATGAACTTTAAATTATACGAAACTGTCTACAGAGAGACAATATTCATATCACGTATGTGAGTTAATGAAGTTTGATTGTTTATTAAAATTAACTACATAATTATAATTAGTTTCACCTCTTTGAATATATATAATAATGTTCCCAGATTTGAGAACAATGTTATGACACGTTTCTAATTGAATGAACTCTTATTATTTACAATATTGCACGAATAAACCAACATTTGCGCATAAAATCTTTCAATAATGAAGAAACGTGTACTAATTGATTTGACTACTATACATTAATGATACGTTTTAATAAGTATCCACATGAATTTATTAATTAAGATTCAAATTAAAATAATCACCGTGCATAATTGAAGCTTATTAATTAGGAGCTAACGTTCCGGAAAGTGTCCTATAGTTTGATCGGCTGACCGCAATTCTTAGATGGTCAGTTTTAATCACATGATTTTGATGGACACCTCTGTTGATTTATTTCATTTGTTTAGGATACAATTATGACACCCTCTTTGGTCACGTGCCATTTGTTCATTTGTTGCCAACAGTTTCTTACTAACGTATTGTGTATATAATATGCTGTTTCATGAATTATTATTAGAGTTCTTCTTTTTGCGTCAAACTGCTTACGTCTAAAGACAGTTTAATTAAACAATTACACAACGCGAAGGACATGTTGTTGTTTTTGACTACGCTATACTTTCAACACCAGTTTACCCCCTGCAGGCGTTTGTTTGTATGTTTTTTTTTCAGTGATCTTTTGCGTTTTTATCTTTATCCATATATATTTCAGAACTAATGTATGCGTGGATGATTTTTTGATAATGTAGTTGAATGCACGGACTATAGTGCCAACAGTCAATATCTTGTTCTGAAATATTGTGACAAACATGATATTGATAAAATATGTAACAATGTAACGTTTTTATAACTGACGACAAATCATCCAAAAAATTAAAACACATCTTGTACGTACATAGCTGAATGTTTGCTTATGAAACCGGAAATAATTTAAAAGTATATTTTCAAAGTTGTTTTGTACACATATTACATTTCACGTCAGTACTATGATTATACAGAATGAAATGCGTTCAAGGATATAGCACAAAGTACTAGTCTCATGTGACACCGTATGAAAAGATGGTCGACTATTTTCTTTTGTTCAGAGCATTAGTTTCATACGTGATCGTCCGGGTTTAACACTCAAGTGTATAATAAATTACGATGTTATTGATGTAATGCGTTTTTTTCGAACAGATATTTTTGAGGTTGTTTAAATCCTGTAGCGAAAACATTCTGTTCAGATAATATACATCGGACTTCATTCTTTGCTATTAATATAAACAATTACCTATGTAAAGCAGGCTTTAAGAAGCGTATACTAAGTGTATATTAAGAAAAGATGTATAGGGGCATGTCATCAGTTCTTATGACCCAGAGTGGGATCTCGAAGTTTATTCTGGGCTAAGTTATGTATAATGTACCGTGATTGCTGCATGATCTCTCCGGTTGCACCCGGATCTTCATGTCAACTGTAATTCAACTGGTAGGAGATAGCGCAGGCTTTTTCATTACAGTACTCACAGTAATTTTGGGTGCGCCGATGTTCGCTCCCTTTTCCAGTCCAGACATGAATGTGCTGAATAAATGGAGAAAAAAGGATACATGATGATTTACTTTATATCTTATCTTAATTAATTGGCTTCATTCATGTAAGAGATAATACATTTAAATCACAATTTAAAATCTTAAAAAGAATCTGATTGTAAAATTAATAAAGTCCTTGAATAGTCATGTCATTATGTTAATATTATCTGTACATTGCGGTAGTAACCTCGGTAGTGGATAAAAAGAGAGAAAAATAAGATTAGAATGCAAACATAAACGTCATTTAGAGGTAAGAGATATACTATATAATGGTGACGTATATTGAATACTTTTTGCCATGTTTTAAATTGCATTTTTTGTGTAAACAACAAATAAAGAAGCATACTATTGATTGTCTTTATATTTATAAAATTATAAAAAACTAATATGAGGTATGAACATCCTAACGGCAACATTTAAAAACACTTATTTTGTAATTACAGGGTGTTATAGTATTTCATATGACATAAAAATACGCAATATGGAACAAATTTACCATTTCGTTGCAGAGAATTTTTTTTGTAATCCAACCCTCATTTGGCAAGTTTTCAATATGGCCGTCGCTGTCAATATTGTTTAATATGTTTTTCTTAATAATGAGTTATGAAAATATATCAATGCTAGTTTTTTATCATCAGTTTACATTTTGTTCTTAAAATAATAAAATAGATATACATGCATTAGCACCACACATGTGGAAGAAATTATCATGCTCGCATCCTTTAACATCAGTCCACCCATCAGTTCGCTATGAATACTGTCTACAGATTCAGATATGCAATATTTACTTGACCAGATCCCGGTAGCAGCTCTATTTCTTAGATAGATTTAAAATGATACAGAAAAATAGTATCGTCATATAGAGGCTTATCTACCGTCAGTCAGACGGTCATACATATATATAGAACAAAAAAAAGAAACTTCCGCTGTGTTTAAGTGTAGATATACGTCAAATATGGAATGAAGGGTTAAATAAATTTTACTTGTGTTCCAAGAGTATTTCAATGTGCATTTGTGTGAAAAACTTCGTTCTACGTTCACAAAAAAAAAAACTTATGAAATGGTTGATTAAATGTGGTAGGGGTCGTAGACGAAAATCACACATTTATACCGGGTATGGCCACCTTGAGCATCGAGTACTGTCTGGCATCGTTGGTGCACAGAACCGACAAATGTGTTGATTTCTACCTGTGGAATGTTATTCCATTCCTGGATTAAGGCTTATGTTAGTTAAGTGATGTGGAATAGAGCGACGTCTAATACGCTGGTCCAAATCAACCCACAGGTGTTCGATGGGATTCAGATCTGAACTTTTGGCGGGTCAATCATCAATGAATGCAATATTATTCGTCCAGCAATGGCGCGTACGTGCCCAATTAACACGATTTACGCGGTGACGTCTGGTCAATACACAGTCAACATAAAGACGATGTCCACGTAGACCACCCCTCTCGCAGACGATTGCAGTTTGGACAGATATTCGGTTGTAATGTGTACCAAGGGTATTAGCAGCAGTGTCAGTGGCAGTTTGTGCCATAGGTGTGTGCTCATGATACAGCGGTCTTGGCCAGGCGTCGTGACGCGCGGACGTCCTATACGTGCAAAATCTTCCGTACCTCCTGTTGGATGTTGCCTAAAGTTTCGGATAGAACGGCTAGAGCTGCCGACAACCCTAGCAACCTAATTCGCCGCTATACCAGCATTAAGCATTCCAATGGCACGTTCACGTAAATTTTAGGCATATCAAAAACAAAGAAAACTTAATTAAAATCTTTTTTTTTCAACGTCTTTTTCTTATTGACAACACAATCTATAAAATCAGACTGAAAGGTTTGATCTTATAAACTATACTAATCGGTCTATGCACGAAAAAAATCGAGTTTAGCAATGATATTTGTGTAATAATTTAGTAATAATTGTTTTTATTTGAGGCATAATCCTTCGCCAGAACATACATAGGGCATTGGAAAAAAAAATTATAGGAATCGGAAGTTTCTCTTTGTTCAGTGGACATCATCTCATAAGAGTAATTGCCTACGTGCATATTCATGATTAGAATTGAATGAGATAGTTTAATTATGATTTTTAGAAGCGAAAGAACAACAAATTTTCTACTTACAATCGCGTGACGCATCTTATCCATACAATCGCTTTGAAAAATAGTACCGCACAAAAGTTCGTCATTAAACTATTAGAGGTGTCGGCAATAATAAGTTGTAACTAAAAATAGCACTTCTGTTAAGCAAATCGGCGGCTAGCAGAAAAGGTTGGAACAACGTTGTCGCTATTTTGATTGAAAATCATGGTGGACATGAAAGAAAATTTCGAAAATAAAAAAAAATCAACTTGGGCTACTAGTCATTGTTGTTACCGTGTGTGTAATAATGACTCACGGTACGCTGACTGTGAAAATATGAAGGACGTGTGACCAAACGTCAACAAGAAAAAAACGTTGGATTCCGGGTTTCACGACGGAAAATGAGCGCAATTGGACTTATATTTGTTCCAAACATTTTGTTGAAGGCAATGGGCCAACCTCAGAAAATCTTGATCCGATTCCGTCTACGTTTACTCTATTACAAATAAGTTTATTGACAAACTCGACTGATAGGTCATGAGGTAATTTTCTATATCGAAGTTCAAACCTTTGTGTATTGGTTCCAGATCAAACATAATAAGTTCAATAATAATGACCGGTGTAATTTCGATTTGAGCCAGTTTCACACCGTGTGACTTATGAGAATTTTTTTTATTTCGTGAAACGACGCTTCTTATGACTAATGATAACCAGTACTATCCATAAAAGACATCCTTTCGCTGATAAATTGCATGCTTTTATGTTAGGTCAGTAATGTCCAAAATGTTGTTTTCTGGGTTGTGACACTTTATTTTACGTAGGAGAGGTCTGTTCTACTTCAAAGATTTTACTAATATAAGCACGCAGAAATATTTTTTCTACATTTTCTATTTTCAAATACCTTATTCTTACGCATAAATTAAAATATTTATTATTGTAGATGTTGTTAGACAGAAAATCACAACGTTGAAGCTGTGACACGGTTATAGCCAGTTCAATGAAAATGCGTGGAAAAAGGAAAGTACCCACACCAAGAGCACCACCAGTACAAAAAACAAAACAAATTTTTGCAGCCTCGCAAACACTACTGTCTCTGCATGATGTTCCCAATCATGAGTTATCTGATATTACTGATGCTCTCCTTTCTCTCCAGAACACAGACATTGGTTCATTAGATTCTTCATTCATATTATTTATCCCTTTCAAAAGTTTATGATTTAAGTTTGCATCTTCACTTTATTTTCATACTTATCATTGCATTGGATCTAATATTGTTTCCTGATAAACAGTTTTATTTCGACTTTATAGACAGGGGGTAAACATTTATAAATTAGTGATTTAGATTTTGAAATAATTATGTTTACTTATTTAATACTATTATGCATTAGGATCTTAATCAAATATTTTTGTTATTTCAGGACAAGTCTTTCCAATCCAAATTGAGCCAGATACTAAGATTGCTGTATCAGTTCAAGACAATCCTACCTAGTCGGACCAGACTTAATGAGAGTGCAAATTTCATAACCAACACACAGCCAAACTTTGTATGCAATTTTGTATTAGCTACAAAATGCTCATAGGATTATGTTAGTTTTTATGAACAATCCACTTAAAATAAAAATATGTTTTTTTGCGTTTTGTGTTGCACTTGACATGAGTATAAGCATTTGTCAACCGTTTCAGTTAAATAGAGATCACTTTGGGATTTCTCCTATTTTTAAAGTCTCAAATGGCTATAGTGTCTCTTGTCGAAGACGGAGGGATATGCCTCCCAAGTCAGAAAGTACTTGAGGAATTTAATTTACACATTACACCATGGTAAAATTTTAGTGACAGAGAACCATAACTCTACCTTGTCTCATTTTGGAATTTTCTCCACTTTATGTTGATATTATGCTTGTCAAGAGCATATCGTAAACATTAATGAAGGAATTGATATGATTTTTCACATATGGGTAGAACGTGCAATGACAAAGAACCATAGGTCTATGTTGTCCCATTTCACCCTTTTTCTAGGAATATTGAAGGTATTGAGATGAAACTAATTACATTGATTGTCGTAAATGAGAGGAAAAGTACTGACCAGGAATACGAACTATTGCTCACCCATTTTGGAATTATCTCCCCATTGTACTTATATTATTCTTGTCTAGAGCATATTTCAAGAACTATCGAAGCTTCACACATGAATAGAGGCTATTGATATGTGCAGTAACCAAGAACCGTAATTCTTCCCTGTCACTTTATTGATTATCTCCCTTTTCCTATTGGAATAATACTTCTCCCGAACAAGATTTATGAATTATCGAAAGATCAAGTTGGTACTTCATATATGGAGAGAGACCAATCAGAGGAAGTGCAGTGTCCAGGAACAAAATCTATCTTGCCCTCAATTTCACATGCATACCATTAAAGCTATTGAAGGAACTTACTTGATTCTTCACACTTTTTAACTTTCGCTTCTGACAGTACTCTCAGTGCCTTGATTTCTGACAGGTACACAATGCAAAACACTATTATTTACGTGTCCTGTATTATTCTGCTAATAATATGACCACAGAATATTGTAAGGTACATGGAGGATGGATCCCCGACCCTCATGTTAACTATGACGGAGACAATTCAGTAAATTGTAAAAAAGTGGCAGGTCCCGGAGTAGATCCCGGGACCTCTTGACTGAGTGTTCCACCACAGCGCCTTTCCAGCTAACGAAAAGGATGGCTCTTGATCTAACGTATTAACGCTAGACTGAAATTAGCGCAATAATATCATATTTTATTTTTTAAATTATTGAACTCGTTTATGTATTGTACATTAGTTGATTTCCTTGGGGCTGTTTGCGTTGATGAGCAAGAGAGCTAAATGCATTACTTCTGCGCAATCAGTATAGTAATCACCTTCCAATCTATATCTGTGAAAAATATATTCATAATACAAGCCTGCTTACAATCCAATTTACTCTGTCGTATAAGTAAATCTGAATTGGAGATATTTGCCGCTATTGTTAATTTAAACAGAAACAAATTTTGTTTCTTCTGTACTTATGTATATGTTTCTTTTCAAGCAGACCGTTAAGTACAAAGATTGTAATAAAGGTTAGACAAACACTTTAAAAATGTCAATGTGTAAAATGTGTGGTTATCTTAAATTATGGTTATCTCAAACAAATTTCAATTGTCCTTAAAATTTGAGACAATAAGAATCAACTGCATTTTCATAACACGCGCATAACTCTAGTAGCGTATGTTATACATTAATGTGAGTTTTCTCAGTTAAAAAATGTCAAATGTTCCTGAGAACTACATACCGTGAAGTTAAACAGAACGAAAAGAAAAGTGATAAATAAACAACAAAATTAAAATAACGTGATAAGATGCACCGATCAGATTTCACTTTGATTGATTATACTGAAGCAAAGGTGAGCAAATAATGTTTTCTCAATTAACATAGACGCTCTTATATAGTCATTGAAAATCGTATGTTCCTCACTAAATGATTGCCTTTTGTTTAGCTGTACAAATTTTAAAAGCTTGAAGTGAAAATACATTGTAGTCTGGGTGATATCTTTAAGATGATACGTACATACCACGCTCGAAGAAATATTTTGTTTAATCGTTTGAAAATAAACAACAAATAAATGATATGCTCGTATTTAAAATTATTAAAACTAAGTATTATACAATTGTACCTACATTTCTTGTCAAGACCCATTTTCTGCACGAATCATATATGGTATATAACGTATGCACACATTATATCTTAATAAAACCTTAGTATAATGCATACATTATATCTTAATAAAACCTTAGTATAATGCATACATTATATCTTAATAAAACCTTAGTATAATGCATACATTATATCTTAATAAAACCTTAGTATAATGCATACATTATATCTTAATAAAACCTTAGTATAATGCATACATTATATCTTAATAAAACCTTAGTATAATGCATACATTATATCTTAATAAAACCTTAGTATAATGCATACATTATATCTTAATAAAACCTTAGTATAATGCATACATTATATCTTAATAAAACCTTAGTATAATGCATACATTATATCTTAATAAAACCTTAGTATGATGCATACACGATTAAAAGAGGTCAAGGGTATCTATAAATAAACATGTCTGCAGTTTTAAATGGTCGGGAATGTGTTTATTCATTTTGCAGCGCATTATGTTAACGCATGATCATCCGGGTAAACGTGTAGTATGTATAAGGATTTAATTGAAGATCTATTCTTAGATGCTAATCTTCAGGCACACTGGTTATAATAATTTATCGTACAAAGCTGTGTAACTACAATTCGTTTGAATACAAAACTTCTGTAAACAATCATTCGCCACAATATCTGCATTGTTTTCTATACGAAAATAGCCAATTCGCCCGTTTGAAAACCACCAATAGAATTAACAATCTCAATTTTTTTCATAGTATGTGAACTCGTTTTGTTACGTTAACACTTACAAAATACTTTTCTCGAGCGACAGTGCTGGCACCTACACGTGATTTTAATTTGCTTTTACAACATCATGACTTGATATCCACTTAATACACCTGAGACAAAGACATTTTAAGCCTTAATACACACTCTATGCAACCATAACTTTCTCTTGCTTAACCACATAAATTCAACAGCAAAATTTGTTTTAAGGACATGTACGATATCATCATATTCAAAGGATTTAGTTCTTGTCAGTCAATATGAATTTCAAATTTGTAACATGCATGTACATCACGGCTGAGTGAAGTAAATCTACAGCGACATTATACACATTTGATTAACAAATGGAACTTAATATTTCGTTAATTCTCTATTGTGAATAATTTTCCTTTAAACACAACTGCCTTCCAACTCTAGATATCTAGGCCTAGTATTATGCATTCAAATACACATTGTGGATGTTTGAACATGCTTTTAACTCAAATAGGACGCACAAAGTTAAGTACATCTGAAAATATATTAGTGAAATATGTTATGACAATACTGGGTTCGTTAATGGTTGGTTTTTATCTCCGTCCATTAAATATGCTTATAAATAAAAAGGCGATTTTTTACTTCTTCACATTTGTGTACGAGTAACAACATTCTACGAGCATAATTATTCATCCGGAGAACAGAAGTGGAGTGAAATGATATAAAAAAGAACACGATAAACTTCGCCACCTCATTACGTTTGTTAATTACTTTTATAAAATTATACTCTAACCGTAATATTTTACACATAAGACAACAAATTGAGCTCGGCCCGTTTATTTCCGTACTCTATTTGTGTAATTTGTGACAAAAGACTGCGCATAATAGCTTACTACCATATTGAAAGAACGCTTCGTATGGTTTTGAAAATGATCGGTTAACTTCAAATAACGTTTTTGCACACGAAACCAACCCACTAGATAATCGACCATGTCTTATTGCGAAATACCAAAATCAGCCAAATATGTCGGGCTGACATTTTACCGACCAATCAGAAAGAACAATTTGGATTTCGGAGACGACACGTGGATATCACGTGATCACGTCTCCATATAAACAGGCAGTAACAACATTTTCACCTCGAATGCCTTGAATGAGACGAGGAGGATTGTGTTTTATCGAGAAGGTAAAAATTTTATTTTAGTTCATACTTTCTTCTTTGTATGTATACTATATTATATATTTATTATACAAAATATAAATAGTATATTTTTGCTTAAACATTGCTTTTGTAGTTCATTCCTGTGGTGTAATATACCGTTCTCGTTTTTCCTCATGCGTTTTATTTTGGATCATTTGAAATTATAAATTAGGTTTTATACTAAACTTTTTTGTAGCATTCGATCAAAACATGAATAAAATGCATAGCAATAATTTAAAAAAAAACTTGCAATATTGAAAATCCACCTAAAAGCAGAAAAATCAATGTTTTGATCATATAATATGGTATAATTCAACATGTGTTATCATCAAAAACAGTATTTGATCTAGGTATGCCAGAGATGTACATTTCTCTAATATTTTTCTCAATAAAGGAAGGATAAAACAAGACGTCAAAAGGAAATTTTCCTCATATTTGAGATCATCTCGATCTTGTAGTTTCATGGCTGCCAATGACTGGCTTACACGATACACACTTATGACTGTTTAAAGTCTTTCTTACTTTGAATGAGATCAAATTACGTCTAGAGACGTTTAATTTTAACTTTGAACGAAACTAAATGATATAATTGTTCTATGTTAGTGAATCAGTAATAATTTCTTTCACTGACCAAAAATGCTCTGAAAATTGCTGCCGAAAAATGGAAATCAGTACATACAGTGGAAATGCATAATATCGAACTGGTTTTTATCAAATGTTTGCTTATATCGAAATAGAATTAAAGTCCCTAATCTTATTCTTCCTATATAGTGATTTTTATGTCAGAAGTACTTCTGTATCTAAGGTTGATTTTATTTATAAAAGTATGGTATTTACAAGTATCATTTTATGATTTAATTCAATAATGTGACATATTTTACAACGGTTCCTCGATAGAATAATCTATACCTTTTTCATTCATAGAAAATTAATGATCATTTTATATATTATATTAATGTGTTAAAAAGTAAAGTCTCGTGTCAGAGCTAGAAACAATGACATTTCAACATGATGTAAAATTCATTGTAGTGGATGTTGCCTTTATCAATTAGACCACTGTTCTGATAAGTGTAAATCTATAATAAGGTAGAAAATTTGGTATACCGTAACAAAAGTTGGCATGTTAGTAATATAATGTTTAGTTTTCCGTGCACATAAGTAAATCGTAGTGTTTAAGTAAGGGTTACAATTAAACAATCTGTTCCGATTGTTTATCTATTTATGCGCCCTTAGAAATAGAAAACTATACAATTAAAATGAAGACGTAGAATTTAGCATCAACGTATATAAACTAAGACAGTATTAAAAGGGTCCAGAGAAAGGTCGTCAAATCATACTTCGAAGAAAAAACACAACAAGCTTATTTTACCACAAACAACTCTCGCAAGAACTCGCCTTTCTTGGAATTGCAACATTCATGTGTTAATTTTCTGCATTATATCAAAGATAGAATAAAACGAAGAAATACGTACAATTATCAGCCCTATGTTTGTATAGAAATGGTTAGGAATGGTTTACCTCTGATTGTTACATGTATTGGCAAAATGTTCTGATTTATGGACTATTCCCCTATTGTCATTTAAATATGTAATAAACAGTTTTTTGATCGTGTTGACGGATTTAATCCAAAATCAATCTCTTTGTGGTTACAAACCAAGTTAAACATGTTATTTATGTTTATTTTCCTGACTCATTTTTATAGATAAGTACTCTAGTTATCTTCAAACTGATATTTTCATATCCCAGTTTGAATAAATGACATTTTCGTTCATTCAGGTATGCAATCAAACATATGTCATACATATAAACTAAAAGCATGGGTTTGTGCTTTATATCATATTACTGCATGCATTTGATCTTTGATTTTATTTACTTCTAGTTTGTTGTTTGTCGATAAATATTTCAAAATGGTTTATAAGTTGTTCCATTACATGTAATGTAACATATTATGATATTTATAATTGTATAATTTTAATGTGCATCTGTATGCTAGAGGAAATAACACGTATTCCTGAATGACAATTTAAAATAAATGCGTTACTATTTGCATGCCAATATTCTGAACTGTTTTATTTTTCAAGTATTGTCTAATATACAGCACGTGCTGTGCATTTTGCTATCTAGAATATAATGACATTGAAATACAGAAAGACATATAAATGATTGAAGGCAATATTTAAATTTCTTGTAAATTGAGACATACTAATCAAGTTGTCCATCTGCGAGTTTGTATATGGGCCAATTTTATCATTGAATGAATTTGAAGAAAATGTGTAAGATAAACTTACAGACAGAATATTAAATACGGTATAGCCATCCAACAACAGTCCTCTCAGTGCTTTGATTTTCCTAATTTGTCGCGATATTTTAAATTTTATTCGTTTTAAACATGAATTCTGATATGTATCTGTCAACGCAAAAATTACAATAATTTCGACTAAAATCTTGAAGAAAAATTTTGTATAAGCAAGTGTCTCCAATACGTGTACAGGGAGATCACTGTGTAAGAGATCGTGTAAGATAATGTGTCTACCGGAAGTGACGTCTTTTTATAATCTCGTGAATTTCTTCTTGCAGATAAAGAACGCCATTGAAAGGAGGATTGTTAGCGGTTGGTTTTACATTATCGTATGAAAAGGTAATTTTATGTATTTTATGATAATTAAAAGCATCAGAACACTTTTATTTTTGTGCTTGGCAATATTTTTAATGACTTGAGTAGGAACTGTGCTTAAAATTGATCGAATTTCGATTATTCTGACTCCAAAAGCCGGACGAAAATGGCGTTCCTCAAATATCCATTTCTTCTTTACTTTGAAATGCAAAATATCCAAATTTAATTCGTTTCTTACCCAAAACTTTGCATTTCAAGACATTTTGTGGTAATAATATCTAAAAGAAAACATGGTTTGTTTTCGGTAATAGAATGATTCTCGATTATTTATCTCCCGTCTGTTGCTGGCATGTCCAGTGCATAAAAAAGTCAAATAATTATAGTAAATTAAGAGCGAGGAAAATCCATGGTCTTAACCGGATATTGAAACTAGGACCCTTAGCACTGTAGGCGAACACTTAAGAGTCCACGTCGTGAAAGAATTACCCAACAGAAAGACTGTTGGAAGTGACCCATATTCCTACAATCACTACATTTATTCTGACAAATTAGGAAATAGAAATCTCTATGCAGACGGCTATTTTATTTGGCATTTAATATATTGACACTTACGCCTTCCTAGTCACATTTCTACTTTAGAAATTGTCAGGATAGACTGGGAAGTATTCACCCCCAATAATAATAAACATTGTGATTTCATTCACTTCTTAATTTATATGAATTCAAGTATGTAGAAATGAGCCGGAAGCAGCAAAAGAAATCAGGCTTTTTTTAGCATTTTTGCCATCTATTTTTGCACACAGGGGACATTGCTCCTTGCCCCTACTGGCGAGATCCCTCAATCCCTACTTTTAGTAGCTACCGGCTGCATGAAAACACTTCTACACCCTTGTGAATGTACAAAAGTAGCTAACCAACATTGGATTGGCCCTACCAAGCTTACATTTTTTGTGGAATCCTTGGTATTAAGAAGCATACCATGGTTCTTATTTCAAATTATTGCTGTTATTATCGTATCGGGATTAGTCTATTCAATCCTGTTTTTTGACCACAGGTCTGTTTCCCATTCACGTACACATGTACGTAATTTATGAGAACATGACACGCGATGCGCTTCCTGCAAAAATGGTGAGCAAAACAAAAGCTTTGAATGACTTTGAGTTTAAATCCGGTCTGTCTGCAACAAAGTCCTCAGTGTTGTTATCTCAGAATGACATTTTCCCGCAAGAAATATATAAAAAGTTGGGAGTGTTTCTTATACACCTGAACAAACCAACTTGTTTTCCCGCAGCGATATTGACCATAGACGAAAACATATCATCCGAATGTACATACAGTTTCAAAATGTTCTTGATCCATAGCTGTTTTGGAATTGCAGCCTGTCTAAGTGTCATTAACATTGCAGACCTGTGTATTTTGTGTTAAATAAATCAATAAATATAATACAGATAGGGTAAATAAAGTGAATTCGACTAAAAAAGAATCCTCCAAGCCGTAGAGCTGCGCTTGATTTATTCATTAAGGGAGTTAATGTTCGTCGAATAATTTGTATGTTGTTTTCAATTCTATTACATATTGACTCTTATTTTTATTCATATATGACTTTAATAAATGTATTTCTGTAACATGCATTTAATGAGTGATTTTAATCGACTATCTTGTGTTTCTACTGTAACTTGGAGTTGTCTCCGGTGGGGGACAATGAAGGTGTGAAATAATTGACATGAACAGTAACATGCCAACTTATATAACATTTTCACTCACCTGAAGTCATATGTAGAGCAGCTATTAAAATGAATCAGTAAAATTAGGTGGTAGAATCATCTGAATGTAAAGCTTTCAGGACTAGAGTATTGCAGGTCAGTCTTTGACAAAGTGTACATTTTATGTGTGTGAACTTTAAAGTTATATGCATCATATGTTTTAGTTAAAATATAAAATTAACATGCTGTTTTGACATCAGGACTAAGATATGCTTATAATTACTATACTTTCTAATTGTACCCCCATATTTGGACAGTGTACCCCTATTTCTTTTTACCTTGGGGGTACATGTACCTCCAGAAAATAAAACCAGTGGGAACACTGTGTTTGATCCCTAAATTTTCGACCACAAACCTTGAGAATTTTCTACCCAACAGCTTATGTACCGAAGGTTTCTGAATACCTCAGTCAAGAACCCATCCATTGATACGCTTAAGGGTAGTTTTAAAAAATGATGCAAGTGTGAAATTGGCGGTCTGAAATAAAATTGCTTGAATTTGAATACTTTTTTGTGTCACTTTATAGGAAAGACTTTGAATTTCAAGATTTCGTGAGGTTGTAGGTATATTAGGAAAAATATTTCTTTTATTCAACTTTTAATTGATTGAAAAAAAATCAAAAATTATAATTGAACATTTATTAATACTATTTATATGTTTCCAAGGTCATAATAAATGTAATAAATGAATTGATATAATGACTATAATCATTTTACTAAGTAACTAAACACTAAAAAACATTGGTACACCTGTAATGTGAGAAAAAGTCAATATTTTGTTTGATAATTATACAGAAAAATCCAGATCTGATTCAAAAAGTTCTTACAGTGCAGTCTCTGTTCAATGCAATCGCGTGACATTTTTTAATAAATAACCCAATGTTACCCAAGTATGTAGCAAAAAACTTCATTATTATCATCATCGGTTACAAAAATATGGAGCATCAAATTTTTGCTCAAAATTGAAAGAAAATGTTACACTCCTGTTAGAATTTAGTTTAAAAAAACAACATTTGTATAGCTTTTTTACAGGCCAAAATTTAACTTCAAAATGTTAAACAGATAAAGAAATAACTTGAGTACAGGAGATATGAAGATTCTTTGCTTACTTATAACAATATTTTACAAAGAGACGCCCTTTTTGTTTATAGTAACATCTGTTTACTATTTCAAAGTAGTTTTTGTCCATAAAATCACAGCAAATATGATGAAAATAAAACAAATTATGATTTGAACTTTTTTGATGCCATGTCAGATAAAACTAGTACTTCTTAATTGCAAAATGGCTTTTATAATTATGCATGATGATCAATACAAAAATATGTTACACTCTTGTTAAAAAAACTTTTGATCATATTATATCTTCCTAAGTGATCACATAGAATATTAACACAATCTTTTGATAAATTTAACAAATACTGCTAAATTTTACTGTGCTAATCTGGATTTTAAAGTAAAAAGGCAGGATTATTGTGTGTAAAACTGAGATAAGACCAGATTTACTGTAAAAATCTAAATGGTATGTTCAATTGTGAGTACATAGTTTAAATGCACGATATCAAATACATGATATGATAAATACATGTTATAGAAAGTTGGATTTTTAGGAGAACACTGAGAGTAAATTTTCTGTGACTGTTTAATGTATATATTGGATGAGATTAACGTTTTTATTTGCTGTGTATATTTTTATGGTCTCTTTGACTCATACTTAAACCTGTGATTGAGTACTTATATCATTGCTTTATATATACTACTCAAAATTTGATAAGGATAGCTTTTTAGATTGCTTATATTTGATTGGATATAAATGTCTTCCAAACTTTTATTATTTTAATTGAAAGTTTATGCATTTGTCTATTTGTTTGAAGATAGAAATAAGTTTTTGGTGTATTCATTGAAGCGTGACAGAAGTCAAAAGTTGAATGGGTGCTAAATTGACGTTTTCGTATGGATGTGCCAAATGTGAAATTTTGCTGCGAATGAATTAATTGAATTAATATTTTGGTCAGTATCGAGTGTGATGTCCATTTGCGTTGATAACCGCCTGGCATCGCCGGCGCATGCTGCTAACAAGCCTCCGGATTGAGATTTGTGGGATTCGAACCCACTCCTCCAAGAGGGCCCGTCTTAGCTCCTGGACTGTAGTGGGCTTAACAGGGCGGGCTGAAATGGCTCTCTGCAGCATGTCCCATACATGTTCTATGGGATTGAGGTCGGGGGAACGTGCCGGCCAGTCCATTCGGTATGAGGTACCTGTTGGTCACCATGGCCCTGTGTGGACTTGCATTGTCGTCCATTAAAATGAATTCAGGGCCTATAGCGCCAGCGTTTTACGTATTCAGTAAGTTTTAAGCTGAATGTGTTAGATTCAAGTGAATAACTTGAAAGTGTGTACAATTGTACATGTGGCCACCACGCCTCTTTTCATTGGTAGCCTTTCCCACATGCAAATCGGGAAGCCGTGGGCCGGGCCGTGAAACCGCAGTAAAACTAACTGTACCTTGTAGTAAACACTCGAATAAATATACACACCAAAAATTGTGGGACTGAATTGCGTATGTTACAAAATATGTAGCATTGAAAAAGCTATCCTTATCAAATTTTGAGTAGTATAATCTCTCTGCATAAATATGACCCATGAGAATTCTGTGTTCATGTTGTCTTGGAAATCTTTAACAAGACTATTTAAGGCTAATTGTGCTGCCTTATTAATATGAGGGTCTTTTACAAATTGAACTGTGCATTTTTTTCCACATATTTGTATGTTGAGCAGAAAATTTTTTTGTATGTTGATAATAACTGAGATTTCTATTTGAATGTAATTGTGATGTTTTCTGCATTTTGATTATACAAATAGTGTGCCAATAAAAGTTAGTTAATTACTTTAAATTTATGTCCATTCCTTAAAAAATATGAAGGAGCTTTGATCAGGAGTAAGGATAAGGAGTTTTTAACAGCATACAATATCCATTGGTTCCTGTAATTAATTTTAACTATCTTCATGCTGTACCCTGCTCATGCAAGGTATAGAAGAGTTTGATACAACATCATTTACTTGCCACATTTTTCATAAACTTCTGATGTTCTTTTCAACTTTTAGTTTATGAGGCAATTTATTCTATGTAGATAATTTAAAAAACCTTATATATTGTCTGTAAGTAAAGAATAAAACCCATATTTTTAGAATACATATTTAGAATACAGACTTTCCACAGTCTTTATAAAAACCTCTGATTATTAATGTAAACTTGTTTGGCTCTTCTAATATTAATTCCAGAGTGATGTTATATAAAAGTATATTTATAAAAGTATATTTAAGAAAATTAATAATGAAAATAAAATAGTTTTGCTTTTATTTTCTAAATTTAGCAACATATATGAAATAAAGATATTTTTTTACAAATGACACATGAAATTGGCCATTTAATAGATATAGACACATAAAACACAATCTTAATTAATAAAAATACCTATTCCCTCTTCAAATGTTAAAACTGCAATTAATTAAAATAATAGAATAAAGTCTTCTAAGTGGAAAGGAAGTGACATCACAAAATTGAATTCTAGTGTTACACTCCTGTTGTCACTTATGATCACATGTGACAAACATTTGACTCCTGGAACTATGACTCTCTTCACAACTGATGACAGCCATGAGGTGTGCTCTCTTGAAAAATAGGCAGAGATAATCAATATGCTTGTTAAATATATTTAAGACATTGGTTTGGGTTAATAGTGTTACACTCCTGTTAAACATGGGTTGTGATAAATATGAAATAACCAAGTGAATTGTATGACATGCACATAAATGAAGACTATAGTTACAACAGACAAACATTAAATTAACTATTTTCTATCATATATTTGTAGATAATGTTAGTATTTCATGCAAAAGCCTACAGGTCAATCCAAGGTATGCATTATTTTCAAGAAAAAGTCATGCTAAACAAATGACTAATTCTTACACTAAACATCTTCCAAGATGGAACAAATATGTTAACTGTTGACCTTAGATATCACATTTTGTACTGGTTAAAATGTTAAACACTTTATTTGGTGGTTTTGTAATAATACATTTCTGAAAAATGATTTCATAAAAAAGATTACACAAAAAGTGTTACATTCCTGTTTTTTACACGCTTTCATGCACCAGTCACTAATCATTTATTCAAAATGAAAATTATCTTACAGTAAAGTGAATGATTCAGAAATACAAATTTTAGAATTCAAATATTCTATAAATATTGTGTTATGTTATAGTTAGAAGTAAATTTTGAGAAACACTAATTTTTTTAGCTCACCGAGCACTATGTGCTCAGGTGAGCTACAGTGATCAGTCAGTCTACTCCGGCGTCCAGCGTCCGTCGTCCACACCTGGGGGTTGTTAATGCTCTAGTGGTCACGCCGTTGAGCGAATCTTCATCAGACCTGGTCAGAATGTTCGTCTCAATGATATCTTGGACAAGTACGAACATGGGTCATCTTGGTAAAATTGATCGAATATGGGTTATCTCTGGTCAAAAACTAGGTCAATAGGTCAGAGCACCAGAAAACCTTGTTAATGCTCTTGAGATTGCAATTTTAATTGAATCTTCATCAAACCTTGTCAGAATATTTGTTTTAATGATATCTTTTACAAGTTTAAACATGGATCATATGTGGTCAAACATTAGGTCATTAGGTCAAATCAATGAAGACCTTGTTAACATTCTAGGGGCCACAGTTTCAATTGGCAATTTTTTTTTGCATTATTGTTTTTGTATTAATTTCAGTCCATGACTGTGACTATTTAATACTAGCTCACTTTATATAATTAAAATTTGGACCACTCCATCCAGGATTTTATCATTTTAACCATTCACCTCTACCACTCGACCTGCAGGACAGACATAGAACCTGCTGTAAAAACGAACAACAAAAATGAATTCATCTGGTCTATAATATGTCATTAATGGCAAGTCTGACACACAAGTTTCATAGTAACTATTGTGTGTTGTTTCTGTTGAAAAATTCTGGTTAACAAGTTTGAAGCTTACAGTAAATTGTATTTTGATATTTTGAACATTTTATTTAGTAAGTGATTGTCTTTTTTCAGGTGAGAAAATGGGTGTTGATTTACATACACACAGGTGTAGGATTGGAACGTTTTTCCACCATCATGGTGCTGATGTAGTGATGTTGGCATTTCATATCACCTTTAGCATTATAGCCAAAATAGTAGGGGCAGTAAGCTTTATAAGGATACTGTTGCTTATAGCAGGAATTGAACAGAATCCTGGCCCAACAGGTTGGTCACATTTGATATTTTTGACTATATTAAGTTAAATGCAAACATCTAAACATGTAGAATATTGTTCATTCCGGGGAGATTTGAATGTTCACTTCCTTGACATGTACAAGTATCAATTAGTCTGATGATCAAAAATTGTGTCCAAATTCATTCAAATAACCTAGGAATCTGAATAGAATGTAATGTGTTTAGTATTGATTTGCTTATTATTTATCACAAACCATTGTATTGCACATATTGTCATCTTCAGAACAGTTCATATTCCGATACCAGTATCTTTTAATAGAGGTTGGTACAAAGATCCTCAGACAGTTATTTGATAACCAGGTTGGGAATGATATCAATAACTACTTGAACATGAATCCAAAACAGGACAAACAACTGAAATTTTTGGTGAATAAGGGCATAATAAATGATGATCAGAAGAAGGTGCTGCCGCCAATTGACAAAAGCCCGAATTCAGCAAACTTTGATATTACCCTGTTGTCTTGCCTGCTGAGGAATATTTGTGGACTTGGTAAACCTACAGATGGTGTATGGATGCCTCCTGTCCCACCAGGTGATTTATCATTAGAAGCAGACATCACAAGGTTAAGAGAGTGTAGAAATAATGTATGTACTAGTATGGATTTATTGTTTTTTCCTACCACATGATCATTTTAATTTGTCCCGGGCATTCATCCAATTTTTTGTTCAAATATTAATTCCAGTTGCTTATAGGTATTTATTTGAATCTTAAAATAAAGTTAGATGGGAATATGTAGAAGTGCAGACAAAGGGATGATAAAAATGTCATCTAATTTTTTAGTTATTGCCCTTTGTTTCATTTCATAGATACCGTTGCCATTGGCATAACTCCAAAACACTTCAGTATTTTTTATTGAACTCGAAATATTTACAAATTTATTTCAGTGGTCTTTTCAATAGATCTATATTGTTTTTAGTTCACCTGAGTATGTAGTGCTAAAGGGTGAGTTATTATGATCAGTCAATGTCCGGCGTCCACACTTGATTGGATCTTCATCAAACTTTGTCAAAATGTCAGTCTTGATGATATCTTCGACAGATTCAAACAGGGGTCATCTACAAAAATGATAATCTTTTGTAATTGTATAAATATCAATTGAAGAGTTTATTTAGTGACTGATCATTGTTTTGTAGTTATCTCATATTGGTAAAAATCATGATGAAATAACCTGTTAATTTGTATTTCAGTTGTCTCACACTGAAACAGTGTTTGTAGATGCAACAGAATTAAACGTTAAGTGGAATGAACTTAGTACGGTAAATATTTTCAATGTCCTAAATCTACTGGAGATGTACAACTGGCATCTTTATAGTGTTATATCTCATTCAATGTTTCAAGTATATGTTCTTATTGTAAAGGAATTATCTATTTTTAACAGGCAGTGTGATTAACAAGAACTTTTGTTGACACATTAAGTTATACATGCTTCCTCTAGCCATTGCTATCAAAGTATTGTCTGTGAGCTACTAACATGAAAAAGTGCACACAAATTGATGAAATTAACTAAATAAGGCTAGAAGCATCCCATGTTAGTAAAATATGGAATGATTTTGTCACTGCATGCATGGAAGTATGAAAATGACCATTTCTGTCATACCTCTGAATAGAGAATTCCACGTGGTACATTTCAACTGAATTTGTTATATATTTCCCCTGTTTAATAAGCAGTTTCAAAATTCACAGTGAATTGTGATGTATGATCTTAATTTATATTATTTAATGAAATGCATGGCTTATCTGCGTGTTAGACTCTATCCATTTTATGAACAGCCACAGGTTCCACCAAATGCTCATTACAAACTGTTTCTTTAAGTTTCATGTTTTTTTTAATTTACATTTTATTAAACTGCATTTACTATTAATTGCAGATTCTAAACAGACTTAACAAAATTGCCAAAATAACTGATTTAGCATCACTTGTCTCTGATGCTCGAGATATGGTAATTGATGAAAGTTTGAAGAAAAATTTTGATGACCTAGTAAAGTCATGGAGTGAAATGGACAAAATGTTTGACCATGGAATTGGAGAAGTTACGAAGGAAGTGATCTATGTCAGAAATGCTGTTAGTGGACTGACTGATGAAATTAGAGAATTAAAAATGCAGTGTCAACAGCACCAGCATGTTGTTGAGCTGTCAGGTACTGGATTACATTTTGTTTGTTTTTCATTTAATACAAATTAGTAAATTGTAATTGAATAATGTATGGAATGTTACTGTGACATTTTCCCTGGAAATGACAATTAAAACCTCCTTTCCATTAGTAACGACTGTCATGTATTCATGGTTCCATATATATCTGGTGAATTTGAATGAATTTAAAAATTTGTTATGACTCCAAGAACAATTATGCTAATAAATTAGAATTGTACAGTTAATGTTAAAATCAATATGTGTACTATAGACTGGATGCACTGTATCGTCAGTGAAATTATCATCGAAAGATATAACATACATAACAGTGTCTTGAACCTACAGACCTTCATTCTGCTGTCATAATTAAGATATTGACCTTATTTACCCTCAGCACCCGGGTAATCCTGTAAGGACCAGCATTCAGTATCTTTAAGAATAGTCCTTGTTTGGGATTTAGACTTTTTTATTGAATAACAATAAGTTAATATTTCAATATGGTGATAGGCTCTCTGATTATTTGAATGCATATGAATCTGTTTTAACTACTATGTATGGAAAATACCTATATTATGTTTATTAAAGTTATATCAGATGTTTACCAGTTTTAAGATAATGGCATTGAAACACTATAAATATATTTGAACGATATATGTATTAATGTACATGCCATTGTTAATCTGACTTTTTATGAACAGGGTCCTAAATTCATTTGACTTGTGAAGAAGCATTGTCTGTCAGTTTTGCACATTAACCAAGTGACATTGCTTTTTATACTTTATCAGACTTCAGTACTTCAGGTTTAAAAAAACAGAGTTCTCAATATTATATATTGAGCATAATGACTGATCACATATTAGATTTTAAACCAAAGATCATGTCCGAGTAGTTCATCCTACAGCCATTTCATCCATATATTTCAAATTACATTTCTTAATAATAATATTAATAGCACAAATATGATGAATAACAATATTGTAGTTCATGTTATCAGTATTAGGCTTAAACAAAAAATATGGGTCGGTGGGTAGAGTTTTTGTCTTTTACATTTTTTTACATGTATTAAAATTACAATATAACACTAAGATTTGAATGCCGTAAAAACATTTGAATCGGTTGAAGTTAATTTCTCTAGTATTGTAAATTTTCAAATTTGCCATTTTCTACTATCATATGTTTACTTTTCAACTTCATAATTTTCCCATTTCAGATATTCAGAAAGTGCTCATAAATTTCTACCAGCGACATTTTAAGACCTTGCCAGTGTTGCCAATGCTTGAAAAAAAAGATGCAGATCTTATACTCCATTATGTTTCTCCTACAATGCACAGTATTGATGAAGGAAAGGATGCTAAAGAAATCGAATGTTTTAAAGGTGTATTTTGCAAAGAGGATAAGTCCTACAATGAAATCTATATCACTGGTGATGCTGGTGTTGGGAAAACATCTTTCTGTAGACATCTGTGTTTCCTGTGGTGCAGTGCCAAGTGTGGCCATCAGATAGAGAAAGGATACGAATATTTGTCTAAGTTTGACTGTGTGTTTTATATAAATCTACGTGACACTGAACATTATCACGTAGTAGATATGATCAAAGAAAGTTATTTTGATCACCACGACCCTAAAATTATTATAAACATTCTTAGTAAAACTAATTGTCTCATTGTGCTTGATGGTCTAGATGAGTGGAATCCGAAGAAAGATGGAAAAAAGACGCATGAACTGCCTAAAAGGTTGCACTATGAAAACTGCATCTATCTCACCACATGCAGACCATATCGAATAGAACTCGTGCGTCTGTCAAGTAAAGATGTTGATCATCGAATTCAAATTTCTGGCATTCACAAAAGATCATTAAAATCTTACATCGAAAATATCCTAAATTACATGAATAAGAAAAAAAATACTAACCGAAAGTCATCTGATTTCGAATCTGACGTCAGTAAATGTGGTCTGACTAGTGAAATAAGCATACCTATAATTGCATCTCAGTTGGTGGTCCTATGGTATGAAAAGACACTTGAGGGTATGACTAGGACAGTTGTATATGCCAACATATTAGAGATGTTGTTTCTGATGGCTCAACAGAGAAAAGTTAGCTTTCCATCACCCACCACAACATCTCCTTTACAGCTACCTGACACTCTGTCGGGGCTCGAATATTTGAAGGAATATGTTAGCTTATTGTATAATGTATGTCATCTGTCATTTTGCTCAATGTTCAAACAAGATGAAAATATAACTAACTTGGTTTTTACAAGACGCCAGTTACAATCTGATCCATTTTGTTTTTCTGCCAAAGAAATTGACTTTTTATGTAAAATTGGTATTTTATCCACAAATGAAGTTTTTGGATGTTTTTCAGTTGAAAAACTTAAGATAAGTTTCATACACCAAAGTTACCTTGAATTTTTCGCAGCATTGTTTATAACATCATTCGACTCTAAAAATTTATTCAGAGGTGTTACTGATACATGGAAATGTTTAAATGATTTTGTACAGTATGGAAACTTCTTTCTCTTACTAGCTGGATTTTCTTATGATAGAATTAAACTATTGTTTGAGAATATTTACTTAGCATTATCAGAAGATTTAACTTTATGCAGGAGAAGTGCTTTATTTCACTATAACGAATATTCTTACAGAAGTCAAATCAAGTTATTACAGAATATTGTTGTCAATTGTTTCAAGGAAGTCAGTAGATCTACTGATAAAACTGTTGAATTAAGAATGGATGATTTTATATTTGATAAATATTCCACAAATGTTGATATTTTGAGAAAACTTTTATTGCTAAATACAACAAATGTGAAATCTCTACATTGTGATGAAAGTAAATATTTTGACGAGTTTGACCAGATAAAAAATCTACAGTGTATAAATATTGTTAAAGTGTCATCTGCTGATTATGTAAAGTTCACTCAGTGCATGTTACAAAATAGGTCAACTCTGAACAGTGTTTGTATTGGAGGTTATAAAGATAAAACATTGATATCACACTTACCTGTGAGTAATCTCCACCATCTGACATCATTGTCTCTGTCTAAAGTTGAAATACAACATGATAGTTTATATGATCTGGTTAAATTTTTGTCTAACAATCTTCTCATTGAAAATATAAAATTGTCTTCTGTGTCTTGTGTTGATCACCAGCGTAATGATAGTAAATGTCCATTGACTCTAAACCTTCAAAAACATACAAAACTCACTTTATTATATCTGCATGATGTTAATATTTTATGTGATAATGTAAAAAATTCTAGTTTACAGTACATCACATTGTTTACATTATCTGAGAGGATTGTTAGACTTTGTTACAGTGATTTATTTAATTCTATTAAAGATTCACAACTTGAACATCTTCATATCCATGGTTACTTTGGTTACATGTCAGATTACAAGACAATGAAAACATTGACGTCTACAGTGAAAACTCTTCCATGTATCAAGTCACTAACACTGTGGTTCATGAATTTACCTGATGATGTTTTATTACAACTACATCCTGATGTAACACAAGTGGAGATAGATCTGTGTGATGTCAAAATGAGTCGTCAATGTTTTCATTGTTTTGTAGAAAGTGTAAACAAAAAATCTGAGATAAAAGTTTATTTATTTTTGTGTAAAATTACATCAGATGATGGAGAAACTCACAGTGAACTGTCATGTGAGGAGTCAGTGAACTACATGTCTGAACATCTTCAATCATTTTCTACAATAAACATCACATATAAAGATAAATATGGTTTTAGTTTAAAGTTTGAAACAACAAAATGTCAGTAAAACGTTTGTTTGTGTTTTTGTTTACATTTTATGTAAAAAGATGACTTTGTAAGCAGACTTTGATGAACGCGGCATCAAAATGTGCAAATTTTCCGTGAACAAAAATAGTCATAACTTTTTTATTTCTTAACGAAAACATGTCATGTGACCATTCATTTTCTTAATTTGGTCATTTCCTACAATTTGAGACAAATTTTAACGCAAAATTCGGAAAAATTATTTTTTTTGCATTTTTGGTGATTTTGATGAATTTTTTTGAACTTCAGTTTTTTCTCCAAATGTGATTTTTTTGTTCACTTTTTTGTTATAAAAAGTTCAGTTTTGACATTTTAAGATATTTTATAACATTAAATGAAGTTTTTACTTTAAAATTATTTTATTATTTAATTAAAAAACATGATTTTCATGTTATTGCTTGTTGATGAATGTTTAAGTACTTGTAGCTACAAATAGCTGTACATACATAGTTACCCGTTTTTTTATTATCTTTATTTTCTTTATTTTCTTTCATTGTTGTAAATAATGTGACTTTGTATTAACCGGATGTATAATTGTAAAATAAAATAAACATTTTTATCAGACATCTGTGCGACTTTTTATTGTCCCATAAAAATGATATTACACACTTAACAAGAATTATGCAAATGACGTCATACGTGACGTCATACATGACGTCATTCGTCGCGTGATTCTAATGTTTAACTGTGGTGGTGCAAATAGTTAATTATCATAAACAGGTTATTTTCCCGTAAAACAGAGATGTGAGGCTAGCATCCTATGGTGATATTTAACTCGTTCCATATATTCAGTACTACACAAACACTCATTCAATGTCCTCTATAAACTGATTTTTCTTAGTTTTTACATGTTTTCATAAGTAACATTCCAACAGGGTACTTGAGATTGTGCAAAGTATTCTTCATACAACACGAAGCTTCTTCATACAACTTCAGTAATAACACGCTACATTGTACACAGAATGCAGTAAAAACACGCTACATGATACACAGCATGCAGCAATAACACCCTACATTGTACACAGCATGCAGCAATAACACCCTACACGATGCCCAGAACGCATTAATAACACCCTACATGGTACCCAGCATGCATTAATAGTAAGCTACATGGTACCCAGTATACTGTAATAACACGCTACATGATAACCAGCGTGCAGTAATAACACGCTATGTGGTACCCAGTTTACTGTTATAACACGCTATGTGGTACCCAGTACACTGTAATAACGAGCTATATCGTACCAAGTACACTGTAATAACACGTTATAAGTTACCCAGGATACTGTAATAACATGCTATTTAGTACCCAGTACACTGTAATAACACGCTATATGGTACCCAGTATACTGTAATAACACGCTACTTGGTACCCCCAGTACACTGTAATAGCATGATTCCTGAAACCCAACATGCAATAATAGCACGTTTTATGGATCCCGAATACAGTAATTATACGTTTCCTGGTACCCAGCATCACGGCTGGTAATACCTTCTGTAAAAAAATGACAAAAATGTCGAATTTCTTCCAAATGTTGAGACGTTGCCATTTCCTTTTGGAAGGGTAAGTTAGTACTGGTTAAAATACAGTTCCGGAAAACTGGTTAACTGAAATATCGTTAAAAAATGGCGTCAAACCCACTGAAGCTGATATGTATCGCACTAGCAAATCCTGTTAAGCTACTTTTATACATGTGCCTAGACTTTTTAATGTACATTTTTTAGTTCTATGTATATAATACCAATCATAATGTATAAAGTACAAACAAATTGCAATTTTGAAACAAATGACAAAAATTGTTGGTGCATTCACATTCTTAAATCATTCATATAATTCTAAGATTATGCCAATGACCATTCCGAAAATAAACAACTTTATCACATTTATAAATAAAATTTCTCTTCAAATAATCTGATTTGTCCTGATCACAGTTTTTTTTTTTCAAAATGCAAGCAGCGTGTTGTTCAGCGGTATTCTGGAGACAAAATAATTAGAATAGCCCGGATTTACAGATAGACAAATAAAATATTATTTTTGATACAATATTGTACAAAGTTAATTACGTTTTACATGATAAAACGGAGGAATTTATTGCTTTCCTTGATTTTGATGACTTCAGACGTAAGGTTGAAAATCTACTTGAAAATAGCAGTCGTGAAGATGTTTATAAAACAATTTTATTGTTAAGATAAACCAAACGTCTAGGAGAATGGAAGTCTTCATTTAGAGAAACAGTGCATTCAAAAATGATGAACGATATAAACAATGATTTATGCAAATAAAGAGGCAGAGATTGTAAACGACTTTGATTTATAAGGTGTTACATTAAATTTAATTTGGAATACAGACATATTATTATTGTCTCTAATTTAATAATATGTGGTTCGAAACAAATGTAGTTTTACATTCATTAGTGTCCTCATTGTGGTGAGATATGTGGTTTTACTAAATCAAAGAAATAAGCAAACATACATTTGTAATTTCGTAAAACTATTCTTGGTGTTAAATATCAAACTTTCAATGTAGCAACATATGAAGAAATAGGAAGATAGCTTTTATGGAGAAACAAACGGTTTCTTAAATATTGATATAAATATTGGTGAAACAACAAAAACTTGATTAGAAAAAAGTTAATTTTTTGTTATTTTTGATGTTGAAATAAACAAAGTGAACTGGTTTAGTGATGCAAAAGTTTGTGTTAACCAGATATGTTTTTCTGGATCTAAAATAATCGTTCACTTTTGAGTCTTACTTAGATACATTATATGACAAAAACTTAGGATAGCTTCCATCATGTCTCATATTTCGGTACATAATCCTCGTATAGGCGCTGAATTGATAGATCTCAGCGTTATTGTCAAATATGTAATTCAAATGAATTAGAAGACGAGAATCATTTTGGTTTAATATGCATGTAAGTAGTCCTCATTTAAATGGTCTTCATTTGGTTTGTGTAAGAAGCAAATATAAAAATAAGTCACATGGACTCGGGTCCAGCGTATAAGGAAGATGGTGTACAACATAAAGATTTTCAGACGCCAAGACAGCCTAAACTTGTGGAAAATCTGAGTGTCAGACAGACCCTTCATCATGCTGTTTAAATGAAAGCTTGTTTCTGTTACAAGTTCTAGCACAAATATTTCTCATATACAAATGTCGCCTCAGAATAGTTTTACGCTGCCTTCAGATATATCAGTTTTTCTTATATTTTTTTTTTTCGTATTAGTTAAAAAACATTCAGCGCATAAAGGAACCATAACATGAAATTTTGGAACAAAAAATTCATAATAGTGCGCAATTCAAAAAGAAACCATCACACTGAATTAACTAATCAAGATTAATTAACGAATAGTATTAGTTAATGGTTCCTATCAATACACACAAAACCCATGCCTACTTATATCTAAAGAGAAAATTTTGTGGTACAAATACCTGATTTGATCTACGGCTTTAAATTTTAAATAGGATTTTATTAAAGTCATGAAAACGCCACATGGTACCTTTTTTGCATTAAGGGGACAAATTACGACGCTCGTACCACATTCATCGCGCGGACCGGACGCTGATGCATAGAAGTTTTGACTTTTTAGTGAACTTCGGTATTATATCTGTGGATGATAACCAGTTGCATATCCTATAATGAAGAGTCCTTATTGTAAAATGTACGCAATCTTTCGCAACGTCAAAGCACAACACATACATGAAACGCAACGTCAAGGTACAACACATACATGATACACAACGTGAAGGTACAACAAATACATGATACTCAACGTCAAGGTACAACACATACAATGATACGCAACGTCAATGTACAACACATACATGATACGCAACGTCAAGGTACAACATATGTATGATACGCAACGTCAAGGTAAAACACATACATGATACGCAACGTCAAGGTACAACATATGTATGATACGCAACGTCAAGGTAAAACACATACATGGTACACAACGTCAAGGTAAAACACATACATGATACGCAACGTCAAGGTACAACACATACATGATACGCAACGTCAAGGTACAACACATACATGATACGCAACGTCAAGGTACAACATATATATGATACGCAACGTCAAGGTACAACACATACATGGTAGACAACGTCAAGGCAAAAACACATACATGATACGCAACGTCAAGGTACAACACATACATGATACGCAACGTCAAGACACAACCTATACATGATACGCATCGTCAAGGTACAACACATACATTATACACAACAACACATAAATGATAGGCAATATGATACACACATGATAACACAACACAATGAAATACCTAACAACACATGATAACACTAGTGTGATGCACACATGATACTCGACACCACCCTGTGGTACACATATGATACCAAACTACACAGTATGATACACGCATGATACCAAACAACACAGCGTGATACTCACATGACCCTCACCAACACAGTGTAATACACCCATGATGCCAATCAACAAAGTATGATACACACATGAAACAAAATAACACAATGCGATACACACATGATACCAAATAACGCAGTGTGATACACACATGATACCTTTCAAGTGTGATGCCCTCGTGATACTCAACAACACAGTGTGATGTACACATGTTACCAAACAAAACAGTGTGATTCACACATAATACTTAACAACTGTGAAACACACATGATACCCAACAAGAGTGTGATACACAAATGATGCCTGACAACAGTGTGATACGCACATGTACCAAACAACACAATGTGCTACACACGTAATACCGAACAACACAGTGTGATACATTACTTGCTCAGATGAGCTAAAAATGCATATTTGATAAAAGTATGTGGAACTACATGTATTATATTTTACCAAATAACATAGTACTCGTCCGAGACTGTATATTTCGTGTTGTAGTCGAATTTCTCTTGTTATCATTAGCAATTTTAGGTTCGAGGGTAATGGTTGGTTGCCTAAGCTGTAGGACGAGGTCGATAAAGGTCTTCAACTGATAGTTATATGATGAGGGGAAAATTCACATCCTAAAGTATATTTTAAATAACTGAATAACTGACCATGGTCATGATCTTATTAAATTCGAGTTGAGACAATAGTCAGGCTTAAGAATTTCATCCGGAATACTCGTAAGTTACAAAGTAAGGTCATCATTAAAATAGACATCCAGTGACAACAAGTCAAACCTGCTATTGTAAGGAGATGAAAAAGTATTTTAGTGGTCTGGACAAGCTTTTTATACCAATGTTAAAGTGTAATCTTAAAGTGTGACTAATCTACCCACACGGATGGTAGGTAAGACACACAGTCACATCATGACAAACATTTAATGATAGAGTAATGCTCAGGACAAGCATAGTCTGGACAGACAGACGGATGTACATACATCGAACAAAATGCCATTATCTATTGAGGCGACAATTAAGAGCTCATCTAAACTTTTTAACAGTTAGTAGGCAGGAAGGCATTTTATAGTAAAATTATGTTTGTACCAAAAACTGACAGCTGGAATAAAGAACGTAAAGGTGTTTGAATGAGTCGGTCATGTAACTGCAAACATTTTTTAAAGATAGTCTCACTAGACAATACGTAGAATCATTAAGAAAAAACAAACGCTGCAGAATGTGAGTATTCCTTTATTACAGGTAATGACAATGATTATTATCCTTTGACCTTTACCTTTCACACTAAATTTAAAAAATAAATTATCATCAACCAATTTCAAATGTAATTGGTTTCAGAAACGACTGAAACTAATCGTACGTTTTAATGGAAACAATTATTTAGGTTTAAGGTCAAAGGATACTTGGAAATAATGATATGACATCACATGACTAAATTTAACTGGATGACAAAATATCCGACAAGAATACATTATCTTAATATCAGATTTTGTACCGTTCAATATTGGAATACAGATATCAAAATGTCCAAAGTTGTGAAAATACAACGTAATCTAATCACTGAAATTTAAAATATCAAAATTTCTCATAGAATTGTACTAGAGTAATTAACATGACAGTATAGAGCACATATAAAAGAAACGAGTCATAAATATGCGACACTAAAACATTGATGTAAGATTTGCTATGACTGCAAAACAATTGAACTTAATAATTAGAAATACTTTCCTTTAATCTTATATTTGACACAAATAATCAGTAGAAATTAGATAACAGAAAAATATCTTTAATTGTGACCCCAAAAAAAGACTGGAACTGATGTATGGCTAATTAGATGGGTATCATAATATCAGGGGCTCAGAAGGGAACTACAGGTGTTCATATTGGTTCATATGTTCAACAAGCAAGCTAGATAAATTCTTTATTAGATTTATTGTTTAACTGCACCATATCCCTCATATAAATTATAGTATTCAGTTGAATACAAGGACCGTGTAACTGATATCCCATATATGAAACTTGAACAATCTGTGAAAATATGGTTGAAGCATAATATCATTGTAACACCGGGATATTTACCTTCAATAATATATCAGGAAATAAACACATAATAACCAGAGTAAATACTCACTAGAAATATCAAACTAGCACAAAGATACTATTGGTGGGTTTTGTAACAACTAGCGTTAACTTTCACTAGTTACAAAGGAAACAAAGCGGTGAATACTAGCTTACTGCTACTAAATCCGAAGTTATCTAAGAAACAAATGGGATTTCTCAAACTCTGTACTGCAGGCACATCGATTGTTTTAGTCCAGATGTATTTTTATACATATATCGTCTTCAGACAAATCTTCAATGGATTCAAATTTAACACTAAGAAAATGACAAGCCATATTTTCAAAATAAGGGTAGCAAATCCCTCATACAGACACAAAACATGATGTTTTTTAATTTGGCAAAAATAAGAATATACCTATAACAAAAGTACAGAACAGTTCATAGACATGAAATCAAAACACAGCAGGAAAACCTCTTTGTTCTATTTAATTGAAACCATGAGAATGGTATGAATACTAATGGCCTGTCTTGTCAGGTGATAGAATAAATGCAGATAAAGTAGTTGATAATACAACGAATTTATATCACATCTACGGTAACCATTTTAAGTATAAAAATGCACAAAATGGTACATGTATTGAATTGGATGAAAAGTAAATATTACACACATAATTGTAACAGATGATTAGCACTAGCTTCATCATTTAAAATAAGTTTTACATGATTCACGTAAAGCAAAATATTACGGAATTCTATATAGAGCGTCATCACACGATATTCGGCCTTTGGACAAAATTGTAACTGTGGCTAAGTCGTGCTGCTTTCATGACAAAACTTCCTTATCAGGAAACGGGTATAAACAAAGAATTTCATCTCTATATAATAAATTCAACTTATTTGTCTCAAGTCTGTTTATCGAAATACACAAAAATATCAAAATATTAAAAGTTAGTCCGCAGGCCAACACCCATATGATTCTGCCCAATGAATAGATAGGGATGCCATCAGAAGTTCCTTGACAGAATCTTACCTCCCTGAGAAGAGTCGGAACAACAACGGACAATGAGGTAGACAGATAACTTGAAATCAACTCTTGTGAATTCGAGTCTACATACACAAATATTCCCATCTCAAATTTCTTGAAGAACTGTATATTCACCACTAAAACTGGCTTTCAATTTCAAACTAACTATATTTTGTGTCAAATATTTATGTATGTAAATCTTGACGTACACTGCTTTTATGTTTGCCATTCAATCAAAAAGTTTTTAATCATATCAAATACTGGTTCAAATCTAATGTTTTCAATCACTGACAGTATCCGTCAAATTCTTGATTTCATCCTTTGTTGGTGTTAACTTGTTGATTTTAATGGTAAATATACATTATCTTATCAAAGCAAAATTAAAACTAGAAAATTGTGACAAAACACTAGCATAAAACAAATGACACACATTATGAAATATGAGATATCAACAACATATCAAGTGATTATGGTCGTTCAACTGCCAGTTACTTGATACAAAATTTATTTTGTCTATAGTATGAAGATGATCTTATTAAAATCAATGCTATCTACAGGAAATAAATGATTATACATATGTATGTTTTCTATTTTCTGCTTCACTAAAGTAAATCATTTCACTTTTATGCATACGTATCAATATTTTGAAACCATAAACATTTATGCTTGATTTTAAATGTGTTTTTGCCATAAACATTCTACTTAACAAACAATTGAACCACCATATCCTAGCATAATTATGATTAATATCAACATATCTGCAGTATATTCAGATCAGAAAACAAAATCAATATAAAAGCTGTCTTTCACATGTAACATCATTATAGAAAGAACTTAAAAAGGGTAAAAATCAAATCATGAACAATCTTCACTGAACAACCAGCATGACAAAATATTTATTACATTATCATCAATAATGAAAATACTCTTACAGAATTACCATGCGAAAATTACACTTTTATCAGTCATGCGTACATCATTAATAAAACACAATAAAGTCCGGACCTGCCAATATGTGAATCCATTTTTAAGAACAATTTTATACAGATAGTAGGATATAGCCATTTCAGGAAGACGTCCAAATCTGAATTCAATTAGACAATTGTCTACTATCACACAGACATACACAGACAATAACTTATCATAAATAATTCTACACTAGACATCGAGGCAATTTTTGCAATTTTAAATCCTGTCAAAGGTTGAATGTTAATCATGTAAAGAAGGATTTTGGACAACATCAGACAACTAAAATCAAGAAGTCACCCTTTTTGAATAGGTTAAGTAAAGTTCAGGTAATGTAGAGATATTTATTAAATAAACCAATTAAATGGTTGAAATGAACAATTATTAACTTTTGTAAATAAAAAAACTACAACAAGAGGGCCAATATGGCCCTTTCTCGCTCACCTGAGTCAAGATTGCAACATCTATGGTTTTGATTTGACCTGGTGACTTTAACCTGAGTTGACCCATGTTCAAACCAGTTCATAATATCATTAATACCAACATTCTGACAAAGTTTGAGGAAGACCAACTTCCAGAAGTTTTCAGATTTGACCTTTTGACCTAGTTGTGACCGCAGATGATCCACGTTCGAACCTGTCCAAAACATCATGAAAACAAACATTTTGACACAGTTTAACGAAGATCCAATCAAAATTGTGGTCAAAAGGGTTGACAAGGTTTTTTTCAATTATTTGACCTAGTGACCTAGTATTTGACCCCAGATGTTCGAAATTGTCCAAGATATAATTAATACAAACATTCTGAAAAAGTTTCGTGAAGATCCAAATCTGTGAATTCTAAAGTGTTATCAAAATTTCCATTCGATTTGACCTCGTGACCTAGTTTTTGGCCCCAGATGACCCATGTTCGAACTTGTCCAAGATATCATTGAGACGAACATTCTGTCCAGGTCGGATGAAGATTCGTTCGAAAGTGTGACCAACAGAGTGTTAACAACTCCCAGGCGTGGATGTCGGACGCTGGAGTAGACTAACTGATCACTATAGCTCACAAAGCACTACGTCCTCAGGTGAGCTAAAAAGCTCGGATCTGACCAGTTCGGATAAGAACTAAAAGATTAAGAAGCAAATAGAACCTTTGTCACCAGCGATTTATAAAGTTTCTCATACCGTGGTAACATTATTTTCACATATGCAAACACTCCACAAAGTAGAAAGTGGGCAGTATTAAAGAAATTTATCAGTTAAGTTCGCATTATTTAGAAATATATATATATCCATTTATACCAGAAGACATGTCTGTATTGACCAACGTATGTGTTTTACATAAGAACACTTGGCATGATTTCAACCATTGCTTTCAAGAGATGTTTTGACTGAAACATTGGTCAAAGTCGTATACTGCCTGTTGTTAAGCTAAATTGTACCCTTGATTTGTAATATAGTATTTTATTAAGATACTTCTTACTTTTTGATACTCGTTTCCAAAAAAAATGAAATAAAATGGAATATTGCACCCAATGAATAAGATTAAAATTCAGTCAAATTTTCAATCTGTTCCATGCTAAAACCTGGTCTATTGTATATTACTATTTCTGGACCTTAACAAGAGATACAAACATATCATTCTTCCCTACATAAACAAACAAATTTAAACTAGATGGCGTGGATAAAGAACTCTGAGGAGACCTAAGGTTTAATGGCAGAGTTGAGTGACTGATTTCAGAATACTGTCTCATAATTTTTTTGTAAGTCTGAGCCACTAAGCTCGATATCCAGTCCTCAGACCGAACTAATAGGAACAGTTCTACCAACCTGCAGTAGTGAAATATCATTTATATATACATAGACACTAAATGAAATCTTCGACAAATCAATACAAGCTGAAAACAGCCAATCAAATAGCACATAATGAATATTTTATCCAATCAACAACCACTACTTCAAAATATAACTGAAATAACCAAAAACCGGTATTTAAAAACACTAACCAATTCTTTGTAAGTATGAACTCTTTAACACTATCCGTCATTGAATACAGACAAATTTGTAACAGATATAAAAAGTTTCAATAAAAATATCAATATTTTAAAATAAATTCTGGCTTTTGAGCAGAAATTCCGTACATGTTACATGGGCAACTTCGTAACACTAAGACAATACAAATGGTACCTTAAATAATGAAACCAAAATTCTGTGTCCATGAAACAGTGAACTACGAAAAGTGGTCAAAATATGAACGCTTGTTTCATCACAATTAATATATGATGTCTTAATGTTATGACATCGCCCATTATATGAGTTTACACCACATCAGGTAAAAATGTTTTAAAAATGTTCCACCGGTTTCATAAATAAACTTCAAACGGTCATACCTACATGCATTGATAATTATACTAAATGCTCATAAATAATGATATGAATAAAAATATCATAACAGCTTCAACTCAGATTCCTCTTACCTTCCAGCGATCATTATTCACAAACAGAGAAAGTATTACATACCTCAATATAAAAGATTTGCGAAATAAATCATAAAATACAGAGAAACCATAAAACAAAATTTTTGTGGTGTGGCTATGACAATGGACTCAAAAACATAATTACTATCATATCGTTCTGAGCTCATTCTATAAAAATCAGTAGCTTAAAAAACAAAGTCTTGATATTAAAATCTAACATAACACAGATAAAAATGCTTCATTTCTAAAAATCTGAATACAAGTAGTTGTTCATAGATCTATTTTCATACATGAATTCATCATCAATGCATGTAGGATACTGTGTTTGAAACTGAATAATCGGTTTTCGAAATAAAGGAAAGTTTAAAATGATCCTTTCATTATTCTGAGGATAGTCATCGTGTGTAACAATGGCATTTCAACATTATAGGAGCACTCATTCAAAATTCAGATAATTACTCCTCTAACCAATCAGAGGGCAGGATACAATAACCTATCAAAATGCAGTTCACACAGTCTACAAGCGAATCAAAACATGGAGTTTTTAAACTTTCCAATATTTTAAACCAGACAAATTTAAAATCAAATAAGTTGTAATACGTTAATAAAGAAATACAAATGTAAGCAACAAATACCACAGATGAAACACTGGAATTAAAAATACTTTACATAACAAGTTCACACATAATTGCTTTGAGTCAAATTTGACAATAATTGTGTTCACAAATTGTACCTTTCCAAATGATTTAATCAATACAAATAGTTTCCAAACAGGAGACTAAAACAACAATAAATTCAAATTGCTTGAAAAGTCAGATATATATTTTGAGGACTTGATTCACTCATACATTTTTCTACAATCCTAAATAAATCTTGTACATCTGACAACAACCAAAAATATGTTCAACAGTTTCCCGAAGTCTGTCAATTCAGAAGAGATGAAACATTCAGTTACATAAATCCATGTCTTAACAGTAAATAAATCTTAAATTGCTTTTGGGCAAAGAAACAAGTAATTCAACTTGCGTTCAGACGATTTATCAAAATAATGTATCATGCAATATTCGCTTATGGAACTTCAAAAACATTCTCCTTACACTTGGACAAATCAGGACAATCCTAACCACTGTGGTATTATAGCATTAATAAGAAACAGCGTGCAAAAGAACAGTGGTGTTAAAGATCTATAATCATCACGCTTGATAAAACTTAGATGTAATGTCGTGTTCAAAGAGGTTAAGTACTGATGGAGGATTTTTAGAAAACTTGACTAATATATAGTCAAGTAGAATTTCATCCAGACAAATATCCTCATGATAAAGCACATTTGAATAAATTGTTGAAGAAAACAGACAAATAAAATCAGATCATTCACAATATTATAAAAATTCTTATTATGTAAAGTAGCCTTAAACCTAAACATTCAACAGTTCATCCAGGGACTATATACAGTACAGAATAGACCATAAATACTTTGTCTACGTAAGAATGTAAATGATCTGACTGTAACTTTAAACAGTTAAATATTCTTTTAAATACGGAAGTAGCACTCATTGCTATAACAAGAGGGCCATGATGGCCCTGCATCGCTCACCAGAATAAATATTAATTAACTTGTTACTAAAAAGGTAATAAAGGTACATTTGTGGGCAAATAATGGGAAACAATAATAAACTCGATAAAGGACCATCAAGGGATACTACAAAAGAATATTTGTGATGACTGAAGGATGTCACAGACCAAATTCTGTGATGATACAACCACTGGTACATGAAAACAAGGCATTTTAATGTGTTTCTATGTTTAGCTCTAGCGGCCCCTAATTGGGGCCAACCATTTTTATTTGAGCAAATCTGATAAAAGTCCATATAAGGATGCTACGGACCAAGTTTGGTGATGATTCAACCATTGGTACATGAGAAGATGATTAAAGATTTACCTATTTTTAGCTCTATGGACCCCGAAAATGGGCCAACTGGTTTAATATGAGCAAACTGCAGTTTGAACGTCGAAAGGCTTCGGCACAGCAAATTTGAAGTAAATCCAACTGGTAGTTTCTGAGGAGAAGACCATTGTTGACGCCAGACGACGGACGCCGGAGCATCCACCCACCCATCCTAACAGCTCACCCTGAACCTTCAGTTCTGGTGAGCTAAAATATTACAAGTTCAGTTCAAATACAAAAACAAATTTCTCCAGACTGACATACAAAGGAATTCAGTATAATTCGCCAAAATTAAATCAAAGAAGATTTTATAAATCATACATATAAAATATTTCAGCACTTTCATTGCTCAACTGTATTATTTTTCATATAGAATTAAAAATCTGTAATGAGGGTAATGAGGATACAGAGCTTGTATGTGTACTAACAATACATAACAATTATCCACAATATATTACATAAAACAAGTAAATTTATGTCATATATACTCATGACCTTTTTATAGCACTTCTGATGCCGTTGAATTTTACACATCATTTTACCAAGTCACATTTCGTGATTAAAATAAAAAGAAATAAACAAACAAATGCTAGGATACATCATGATCAATATGCCACAAATTGATAATACAGGATATGAACAAAATATCGAAGTCATCTAAATTACCCGCATCAATGTTCACTGTATAAAAGAAAAAAACTGAAATTATTATCAGTTACATAGAAAGCACACAAATTATCTTAATGTCAAAGTTTGCAATGAGGTATAACCTGATCAAAGAGGTATCACGGTAACACAAAAAATAAAGAACATTCTTGTTCACTGAAAAACTGAATTTTTGTGCAAATAGTTCCATAATGAGGTCCATTTTATTGATGGCATGTTTCCAGAGTTAAACTTGAAAATGACCATTCTGCTTCGATGCAGCGGCTTTTATGTTGGACAATTTAACACAATCCTGAGGAATACCTGCCAGAGTTCCTTCCCTTGAAACAAGTGCAGATGGTACGATTACCTCCCTTGAGTTTTGAGAAATGTTATAGGGATTGCTTTCTGTCGAAGTAAATTCATCATTCAATTCTCCCTGAGAGAGTGACGTACTGACCGCAGTGTTCACTTGTGCTGGCACCCCATTTACAGGAACCGAAAAGTCATGCACCGTATTTGGCGCAGATATCGGTATTCCGACACCACTGCTCAAAGCTGGATGCCGCCGTCGATGCAAGTGTGCATTGACTGTGGAACCATTACTTAAAACCTGAGGAGAGACAGCATGTTCAGAGTGACTGGCGATGACTTCACTCTGACTGTCTGTCATTAAATTGTCATTCTGTCCATTCGCCTGAGATATAAAATTTGAGGTAGCTGAATAATGAGGTGTGTAGCTGTCGCATACGTCCCTCTGAGGTATATATGAACCCGAAATGTTGCGCGATTCCTGAACATTTGTTGAAAGCGAGCGTGTTTTAGCCCCATCATCGTGGGGCGTGTCCTCCGCAGTATCTGCCAAGGATTGAGGTAACAGCAAGCATTCACTGTCAATAACACTATTCACACCATTTTGAGATACAGGAACACTTTCCACAGCTGATCGTCGTGATGAACCACGAAACACAACAGTATCACCGGTGTCGGTCGTGTCAGACCGTGGGATAGAACTTCCATACTCTGATGAAGATCTATCACTGACTGTCAAGCTTCCATCTCCACTAGCAGTGAGACTTCCCTCTCCACTGTCCTCCCCACTATTCCCTTGTTCCTTGTCACATGTTTTATGAATCCCGTCTTCTGAGCTACCAGTATCAATGTTGTCCAAGGAACCCAGGTCTTCATATCGACTTGTTCTAAAACTCTCTTCACCAACATTAGCTGTTAAGCATTGTTCACAACTTCCAGCTAACATGGCCGCGATTAGACCACGGGTTTCCTGGATAAAAAATAAGACTTCAATGTGCCAGGACTAGATTCACTATTGGCATTAATGATAATTACTAAATGAAGTGAAATCATAATTTTGATACAACTATAAATTCTTACTAAAAGATCTTAAGTGAGCTTTGCAGGTCAGAATCTAAGATGTTAAACATTTGTGTACTGAGACAAGAAATCTTACAAGGATGTCAGTATGTCATACGTACTTCAGCATCAATACCCTGGTCCTTGTACTGACTCGGCAAGAATGAGGTCATGTGACCATTCTGTAGTTGTCCATTCACCATTCCATTATGTTTAAAGGACACAAATCCATTTAGCTTTGCCCCATTTGGAGTTAGGATAACGTTGCTGTCTCCACCACCCTGAAATTTTTAAACCAAGTTCATTCAATTTACTGATATTCAATGACGTTAAGTATACTTCTGAGACTGGCAGCATCAGTGAACACCGTGCTGATAACACCATGAATATCATAAGATGTTTGGCAACATAACAGGCATTTGGAGTTTTAGTCGTATATCCATAGTTTCATAAATCTTTTATCAAGTTATACTAACCATTATTCTATTCTGATGATATGGTATTGACTTTAATTTCGAAAATACAGCACTGATCATTACTCCATAGCATAAAGTGGACAATTTCGAAACATCCGAAGAAAACTATGTGAGGCATATTAGATACACAAACAGGGATACCCGGTCACTCTTGGATAATTGATTTTAACATATTGAATGGGCTGAAACAGGCCATTTAGTGTTCGACTAATCAGTTACGCTTCAATAAGGACATTTAGTTGATTAAACTTCCAAGAATTAGATAAAAGCAACCGATAGTTGTGAAACATGTATGCCCCCAAACATCAACTTCATAATGCTAAGGTCATTTACAGGCCACCATCAACCTCCCCACCGTTCCTGTAGGCTACAGGCCAAAGCATTCTCTAGTTATTGATTGGACAAGCTTCTGGTGGCATGATGAACTTGAACTTCAACCAACTGACTACAACTCAATAAGTGTCATGTACAAGACACAACCAACCTCCATATTACGAAAATATGATCAAAACAAAGAAAAATGTTCATGTCATGTCAATTTCTTTGAATTAATTCAAGAAATAAATGGGGGAAATTCCGTCAAATGCAACCATGCTAATTATGTTAAATTAGGACACTGACAATCTATCTGACAGGGCAACAAATGACTTATTGTAGTCATCAGTGCTTAAGTGTGCAGAATCCAAATTCTCATTTGCCCTTAATAGTTAGTTTTGTTTATACTGCCTGTAATATAATTCATAATTTATATCTACCTTTGAATCAGAATGTTCATTTTCTTGCAGACTGTGCAACATTGGTGTGTATGCATCCATTTCATAAACATTAACAGTGGGAGGAGACTCAGCCATTTGTATAGCATGTCCATTCCCATTGCCTGGTATATGTCCATTACCATGGAAACGTGAACGCTGGGCTGACGGCTGTGGAGAGCTTTGTTCACCAAAACATCTAATGAACAATAAACTGATTAGAATGACTTACTGTACAAAAATAGAATGACTTACTGTACTAAAATAGAATGACTTACTGTATTAAAAGTATGCAAGTAAAGGGGATGTAACTGCAGAAAAGTTTAAGTTGCATGCAGTCTGTTTTTTCAGTTGTGTAGTTTTTTACAAACATAAAGCGTTTTATTCCATGGACATGCCACAACATAACATGATAAGTCAACAGTTTTTTTTCAGTCATTTCAGGCCAAATATTTAGATGAAGCAAAGTAACGTTGTCAGTATGACATAAGATATTATCAGACATTGAATTTATATTTCTATAGAACTAGACATACAGAAGCCGAATACTACAAAATTCAATGTAAATAACAAATCCCCAGGTATTTGGCTTACCTACGACGCCAAAAGCAGAGACATATGACACAAACGGAGATAATGACAACACAGATAACGCTGCCGATGATAATACCAAGCATGTTGATACTTGGTTTCTCATCACTTCCTGTTGGTCCTTCTGAAATAGCGACAACAATAATCTTGTCTAGGTTGTATAGGGCAGAAAGTTATTAATCAAGGTTTTAAATTACAGTAAAATTTCGTTATCCCGTGAAGTCATCGGAAAAGATTAATACTCGAGATAAAAATAGTGCTCGTAATAACAAGGCATTTGTTTGAAAAATATGGGACTTTAAAAACTTCTGGAGATAAGATGGGTGCTTGTGATATTGATGCTCAAAATAACAAAGTTTTTCCGCATGTATACTAGTGACCTAGATGCGTCTAATTCTACCAACACATCAAAGAACTATTTTACCACAATGATGCCTCGACTACAAGTATTTAAAGTCTGTAACTGACTGGCAGTCAACACAAGTATTTTATTCTGATCTACTGTTCCAGTAGAGACTTCTTTTCATCTTTTATTCATGTTGTACATCAAAATTATTATATACATCTATACGGTACAATTTTTCTCACTTTGATTAACAGACAAAAAATTAAATAATATCAATTTATATAAGTTTAATTCAAGAATTTAAATCTCAGAACAATACGATTTAAGCAATGATAAATAGCAAAATAAAGCCATTTAAGCCTACCTGCTTTCAATAACGCTGTATCTAACTGAACCACTGTGGACATTTTGCCAGCCCCAGTTTCTGTATTAGCGTAAAGTTTAAAGTATAACACTGTACCAGAAACTTTGCCAATTTTGATTTCTGCTGAATCTTCTGAACCATTCTGTTCAACTCGTGTCCAAAGATCTTCAGATTTATTTGACACTGTTGTGTACAGAACAATGTAGGAACTGATTGGACCATTTGGTTGAGCTGGTGGTTCCCAGGTAACACTGACTGTATCCTTGGAGACAACACTCACCTGTACTTTCAGTGGTTCTGATGGATCTGCATCAAATTATCCCGATTTTAAATATCAAAAATATAATACATGTTCAAGACACCTATTTTATCCAAAAATGTAAGACTAAATAGATTATTTTCAGATAAAAGGGATTCAAAGATCAGAATTATGGCACACAGTCAACACATCTAAACAATTCAGATACATAAATGAACATTTGGGACCAACTGATCACTTCTCATAGTTTTTTTTAATCAGAGGGTGGTGTATCAAATAGGTTCCATTGTAGTGCATACAAGAGGTTCCATTGTAGTGCATACAAGATGATTGTCAAAATATAACATGAGTTGACAACAAAAATCCCAAACTGCAAGTAATGAAACTGATTCATGCCTAAGCATTGATCAGTGTTATATTTCTTTACTAAGTATCCAGATAAGGTCAATACTACTGAAGGCTTTGAGGCAAATACCAAGCATTTTACTAGCAGTGATATCAATTGGTATCAGATATTAAACCTGGATCACTATGCTTCACAATCCAACCAGATGACCCTCACAACATTATTTATTTGAACGTTCTATAAGAAAACAGAAAGTGACCAACGCTAGGCTTCTACTCAACACTCTGTAGGTAGAATAAATATCATGATATTTGACTTACATCCAGGAGATGTCTGAGCCACAACAGATGTGCTGTATGGACTCACAATCTTCTTTCCCTTAGCTCGAACCCACACTTCATACCTAGTGAAAGGTTGTAGATTTTCCAGCAGGTAACTGTCTGACTCACTGTATGAAATTAAAAAATATCACATAGAACAACATTAAAATAGGATTCAACCAGATTTAAGGATATTAGTAACATGATACAAATTTCATTTCAGTAAAACTAATACACGCAATATTTCACATATGTATCTCAATTCAGGGAAACCAACATACGAAATGTTTCACCATACACTGTTCCAACAGAAATATCCTTTAATGGACAATCACAAATGTCTTGTAGAATTGTTTCATTAAAGCAATCCAATTAAGCATCATTTTCGGAGCATACAAACTTATGTACACATTATTTCCTGAACAAGGTCAAAATTATACTAAAATTCAACAGAGATAATTGTCTCCTGTGTTCACTTACCTTTCAACAAAGTGATAAATGCCATCTTCATTCTGTCTGTACCTCAAGGTGAATGATGTGATATCTATATCCGTATCTGGTTGTTCCCATTCAATATTAAAATGATCCATTGATACCAATGATATACGAACATTTCGAGGACTAGGTAATTTTGGAACATCCACAAAACTGAACTCTTCCACAACATTAGACTCTAAAGAATTGTTTGTGACAACTGTCACAGTTATTTTGTAGAAACTGGTGGCATCTGTAATATAGGGTAGAGAATATGTTATTGTCAGAGACTAATATTGTTCACTGTAAATTACCACAGACTACTTCACATAAATCATTCGAATCAGCAAAAGAGGACAAATGACTTAAAAATGTCTTCACAGAGAAAATAAGTTACAACCAGGGTTTGAACTCAAAAGTCACTACCATTTGTGCTAAACAGGCAGGCAATATGCACAAAAATATTTAAATTTTCCAATTATTTTGGAAGCATGCCAAAAATACTAATGAACACTACTGGATTATCAATCTATATAAAAGAGTAAACTGTATTAAAATGGCATACCTAAATTATTGAATACCACATGTGTCATATTAGCGTTAACAGTCTTTGATTTCACAACCGATTGATTTCCAGATGGAATGACTTCTAAAGTAACAAAGTAATGTGCCACAGTATAAATTGTGTCACAAGACCATGTTACATTGATAGATGTACCATCCAGGGGTGTCACAGACATGTGCAATTTAGGTGCAACCACATCTGAAATGATTAAACATACCATGGAAATAACTTTACAAATGATCGATACTGCCACACCTTTTTAAATAGTGTAATCAGATTGGCCAACATTACAACAGAAACTAAAACAAGAGTACAGAGCAAACAAAAGATTACAACGTATGTTACTGTTTTTAAGGAATATATAATCCTACCACAGGCAGAGAGCACTTGCTGTTTCATAAAGGACACAATGTGCGTCTCATATTCAATGATTAGGTCTTGCGCATGCTGGCATTAACATAACAAGGACATAATTAAAGATAAGCTAAGGCTTCCATTTGACCCTTAAAACCGCAATTTGTCTCTTGAAATTAGTAGCATAAAGCTTTTGACTTTGAATTTGTACCAATGCATCAAACTTACAATTAAGTTAGAAAGTAATTTCGTTGACTTTTCGAATTATCATCAGCCAAGGGTCATTTTTGACCCTCAAGATTTGACATCTAGTGAAAACCCTGTAAGCTATATACACTGCATTTTTAAAAAGGGAATGTCCGTACTTACTTCGAGTTTTCACTGACACCCATGGAAACTGCGACTCAGGTACAGGAAACTTCGTACCTATTGCAGTGGCAGCTAAAACACGCACTTCATACTCAGTCTCAGATTGGAGTCCTGAACATAAACAAAATAAAACAAATTCAACAATTCTTACATTAAGATATTACAAATGGGCAATTGATATAAATGTATTCATATCAACAGACAAATTTTTAAAGTAAGAAATATCCAGTATGGTAGAAAATATCACATGATCAACTTTTTCAAACAGTCAAATAAACAGAAACAATGCAATATACCTGAAATAAGTTGAGAGGTAGCAGTCCCAGGGACTTCTTCAACACGCACAACAACATCCTGTGACTGGTGCTTCTCTCGCAGATATATCTTGTAGTGTGTGATTTTTCCATTTCTAAAATATTCAGGTATCGGTTCCCACTTGACAAGAATACTTGAAGTCCTGGGCTCAAGTGTGATTTCAGGTGGTCGACTTGGAACTGAAAAGTTGTAAAATAATAAATCCTACATGCTTACTTATTTTTTCAATAAGCTTTTTTCTGCGCAAGAAGACCCAGAAAATGTCACAAATGTCTAGTTTCACAATGCTCTAATGATGAGTGTAATGTTTTGTTAAACAAACATAACAAGAGGGTCATGTAACTGACAGCTTGGCAAACGAGTGACTCTAAGGGTGGAACCAATTTTAACACATAAGCATAATTTAGTCAATATTAGTGGAGAAAAACATGGAAATATTAAGCACCATCTAACAAATAACTATAATAACAAGAGGGCCATGATAGTCTTGCGTCGCTCACCAGAATAAATATTAATCAACTTGTTACTAAAAAGGTAATAAAGGTACACTTGTGGGCAAATAATGGGGAACAATAATAAACTCGATAAAGGACCATCAGAGGATACTACAAAGAAATATTTGTGATGACTGAAGGATGCCACAGACCAAATTTGGTGATGATCCAACCACTGGTACATGAAAACGAGTCATTTTAAGGTATTTCTATGTTTAGCTCGAGCGGCCCCTAATTAGAGCCAACCATTTGTATTTCAGCAAATCTGATAGAACACTATCTAAAGATGCTAAAAACCAAGTTTGGTAACAATACATCGATAGAATCATGAGAAAAGGTCATTTTAAGGCATTTCTATTTTTAGCTCAGGTGGCCCCTAAAAGGGGATGACCAATTTATTTGAGTAAACTTGAGAAAGGACCATCTAAGGATACTACAGACCAAGTTTGGTGATGATCCATCCATTGGTTCATGAGAAGAAGACGTTTAAAGGTATTTCTATTTTTAGCTCTAGTGGCCCCTAATGGGGGCCAACCGGTACAATATGAGCAAATTGGAGTTAGAACATCAAAAGGCTTCTGCACAGCAAATTTAAAGTAAATCCGACTGGTAGTTTCTGAGGAGAAGACCATTGTTGACTCCAGACGCCGGATCATCCACCTACCCATCCTAACAGCTCACCCTGAACCTCGGTTCTGGTGAGGTAAAAATGACCCTCACAAAATCAGTGAGGACCGCAAGACAATGCAACACTCCAAATATCTAAGCCCTAGCCATGATGTTACTCCAAGGCTTTCCCTATGAAATCTACATAAAAGAAGTGATTCCCAGGACAGCACTTGACACACATCCCATGATGACGGATGACAGAAAGTCATAAAGACATATTTCGCTAACAGCTGAAAATTTAAAATTTATGCATAAGCAGGGGCATAAAAATGAGCCAGAAATATCAACCAGCTATTTGAGCATTCCTGTCAGATTTTTCCAAAACAACAGACACAATACAGGTTTAAACCCCAAGACCCCCATCTACTTTAAGTACCGGCTACATGAAACATTTCTACACCCCTGCATATGAAGTCAACTCTGTGAAGTCAACTTCTGGGGCAAGTCTTCCTGACTATTTTTATATTGCCAATTTTCATTACTCTACAGTCAGAATCTTCTTTATAAAATGCCAAGGTTTCCATGCAATGTCAAATATTAATACAAAAATTGACACACTGCTACAAAAATACATATAACCATCTCATGAAGAACTGAAAATTCATTGTAGAAAATTAGGAATTCTATCAAGTACAGAAATGCAAAAAAGGATTCTGCAGATACGCTAGTATGTGAAAGTGCTACAAACCTCCTTCTTTGGTCGTAACATACAAATGTTGAGACTCTGGACCTGATCCAATGCTGTTAAATGTTATCACATAAATCTCATAGCGTGATGCTGGCTTTAAATAATTCAATTCTGTTTGTGGTTCAATAACAACTTGTTCGTTTTTATCATTGTCTGAAATACGTTTAACAAACAATATTCACATACATGTATTAGCTGAACAGGGAGAATGAAAGGCTAAATGGACCTCATGAGTATGAGTTCAGATACTCCTACCACACGTACTCTGAGAAAAATATGTCGAAAGAATATGGCATAAATCATTCATCCTCCGAAGTATTTGACAAGTAGAAAGCTGATGATTCAGAGAGAAAAATATATTTTAGAGAAACTAGGAACACAGGTTGGATTAACTGCCCTGTTTGTGTGTGACTGTTAACATTGCACACTGTAGTGTACCCAACATCCTTCGTTTTTGCTAGAGGTTTGCACATTTTGCCAATAAATCTTAAAACATCACCAGCAATTTAACTGTATTCCAACTAGAAAAATGTTCCCATAGATAACGTGCGTGAAGTAATAAGTATCATTAACATTAATTTCTTACGGGGCAAATGCAACTCCCATGTACACTTTTGTTTCATACATGATAACACAGCTACCTTTCAGTAGCTTGAATTGATAAATAAATCAATATATAAATGAAGTTCAAACGAAGGTCACACTGTCATCAAAGTAACAACACTGACCTGAAACCTTCTGATAGTGAACTGTATACCAGAATGCTGGGTGGTTGGACTGAGGAGGCTGCCACTGTAGTAAGATTGAAGTATTGGTTACAACAACAGCGGTAAGGTTTGATGCCATATCCGGTGCATTTTCTGAAATATAGGTCACAATAATTGTACCAATAAGGAGAATAATGAAAAAGTTAATTATCAATTAACTGATACACAGTATAACAAACAGATAGGAACTTCCGCCCAGAGCAAGTGTACAGAACCACAGCAACGCTTAAAGTAGAGGTTTTCTGGTTCAGTGATACACTAAGATTCAGTCAAAACATAGTTCTGTTTCATGTTTCAGTCTTGACATTGTTCTGATAAGCAAATTTAATACCATGACCAGTCAGCAACATTATCAAGTATGCATCCTAATCATTCTCCATCATTTTGTTCTACTTTGCAGTGAAAATAATACAATATTCAACATGTCACATTTTATTAATGTATCAAGAAAGTTTAAATACTCTGATAACATGGTTTAGAATGAATTAATTACAGGTTGAACATCTAAAACATCTTTGTCAATAGATTTTGTTTTTTTCAAAACAGCGAATCAAGGTGTTTATTATGCATTAGTCCTCAAACGTGATTGGTACCGTATTCCATGAACCAGGCTATACACAGCCCTAACGAGCACCTACATTAACATGCATAACTTATACTTCAATAAAAATGTTTCTATCCAAAGACATATGTATTAATACACAGAAATGGTAAACAACAACCAAACCACTTACTACTGCATGTAATACATTTATTTTACCTTTTTTAATGACCTTTACTCTCAACAATGACGTCTCAGTTCCTGCTTCATTACTTGCAAGACACTGATAATAACCGGAGTTATATTCTTGTGAGATTGTAAGTGCAAGCCGGGAACCATCTTTTAAAATAAGTTCCTGAAATAACAAACAGTTTCATTTTTCCCTTTGAGTACAGCAACAATATTGAAAGTCATTTTTACAAAATTAACTACAAATTTTGCAAATATTTTTTGAAAAGAAATAAGAGTCAAACCAAAAAGCACCAAAGTATCTTTTGCTCTTTCGGTCATACTACTCGAAACTTATACCACCTTCTGGCACATGTTTTCAAACAAGCCAAGCTTTTACAATGCAAGGACAAAATCAAGATACCTGAACATTTTTTGTGCCCTCAATGTCTTCTCCGTCTTTCAGCCATTTGATCCTTGGTTTAGGGTGACCATCAACTTTACATTCCAAGTACATCCACTGAGATTTTACAATCTGTTCACTCTCAGTCATATATGTAATAACTGGCTTTTCTACAACAGAAATAACTAAAATTGTTACAACAGACTGACATATATCCCAGTACCAATTGTTTACCCTCTATTGATATAAACCAATCACGGCAGTGACATAAATCCAGCACAAATCAAAATGTCTTTCACTGAAACCATAGCTTTAATGTGAATGAAAATTTTAACTGCTACTGAGATATATCTGGTAACTGTGCCACTGCTGGAGATATCTGGAAATAATGTCACCACTGGAGACGTCTGGTTACACTGCAACTATTGGAGATATTTTGTAACAGTGCCATCACTGGAAATGTTTAAGATATTTAAGAATGTAGAATATCAGTTACTGGTAGACATAATCGAAGTGGAACATTCATCCCAATAGCTCATCATGAATCATCTGTTCCCAGCAAATAAAACAACACTATGCTCTCACCTCAAATACAAGAATATGACGGAGTATATTCAATAATGGGTTGATTTATCACTGTGCTGAAAATACAAATGTACAAATTTGATACACTTACGTATAACGTTAAGGACCATTGAAGCTTTTTCTTGTCCAGCAATGCATTCATAAGTTCCTTCATCAGATACTGATGTTTCTAGAATTCGTAAATTGTTACCGATCATTTCTATCCGACCTTTATCTTTCCGCATATCTAAAACTGAAAATACAATACACAGTGCATGAAAATTAAATGAATAAATATAACGAAAGGAAGGTAAGATACTTAATGTTGACAGTGAGATCAGATTAATAACGAACTCATACTTTTAAGCGTATCAGCCAATTCAGACATTTCCTTCCACATTCATAGTAACATTTCTAATCCTTTTAACAGACCAATTAATATCAAGTAAGATGAATTTAATTCATTTGTTCAACGTTGCTTAAGATCATTCATGAATTTCAGATAGGCAACTGTAAACTACAGTAAAACATCATTAAAGAGACCATCTTCAAAAATTGATCATAATAATGAGGTGGTTTCATTATTAAGATATTATTAAAGGGAGTTATTGGAAGCTGGTCCAAAAATAAGGGGTTGTTATAACAAGGTGGTTGTGATATTGAGGTGGTCACAATATGAGGTTTTACTGCACATTATTTTTATGCATAAATGTAAGACTAGTAACTCCAGACTGTACTATTCTATTTATGAAGATAATCCTGCATAGAATGATATAGCTAAGTAAATCATAAACTAGAATGACTGCGGGAAATTATTATAAAAATTTGATTTTTATTTTTCAATTTCATACACTGTCAAAGAAAAGACTGAGTTCTACGGCATAACAGTGGATTAAAAATAATTTATTTTAAAATTCATGAGAAGATATAAGATGGTTACTTACTTTCTTTATTTCTTTTCCACTGTACTCTGCCTCTGTAACCTTGAACTAAACACTCTAATAAAGCTGGACTTCTCACCTTAGCAGTCACATTTTTGGAACTTGCAATAATCTTGGTAACAAGTTTCTCTCCTGAAATAAAAATAAAGAGATTTCATTAACCAGACTGAAAATAGCAAACACTTACACTAGTTATGATGGTCACATGACAAAAGAGAGGGCACTGCAAGAATACTACTGTTTTTATAGGCCAAACTGTAAGTAATGTGTCTATAAATTAAACAATTTTCTAAATGTTGAAAAATGAATCCTTACATCAAAACAAGATAAAATAAAATAAAGTAATGCTGTTCATTTCTTCATATTATACTCAGGATATCTGCAAAATTAGCTCACCTTTGACGACATCAAGGAGAGCTTCAAAACTGTATCTTCCGTCAACGTCTGGTCCTGGTAAATCGTGAAGTAATACCTGAGTGGCGTAACATTGATAAAGACCCGCATCAGACTCAGTGACACCCGTGATTTGTAAAATACCTGAGTTTAGAACTAAATACCTGAAAAATAAATACAAAGGTACATCAAACTCCAACATTCAGACTGTTTTCAATTAGGGTTTTAATGCAGATATATTCTAGTCAATAAAAAACTGTCCTGACTGAAAAAATATAAAGGTAATATTAAGTCTATGGTCAACATTACCACCATCAAGGGAATATCATATATACATAAGGGCTGTCCAAAAATTATGTGAACAATAAACATAACTTTTTCATAAAAGCTCAGAAATAAGAGCTTGGAGAGAGCAAGTGGTGAGCCTTGGATGCAAGGGATACTTACAGATTGCAGTAAACAGTCCTGAGTGAAAGTAAGTAAACGTTTTCAACTTCTACAAGGAGACGACTTTTCGAGTAAGATTGTTACAACATGCAATACCTGGTTAGATTTTGTTTCTGTTCTGTTCCATCAAGACAATGCACCAGCACAAAAAGCTCCTTCTACATTGTTAAATATAAACTTACTGATACATAGATCATCCCCTTAAAACCCAGATTTAGCACACGTTGGTTTCAAGGTGCTTTCTCCTTTAAAATATAAGTTGCAAGGGCAAAGATTGGAAAAAAAATCATTGATTAATGTACACTACAAGAAACATGGTAAATAAATGAACTGATGAGCAGTACAGAGATGTTTATAAGATCTGGATGCAGAAACATGAAACATGAGTTCATGCAAACAAAGGTTATTATACAGATAAAACTGTGTGATGTTAACAACGTGTTCTGTGACTAACTGCCTATGAATTGTATGATTGTATTATTTTCTTTACAGTGAATCAATTCATTGAACCTATAACTTCATAAAGAGTAAATATGTTTGTTTCCAGCAGTGTGTATTTTATTCTTTCAACTGAAATCTAACTGTTATATTTCCTCATTCACATGATTTTTGGACAACCCTCTTATTAATATGCTGAAATAATAATTACATATTAGGTCAGAAAAAGATTTTGTAAGACAATGACCACGAAAACGATGACCCAGCAATCACAATAGCTCAGCTTTTTCCTTGAAACAGACAAGCTAAAAATTACACCCAATTGTGGTATTACATGATATTAGGGGAAGTATGCCTCCAAAGATATGCCAGACACATGACTACTTTTTCTAACCTTACCTGTTATCATTTTGAGGTAGTGAGGTTTTATTTCGCCTCCATATATACATCGCCTTAGGAACAGCCCCTATTTTACATTGGAATCTTGCAGCACCACCAAGTGTAACCCTTTGAGGCTGGGGTTCAATTTCAAACTTCTTCTCTATCCCTGAAAATACACAAAACAAGATCAATTAAGTATCCCTAAAATTCATAACACGGGACAAAAGGCATTTTTTCAATTACATATTAATCTCAGTATAACTCATACCATATGTAGCACAAAATAAATACTTACAGCAAGCTGAACTAAAAACAGAGACTACAGCATGTTTGCTACCCAGAATCCCCCAAATACAGGTCACATAGATTCCCTAGATACAGGTTACATAGATTCCCTAGATACAGGTTACATAGATTCCCAAGGTACAGGTCATATAGATTCCCAAGGTACAGGTCATATATATTCCCTAGATAATGCCACATAGATTCCCTAGATACAGGTCACATAGATTTCCAAGGTACAGGTCACATAGACTTCCCACAAACATGTCACATAGATTCCCCACATACATGTCACATAGATTTCCTATATACAGGTCACATAGATTCCCCCACATACAGGTCACATAGATTCCCCACATACAGGTCACATAGATTCCCCACATACATGTCACATACCATTGCCCTTGTACCACAGTAGTGTTTTTTAAACATAAACACAAGCTTAAGAATGAAAAAGAATGACCAGTAAATAATGGCAGAATAAATCCTATAACAAAATCTCAGTTAAGCCACATCAATCCATCTTAATTAACAATTTTTCAATCATATATTGTGCCTAATTCGCCTAACCTATTTGCTTGACTATATACTAACCAGTATTAACTTGCCCTTAGAACTACTAAGAGCAAGCAACTTCTCCACCTATGGAGGAAAATCAACATTTTTGTCAAATTTTTACAGAAGGGCATGACCTCCCATAACTGGAATTTGAACCCTGACCACTGGGTTACAAGTCCAGTGCACTACCCACTGGACCATGTTCACACAATCTATCTTTAAATCTAAGATTCAAATCAACAGAAAATGAAATCTATGAAGCAACTACCAAGGGAAAGAAATAAGCATTAAAGATCTGCTTGGCAATCATGATGATGGTTCTTTAGTTTATGATACCAATAAACGTATCTGAACGTGGCCCTTTCTGATCACATAGTGGCCTTTATTCACTAACAGCCCCTAACTCAGCGTTAGTTGTAATTTTGAAAAATAGAGAACTCTCTCCATTGAATAAATAAACATATAGATATGACTACTACATAATGCTAGGATAAAATTGGCCTCAAACTTACATAAAGCAGAAATTTCAAATAAATGGGTAGTAACAGCTTCAAGCAGTAAAATTATAATGCTTTTATTAATTAGAAATGTATTTTAATATGTGTAAAGAACACACAAACATGAACTTTGAATACACATCATAACTGAATCAGAATCTTTTTATCTTACCAAGTTTCTTCTTTCTTCCTGTGCTAAGTCAGGGAACATTTTATTACCAGAATTTTTTTCAACAAACCAAAAGCATAACAATAACATTCATATATTCCAAGTTCAGATTCTATCAAATTCATGATTAATTGAAATAAAGTTTTTACGACCAACCTTTAAAACTCATTCAAGTTGCTTCATTGTGAGCAGACGACAATTTTGAAATTTTCATTTTAAACCAGCAGTCAAACTACATATGAGAAAAGGTGTAGTATTAGTATCATAAATGAAAATATTATTATTCTAATTTGGTCAAGAGCCTATTCTATGACTTGTTTCTTTTTTTATCCTGTAAGAATTTACTACTTTTGAAAACAAAATGCCCCATCATGAGCCTCAGCTACAATTTATTCAGATAATCTAATCCAAGTACTTACAAATCTAAACATATGTCAAGGATTGGTCCATGAAGGCCAGTAATTCCTATTTATAAACCATTATTGACCAATGGAAATTAAGCTTTGACTCTAGTCCATTTGACCTTCTGTGTCCAGGTCAAACTTAAATGCTATACAAAATGGCAGCCGAGATTCTATATATAGACTCTGTGTTTTATATTCATCCCAAGCATTAAACATCAGCATCTAGGATGAGAGTCAATAATTTCCACAGGAAATTGCGTAAATTTTCCATATTTACTGACTTCTCTCAAATTTCTCAATGAATTAAACCCAGAATTCCCCTACATCAATAAACAAGACAGATTTTATCAATTATAGATATTTTGTACTTGGGTGTACAGTGTCTATCTGACCTCTTTCCTTGAGGTAGAAAAACATCGAGGCTCACCACAGGGTCACAATATCACTGTAAATCATTTACAGGGAAAAAACGCAAGAAGCGCTATGAAGGAACAGATTTCAGATCTCAAAAGGAAAAGATTCCTGTAGCAACAAACTTTCATGTAAGAATTTATTTGTACAAGTTAATGTAAGCTAACAGTAAAACCAGGTTTATAGCATCACATTCAATCTAAATTTAAAAAAAAATGCTAAAAAATTATTGTACAAACACACTAATAATTGTTTTTCTTTTAAAAAATGATCTTAATAGCACAGTCGTCTTAGTATATCATATTCATATAGGAAGACTAACCAAAACAGTAGTTTGTATTTAAGTATGCAGTACACAATGTCTGAAAATGTATAACAATTTAATTTAGTAAGTGTCCATGCTAGCACTGGACACAAGACAGAATAAAACAATGTTTTTTATTTCAACATTTTCCAGTATGATATTTCCATAGAACAATTTAATACCAGAAAATCTGATCAAATTGTTATTTTAATTAGTTTTATTCGGTAATATTGGGGAAATATCTCAATATCCGGGCCAGAAAACACACAAATATTAAGTATTAGCAGGGTGGTCTCAATTTGGCACGAAAAGACCATTAAACTAAGAAGGTAATATTCTCTCTTTAAAAAAATGTCTTCATTAGCAGGGTGGTCTTAATTTTGAGGTGGCTGTATGGTGAGGTTCAGATGTATAATTTATGTATGGTAACATCTTTTTACAATTACCCTGTGGATTACATGAAACATCATCCTGCCCTTAATTTTAAGTTTGTATAATTTATCTCCCTTACTTCAAGTCATACAAATTATCTGCATAATGTTGCAATAGGGAACTATGATTGGTGACATCCAGGGATTCAAACATTAATAAACACTGTAGGTTTCAGTATGATCAGTGCCATATGACTGTCCCTATACGTATTATGTCATACTGATATTTATAATTATGTTGGCAGATCATAGCTTGAACAGTTGTATGGCTATTAAGATCAACAGGCAGAAAATCAGTTTTAAAAATGGTTTAAAGACGTCATTTATAACAGTGACCATGAGACTAGTACCCACATACCGGATGACATGAGACTGGTACCCACATACCGGATGACATGAGACTGGTACCCTATAACCAGATGACATGAGACTGGTACTCACATACCGGATAACATGAGACTGGTACCCTATAACCAGATGACATGAGACTGGCACCCTATAACCAGATGACATGAGACTGGTACCCACATACCAGATGACATGAGACTGGTACCCTATAACCAGATGACATGATACTGGTACCCTATAACCAGATGACATGAGACTGGTACCCTATAACCAGATGACATGATACTGGTACCCAATAACCGGATGACATGAGACTGGTACCCACATACCAGATGACATGAGACTGATACCCAAGACAGAAAGACATAAAACTGGGAACCAAAGAATAAAAACACAGGACTGGTACAAAAATTACCCCAATAACTTACAATAAGTAACACGGAGCCTTGTGCGTCATTTTGCTTGTAAAGGGATACATCTGACATTTCTTCACAATCACCATTCAAAATACAGATTTACACTTTCTCATACATCACTTAAAAACAATTTGAAACAAAAAAAAAACTCCATTGAAAATAGAACCTTTATGGCAATATTTCTATTTACACCAAGCTATAATCAGAGAAAAGATTCCCCAGAAAATGTTGCTCTGAAAAACTCATTTGTATTTTAGAAACAGCTAAATCAATACAACTCATCCTAGAACATCAGTGTAACAAGACGGCCTGCGGTGTTAACCAACTTCTATACAAGACCTTAAATGTAGGCGAAAAACACACCATTTCAAAACAGGAACTAAATCTAAGCATAGCAGATTGAAACAAATTTATTGTAATCATTAAACAGCAACTTAAAATATCAATACATATTGAACAGAGATATTTGTAAGGAGGAGTGAATTGTTTATTACTATTATTCAGTGTCAACACACAATGTGTTAACCACATACACTACTTAATGTCCTAAAAGTGACTTTTTCCACTTTTTTGGAATGGTACCAGTACCAGGCAGACTGGAAAAAATTAAATTTTTCAGTAAAAATTCTTCTACTGTTAGAAATGTATGTTCAAAATTGGGAGAAAGAGGCACCAGGGCTCTCATTTGACCCTTACAATGGCATTTAGACTCCTGAAATTAGTAAAATAAAAATTCTGACTCATGAGATTTAGTATCTAAGGGTCAAATATACAATTACATTAGTAGGGAATTTTGTTCACTCTTCAAATTATTATCAGCTAAGGGTCATTTTTGACCCTCAACTTTTGACATCTAGTGAGCACCCTGAGGCCCTATTTTGGATTCATAATGGGTCCAGTTACTGGTACCTGTTTTGTGAGGAAAAAATCCCTACTTTTTCTGCCCATTCAATATTTAAAATTCATATATATATCCCTTTTGGTGCAAGACAGCCTTTAAAAACCACTGGTATGTTTATTTCTTAGTCTTTTAGAAGGTTTTCTTATGTGTTTGTGGTTTGAACATAATACTCTATACCCATGTTAGGTGTTATGTATAATTTGTGGTATATGGTAAAGAGGTGCATTTTTTTAAGTTTTGAGGTGTTGTATAGTGTGATTATGATTTGCAGTGTTATGAGGTGTGTTAAAATTCTGAGATACTCTCTGAGGTTTAACATCACACAAACAGACACTCATTTGCAAATTTCCAGCTTTAACAGTGGATGAAGACCCGGTCAACCCTGTGTTTGTGGCCACCTCTGAATAAAGACTACCCTATGAATAAAGGCCATTCTTTGAAAAACCATCACTGATTATTTAAAACAAACTGGCCTCCAAATAAAGGCCATCTGTCAATAAAAGCCACATTATGTCTCTCCTAAGGGTACCCTTTGTTCAATTGTGTGACTGTACAGGATTACGTGGACAGAACCATACACCTTCAATAAGCAAGCTGGAGAACTTCTTCACATGAAATTTGTCTGTGATCTGAGAGGGATTTGAACTCACAGCGGTAAGAGTCTAATGATTACTTGTCAGACAGGGGCCCCTAATTTTGAGGAACAGTGGTGTGTTAAAATTTTGAGGTGTAACGTGGTGTGGAGTGTGGGCAATGGATTCTATGAAAAGGTATACACTAAGGTTCTCATTAAGAATTTTAGTAACAGGCCATTGGAATGTAGTAAGTGACCATTACGAAGAAGTAAGGGGCCGAGTTACAGGAGTGGGGAATCCTGCAACAATCAGGGTGAAGAGAGTATCACCTGGAATATTTTGATGAGTATTTACAGTAATCTAAGCTAATCTCTAAGAGGAAATTTTCAGGCAGATAATAAAGTTCCTGAAGCGGGGCTCGAACCCACGACCTTCTGCTTGCAAGTCAGCTGCTCTACCAACTGAATTAATCGGGCAGACGGGCATAAAAACTACTATAAACACACATATTATATATACAACACTGTCTCAAAAAAAAATTGTATTTTTGCAAATGGTAACAGACCTAAACAGCCAGCAGCCAGTTGTTAATGAAAACCCTGGTATACAATGAAATAGATCATGATATATTGTGATAGGTAGCACAAACTGACACAAGATAACACCATACATCTTGTTTTCAGGGGGGGGGGGGATCACCAACTCTAACAATCAGAACAAGAGATACACACCTCAGGTTTTAGACATTTAAGGACAAATGTTTCATCGGTGCAAGTATATATGATTTATCTACATAATGTAAGATATGATTTTGAAAAAGCTGCATTAAGTAATACTGCGGCACAGCAGAACGATGTAATATTACAACATTCTACAATAATTATTCTTGGTACTCATTAATGGATATGCGCATATGCGGGGTTGACCACTTGGCCATGGCCAAAACATACTTATATGTGTCCTTATCGTCATTAACATTAGACTTAATATCGATAATATTTCTGCTATCAAATATAATAATCCACAGAGTATAAAAATATGATAAGTATTTCTATAGAAATATCATTCTCTGTAGAACATTAGCAGGGCTTTTTCACATGTACAGGAAGCGGCCTTTTTCTTAAATTAAGAAAAGAATGCAATATTTTTGTAAAAAAGGGAAGAAAAAAAATTTTAGGGGAAAACTGCATGATTTTAAAGATTTTTCCTCTAGGGCAGAAGCATATGAACAGCACCTGTTACAGAAGGAAAAATCCCTGATTAGGTTTGCTAACAGTTATCAATTCACTGACAAATTACAATGATCTACTTTTTAAGAAAGCATAAACAAAGAATACTAAGTGATTTTTGATACCAAACTGCTTTTATTGTCCTAACAAATATTTCATTATTATAAGCATAAGTAAGCATGTTTGACATGATGATAAGGTAAGGCCGATGCTTGTTACAGACAAGGCAAGAAAAATGTAGTTGTGTTTCTCGTTACTTAAACAAACAAAGTTAGTGAAAGTAGATCACATAACTTACATTTCTATTTTTTTCTACTCATATTTTTCAAACACTGGAGGCATGATTCATCCCAAACATTTTTGTACTTTGAATTTTGCTGTTAAAAACATTACGGTTAGAACAAAAAAAACCCAGGTCAGTCAGATAACACAAATATTGTTTTCTAGCCTAAGAGCATGGTTTATTCAATCAAGTTTTTTTACAAATGTCCAAAAAGAAGTAGTCAAAGGGTTCGGGACAGTAGCATGTTAAAATCACATGTGAAACTATTGGATTATTTTGATGGCATCAAAGAGCTATGATTGTTATGACAGTTGGTCTTTATTTATTGTTTAACCCCTTGCCTCATCAGAGTTTCCACTGCCAAAAATCAAAATAAGCATTCTTTTTTGTAGGCGTAGACCCTCCCCTCCGTACATGTGGCGGAAAAACTATAATGTCCAGTGGAAACCCTGCCTCATAATCCTGCATCCCCCCTCGCATGTGAAGCAGAGGATCTAAACTGAAATCATTTTGGCAAGAAAGCCACTGCTTACAATGACTATGACAGTGTTCCCACTCACGTAAAATCTTGCGTAAATCCCGCAGTAAAATAAAAATTCACGCAACATATTTTGATCTGGTGCAAGATCACAAGCATATGATTATGTTTAGGACAAATAGCCGATTTTCTGGAAACACCCATTATGATGTATGCATATATGTATATTTTCTTTTAAAAAAGATGTTCATACCCCCAAAATACTTCTCTTACCCCCAGATTTCAGACCTAAGGGGTAAGCTTAACCCCAATTTCAGAAGTGAATGGGAACACTGCTATGAGTAATGGCTTCTTTTGCCACTATGTTTTCTACTCTGTCAGAGAGAATAACCCAGTTATCTTAGTGATGCTTAGAATTTTCAAGAGTCCAAAATATGAAGCTAAGGGTTAATAGGCTTGTAGAATCTAAGCAAGTATCAATTACATGAAAGTTTAAAACTCAACAACAGAAAACACAATGAACCGAAGTTATCATATAAACTTATATTAGAGATTTTAATTGTAAGGGTAAAATGGTTTTTTTTGTAGAATATGTAAGTTTTACTGCCCATCATTGAATGTAAACCAAATAGAAACTTCCAAACAAACCATAGTAGACATTTTATAACAGTTTAGCTTCAATGCAATATCTGTAAAATAAGTATATCGAATGCAATTAAGTATAGCATATTTTTCCAATGCCACAAAATTTCCCCAATAGAGGCCTCTTGACATTTTCACTGTTGAGGTAAAAATAGGTCACTGACCAGGGCAATGATCTAATAGTACCAATGTTGATGTCAACTTCAGGATGACCTTATAGTTGGTCAGTTTGTTTACTAAAGGTACAAAACCATATTATAGTCAAGTAAATATATTTTTGTATTATATATTTACCGTATTATAGTCAAGTAAATATATTTTTGTATTATATTTTTACCATATTATAGTCAAATAAATATATTTTTGTATTATATTTTTACCATATTATAGTCAAGTAAATATTTTTTTGTATTATATTTTTACCATATTATAGTCAAGTAAATATATTTTTGTATTATATTTTTACCATATTATAGTCAAATAAATATATTTTTGTATTTTTTATGTGTTTTACACCTGTTTTCAATAGTATTACAGTTTAACATCAGCATTAGTTTCACAAACCTATTAAAAAGACAGGAGTTTGACACATTTTCTACACAGATCCCAATAACTTGATACTACTCACATAAAAGTCAATCTAACAGTCTAAGTGACTTATTGTCACTGGGGTTCAACATCATTTTTCAACAATTTTTCAATTAAGGCGACCACCTAACCAGTTTTCCTGGACTGTATACTAACCAGTACTAACTTACCCTTCCACATGCATCCGGCAACTTCTCCACATATGGAGGAAAATCAACATTTTTGTCAAAATTTCATAGAAGGCTATGACCTGTTGCGACCAGGATTCGAACCAGGCCTGTTCCTGTAGACACATTCAAACACTAGGAACTGTACTCAGCAAGATTCAAGTTGTTAAGTTGAAATAATCTATCCATATATCAACAAAACTGTCTAATTAAACAGTAGGGTCTCTTATTTTTTCAAATGTCTTTCATCATTTTTTATAAATGAAAATATTTTTAATGTTCTTACTGTTTAACACAGAGGTCTATAACTTATTATATATCAGAAATATTTCAACATCCTTGCATAGACAATTCAAAATACAGTCCTGTCATTTTTTTCAGTACCGAATATTTTCAGACAATTATGTTTTACATACAGAATATTTAAGCTATAGTATCACCTATTTCAAGGTTCAGTAAATGTTATAAATGGTAATTTCACGCATAAATTTTATGCATAAAATAAGTACTTATTATCTATGAGTGCTTTTTTCTACTTTCAGTTTGACAAATTCCAGCAAGCTTGAATACTTTTGTACTTGAAAAAACTGAAAAGCAGGCAGTGCTGGGAGTGGGTAGCATGATGTATTTTTTGTTCTGGCTAGTTACGCAGACAGTAGTGAGCATGGATTTACCCTTTCCGATTTTCTATTGCTCAAGTATGTAAAATGTTTGACTTATAAACTATTATACATTTGTTTAGTTTGATTATATATCTTTGCAGTTACTTGATTTATTTGTACAATACGTACCATAAATGTTCTTTTTGTCAATAATTTTTTAACATAATAATTATTTAATACATGTATCTAGTACCACTGTGATTAATAACTTGATAATTTTATTGTTGTTTAACAGTCTTGTTTTATGTATATTTATCAGCGCTTTTTTCATGGGTAGGGGAAGGGGCCTTTCTTAAATTTGAGGAAAAAATAACACAGTATATTTGCAAAAGGAGAAAAAAAACTTAAAGCAAACTGAATTTTAGGGGAAATCCGAATGCTTTTAAGGATTTTTCCTGAGGGGAAGACGCCTATGAATGGCCCTTGCTATAGAAGGAAAAAAGCCCTGTTAGTGTTATTACCATGTTGATTCATTATTGTACAAAATAAATAAATAAATAAATATTTTATACACTACGTGTCAGTATGGCATTTATAGCCAATATTTTGTTCCTTCAAACATTCTAAATATTATACAGACAAATGTTGTAATTAAAAAAAGATTATAAATCATATATATATATTATATGTACAATCTCCTATTAACTTATCACTCTTTTTAAATACAGCATTTATCTGCATGATATTTGGACTGTTTGAAGGAACAAAATATTAGCTACAAATGCCATACTGATATATAGTGTACAAACAATAGATAATTAATTGTCATCAATGAAACAGGGAGAGGTAGTAAGACCAGATACTCAATACAATACAACCATTAGAATAGTGTACATGGTTTATCAGTATTGCTGAAGGTGGGAGGGGGGTAACTAAAGTGATCTACAATTTTAAAGCACTGAAACTTTTTTACTCATACAACAAATCAATGGTCATTATAGTTCTCAAAGGAAACAAATCAGGACTTTCATATGACCCATAAAACAGCATTTTGATGCTTGAAATCAGTAAAATAAAGCTTGTGACTCTTGAGAATTTGTACCAAAGGGTCAAATTTACCATAAAATGAGGAAAAAAAATTGTCAACTCTTCAAATTATCATCAACCAAGGGTCATTTTTAACTTTCAACTTTTGATGTCAAGTGACAACCCTGAAACAATGAATTATCACCAAAACGTGTTGTCATAAAAATGTGTTATCACCAGAATTATAAAAAAATCATTAGCACAGAACAGAACAGTTTATTTTGACTTGTACAAAATACATTGTCATCAACCAAACAAAACATGCAATATTTGGTCACAATCGACTCTAAATGAAGTTCAACATATACAATAGAGAATAAATTAATACTACTTTTGGGGGAGGGGGGGGAATTTTCGCGTCATTTTCAGTTCAAAGGGAATTTCAAAAGCCTAATTAATATAATAGGCAGGGGGAATTTTTACCAAATATAGGGGGAAAAAGTATACTTCAGAGGTAGGGGAATGGGGCTGAATTTTGGCCCAAAATTCGGGAGATCGAGAGCCCTGAAAGCATACATTAAATAAACCATTCCTTCACCGTTATAACTTACTTATAAAAGAAAAAGCTACAAAAAATTATTCACACCGAGACACTAGTTTCAGGGAGGGTTGGAGACCATGGCTAACCATACACAGATAGAAAAGGTAAGCCCAGTGAAAGCACACAAATTTAAGTATGCACCTTTAGTATTTGTGGCTCTTATGTAATAATTTCTAGTGTAGTAAACAGATTGAATGTGAAATCAGATTTAAGCCTTGCTGTTAGTGGATAATATAAATCCAAACTTTGACCAAAGGTTATCTTAAGGTCAGTTATGCCAGATTTGAAAAAAAAACAGATTTATTAAAAGTACACCTTTAGAGTCATTATCACATGCTAATTAACAAAAACATTCCTTTCTTGAAATATATGATAGTCAATAATAGACAATGTAATCAGAAAACTCAACATTGATTAATTGAAACCAGTTACATTTAATAATTTCAAAATGTTGCTATTGCCAGACTTTCCGTCCAATTAAAATCCAGTCAGTTTTGTGGCTATCACTAGTGAATAAAAATAGTTTAAACCAATCAGATCTTGAAGACTCCTTAGACAAACTGGAGAACCAGAAACTGAGATTAACATTCCATGGTAACCTTTAGGTACTTTCATATTATTTTATTATTATTTATATATTGGTCATATTACAAAAATGGGCCTGGAAATGTTACTCGCTACATATCTTAATTGTAATTAAAATACACAACATGCACAATATATGAACACTAAGCTACAGAGGATGTTGGATACAAGGCTGTTGATTAGATTACCACAAGCCAGCACCTCCACCCAGCCCTCAGTACTGATAACCAAAACATCGTACATTGTAGATAACCAATTATGAAAAAAACTTCAACCAGGGGGGCAAGATCGCCCAGCATCACTAACCAGAATAAATGTAAGTTAACATGATATTAAAAAGGTAATAAGAACAACATAAAATTTGAAACAGAACAATTAAAGGATACTACTACGGAATATTGATGATGACCAGAGGATGCTACAGACCAAATTTAGTAATGATCCAACCTTTGGTTCATCAAAAGAAGCCATTTTAAGGTATTTCTATTATTATTCAAGCAAACTTGACAGAGGACCATGTACGGATGCTACAAACCAAGTTTAGTGATGATACATCCAATGGTTCACGTGATGACCTTTAAAGGTATTGCAATGTTTAGCTCTAGCAGCCCCTGAAAGGGGCTAACCATTTTTATTTGAGCAAATCTGATAGAAGACTATCTAAGAATGCCAAACACTAACTTTGGTGAGGATCCATTCATTGGTTCATGAGAAGAAGATGTTAAAAGATAATTCTATTTTTAGCTCTGGTGATCCCTAAAAGGGGTCAACTGGTATGTTATGCGCAAATTGCAATTAGAATGTCAAAAGAATTCTATTCAGCAAATTTGAAGTGAATCTGACCAGTAGTTTCGAAGTAGAAGACCACTGTTGATATCAGACAACAGGGCATGCCCCTTCCCATCCAAACAGCTCACCCTGAACCTTTGGTTCAGGTAAACAAATAAAGTAAACATATTAAAAATACTGCAATGTTCCTAACATCTGAAATTTTGTTAACAGGGTTTGATTTTCATTTGAAATTCAGTACCAAATACAATAACACTAGGCTCCATTAATGTCTTACCTGGCACTTTAACATCCACATCCCTGGCCACAATTCTCCCAACTAAACCATCTTTATTAATTAATGAAGCATAACATCGGTAATGGCCTTCATTAGTTTCATTTTTCTTTGGCCGATGTCTGAAACGTTTTATGTAAAGTGAACCATTGTTGAACTTCTGAATCTTCCCTTTCTGTCCTAACTTCAGGGGAATTCCATCTCTGCTCCAGGATATTTCTAGTCTGCCTAAGTCACTATCATATTCAACAGAGCAATTCAACAAAAGATCTTGATGTCTTTGGGCAAACACAACCGTCGGCTCACCGTGCCGGAAAGCTATACCTGTATGGATCGGTTCCTTGTTTTTGCTCCCTGAAATATACAACAGAGGTTAGAGTCCACAATCAATTTAACAAGTAAATTGTTAAATCATTTTCTGTAAAGATCTTCAATCCATCAAATTATTTAACACTAAAAAGAATGAATGGTAGCATGATAATAAAGAATGCCCACATAATTGATGCCAAATTAACTTACACAACATAAGAATAATTTTTCAATGAACTGTTGATTAACAAACAACCTGAGGCCTACACACACATTCAAATGTAAACTAGGAATTCACAGAACCCATCAGATCTACACAGTAAGTGGAATTAGGGAATTTCAACAGAGAAAGAGACTTGTTCAAGATGCATAAGCAACTGAAAAGTAAGGCTGCAGTGATATACCAGCATACCAGGCAATACGTACCGCAGTACGACATCACAGAACCGTGATATTTTATTATTTGGACGCTCATAGAAACAAAAGCGACGCTTTATAATCATCAAAAACCGATTCATTTCCTTTGAGTAACAAATCCGAATTCATCTTCTTTGATGAAAACAAAATCAAGACATTTCACAGAGGTCGCCACAATCACTCAATCAGTTCCATGTCTAAAGCACAACGCGGTCTAGTTATTTTTTCTTTGATATATGAAGGGGGGATTGGTACTCCCTAAACAGAACTTCGAACAGACTTTTGTCTATATAACGTTCTTTAATACAGTAGAATATTGCAGTATGCATCGCAATACATGTTGAATGTGTAGCAATATATTGCGACATCGGTTTGGCATATCATTGCACCCCTACTGAAAAGCAATTGTTTCATGCAATAACATTATGACTGTAATAAGTGACAGTGATGAAACGATAATCGGATACTATCGATTAGCGGCGTGAAAACGTCTGCCAATTCCGATAATCGATTGCAGTTTTTCATAATCGATTATCGGTCTATCTCATTTAGGCGCCGTAACTAACTACTGATGTTTCAAACTGAACACACATTCCATGGAAATCACTTGCGTTGTTTAAAAAAAGATGGCGGACCGTCGATCAAGACGAAAAACAAATATTTGACCACCCCCAAGTCATTTGATATTAATATAGCCTTGTTAATGGTTTATATGGATAACACACTCCATTCACCATGCCTACATGTTACAATGCCAACTAGCATAAAGCAGAGGATGACTAAGAACCAAAGGGTGCATAAATAGAATCAAACACTAGTGGTCTACTTATTTTACACGACTACACTAGAACTGATTATATAATCGGAAAATCGCATCGGATGTTACAACCGATTCCAACCGATGATCGATCCTGATTTTGAACCAATGATGCAACACTAATAAGTGACATATGCCTCCCATCATAGTTATCTAAAGGATAAGTTATCTGTCATATGTGGAATGTATATGGAACGCTAGTAAGTACAGAAGGGCAACACAGAAACATTGGTTAGTGCTGGAAGGTAACACAGAAACACTGGTTGTACTTGTAGTTAACACACAAAACACTGGTTAGTACTAGCATCTTAGCCCATGAGCACTGGTTAGTACTGATAGGTAAACAAGGAGCTCTAGTTAGTACTGGTAGGTAACTAAGGAGCACTGATTAGTACTGATAGGTAAACTAAAAAAATGACCATTGACTGATGAAGATTTGAAGAATCAACAGAATTTCCTTCTAATCTCACAGTAAATTTGACCCTAATAGCTGATAGCTTTGTCAGAAGATGAATCCTCGAGGTTTGACAAATAACCAAAGCAGTATTTTGAGATTTTTTTACTGGATTGGGAAAAATAACATATATATTTGGCTTTGGGAATGGATCCGATAGTCGGACCTGTGGTATGCAAAGAAAAAGGCCCGGCTGAACAGCTTTTTCACATGATATTTTTTCTGGTCCAGAGTATGAATCAAACTTGCAGCAGTAAGGGGTCAATAATTACTAGTCAGAGACCACATCAACTTGACCATGTGACCACAACTGGTCATATTTCTGGTTTCATTAGCAGAATTCAACTGGTAAACTGACATCAACCAATAAAGTTACATCAGAGGTTCCTTAGCTGCACATTTGAACATTTAACACTGCGTTTTTGGATCCATAAAAGACAGGTCACTGTGACTCCCACAGAAAAATTAAAATGTTTGGTTTATATTAAACTTTTAAGTCTCCAAAGAATTGGATATATCTGTCTGTTGATGGTGTAATTATTTGAGCCATACAAGATAAGGTATGATTTAAATATTAATGAAAAACAAACAATTAAATGAACCAATCACATCAAAAAATATTCTTGCAATAAAATATTCCAGGTTGAAATGACCTCGTCACAACCATTGTTCCCAGCTCCAAAAAAAAAACAACAATACAAGAACAAGATAAACATTAATCTATAACTTGTTTCCAGAAAACTCTACATGTAATGTATGGCCTAATTGCTGGTGACGTAAAACAAAGCAAGAAAAAAACAAAAGCTTCCTACAGCAAAATAAATCAATATACTAAAGCTGCTTTAGTCACACGTTTGTTTGTTTACATTACTTCAACACATGAAAAAATTCTTCAAATTATACAATAAACAAATACTATAAACACTCAACAATTAAAATTATCAAGGATTTGACCACTAACAAAGTGGAGCAAATAAATAAACAAACATTAATCTCAAATTCTTGAACCAGATCCTGTGTTTATCATTTAGGTCAACGCATTTAACTGAGATACCTGTCTCTAGTGCCAACAGCATCTTTGTTTACAAACAAGATTCAAGTGGATTATTGCACAGTGCACGAGGTACGAACAACAATAATGAAATCAACGACATACTAACAACATACAGCACCCGGGATGAGAGTTCAACAGATAAACGATCAGAGAAAAGATAAGGAATTATAATTCTATCCACAATTCCCCCACATGGTACCTCTACCAACATCTTCCGAATAGCGACTTCTCAGAGTGAAAAAATCGCCTGCTCGATATTTTGATCTTGTTGAATTTGATCGCACAACAACATTTGACAACAAATGCAAAATAACCATTAGAAACAACAGAAAATACAATTCCAGCATTCAACTGCCCCAGATACGAACAAAAATTCGTACGGTCAACTTGGCTGATATGGTTAACCTTTCATTCTCCGCCATGTTTTTTGACGAAAGTCTGAATATTATGTCAAAAATAGGAAATGAACTTACCCCACACACAAGGAAACAGAAAAATCACCGTCCAAACGGTATATATATAAATAAGTATTCCATCCATGTATCCGAAGTCATCGGGACGATTTATATGCACAAAACAACACTAAGTTTTTTCAGTAATATGGCCTCTATTCTTCTTGTATACATAAATGATCCTTGTATAGAATACACTGTGAGGCTGTTACGGGGCACGAGATTACTCCCTCGTATAAACACAAAAACGTACTCTGTATTTTGATTTAAAACTGTATCTAAGCGATTCTAAGCGCACCCAAAGATTAAAAATAAATACAAATATATTTCGGAAGAAAATATAAGTATTTGATACATAAAACATCAGATAATTATCATTTAAATATTTAATCGTAAGGGTGCGTGTCATTAGCCGGGAATGTACAAAATACAATTTGAGGTCAATGGCTTAGTTCAGCGTTCCCGCAAACTGTCATGAAAACGGGTCATTTATGGATGGAGCGGATGGGAAGACGGACGCACAAATGTTTATTTTTGTGAATATTTTACTCGATTAACAGCTAAATTTTGAAATTTCATACGTTATGTTAATGAGTTCTCAATAATTATTTCATTCAAAACTGGTGCTATTTACACCTCGTTCACATGAAGTTAAGAAATCAACGCCCGATTAGAATGATTAAAGTTTTTGCTATCAGTAATCGTTAGCTGTAAGCTAGTAGCACTTGAAGTGTTTTGATGTATTTCGGCGACTTCTCGCAAATAACAAAAGTAGACTTCCCTCTGCTTACGTTATTGATTTTATGAATGAAATTCGTTTTTTTTTCACGTGATAACTGTATTCGCGGCACGTCACCACGCTGTTTTCGCCCGAAATAAAGGGCAGTCGCTGATAACGACACAATTAACGTCATACAACGATCATAAACAAGTATTTGTGCATTTTCGTACAAATTATTTTTGAAATTTCAAATATCGGTTGATCACTTTTTTACATGAAAGTGATAAATGTTAAGGACGTACGTATACTTGGCAAAATGCCAGATCTATAATTTTTACGTATCATTTTCTTGCATAGAATTTGTTAATAAATTTACATTACGGTTCAATTAACACTTGCATGCGCATGTGTTACCTCAGTCATGAACAGCTAAATGTCTTTAAAACATCCCGACTTTTATTTCACTAGAACAACAAGACAATTATCACATGATGAACCCCATGGCAAAGAATAAGGGGACAGAGCCCCTGACTATGCTTACAGATGAACAAATCGGTCTTCTAATTGATATAATATGGTTTTATGCTTATAATGCCTAAAATTATTATCTCAAAATGGAACGGGCAGATTTTGTGAACATTTATTTTTTTTTTAAAGGTTTCCATGATAGAAAATGATTAACCGTGAGATTCATTAAAGAAACGAGTAACCTTAGAGATATTGTCCCTTCAAATTGCATTGAAGCCTATGGGAGTAGCCATTTCTTCATGAATTAAAGAAAAAAAATCCATTTTAATGAAAACTAACATGAAAAGGTGAAGAAAACTCAATCATTATCGAACAGACAGAAAAATACGGTGTATTAAGGATTGCAATACTTTAATGGTGTTATCAACAAAATAGGACCCCATTTTTACATAATGATGCTAGTTTCGCATAAAGAAATAACACCAAAACGGGATTCGGCTGTATTTTATCTATTTAGCTTGATGTGCGTAGAATGATAGCTTTGTTAATTTGTTGCTACTATCAATTTAATGTGCATTGTGGAAGTGTAAGTTAGTACTGGATAGTATACAGTCTAGGAAAACTGGTTAAGTGAACAGGCCGCTGTTCGTTCGGACGGACGAACGAATTAAATGTAAGATTTTTTGTAAACGATTTCCAACATCACAAATGTTTTACAAATACACGTGTGTAGCCACTCACATTCCTTCTTGAGAACAGCGGAACTGAACGTACACATGACAAAAATGTGCATGTATAAACTCAATTTGTAAACAACAGAAGATGAAACGAGGTCAATGAATCATCCAGAATGAAATACAGACTTTTTGTTATATTTCATACGTTAACTTCCGGGTTTGTAGCGTAACTAGCTTTTATCGTATGATTGATAAGATTAAAATAAAACTGAATCACTTTGGATACACACTGACTGGTTAACAGTGTCACATGTCTACTGTTGATATACACAGACCGGTTAACAGTGTCACATGTCTACTGTAGGTACACACTGACTGGTTAACAGTGTCAAATATTTACTGTAGATACACACTGACAGGTTAACAGTGTAACATATTTACTGTAGATACACACTGACAGGTTAACAGTGTCACATGTTTATTGTAGATACACACTGACTGGTTAACAGTGTCAAATATTTACTGTAGATACACACTGACAGGTTAACAGTGTAACATATTTACTGTAGATACACACTGACAGGTTAACAGTGTCACATGTTTATTGTAGATACACACTGACAGGTTAACAGTGTCATATATTTACTGTAGTAAACACTGACTGGTTAACAGTGTCACATATTTACTGTAGATACACACTGACAGGTTAACAGTGTCACATATTTACTGCAGATACACACTGACTGGTTAACAGTGTCATATATTTACTGTAGATACACACTAACTGGTTAACAGTGTCACATATTTACTGTAGATACACACTAACTGGTTAACAGTGTCACATATTTACTGTAGATACACACTGACTGGTCAACAGTGTCAAAAACTACTGTAGATACACACTGACTGGTTAACAGTGTCACATATTTACTGTAGATACACACTGACTGGTCAACAGTGTCAAAAACTACTGTAGATACACACTAACTGGTTAACAGTGTCACATATTTACTGTAGATACACACTGACTGGTTAACAGTGTCTCATATTTACTGTAGATACACACTGACTGGTCAACAGTGAATTAAATATTGCTGTTGTAAGAGGTGACCACTGCAGGGAGATGTCTGGTGATGGATAATTCACTGTATATCTTCTATTTTACACTCATATGCAGGTTCAGGGAGCTAAGTACATACAATGATTTTTACAAGTTGAAAAAATAAGTACAGACAACAAATACATGCATACTTAAAAGTTTACTTGAATATATGTCTACATGTACACCATTTACAGTACAATAGCTTTTTGACATCAATTTTTGCAGCTGAATAATATTATTATAGCACAGTATATAATGGTCTGTCATAACGAAAAAATCCTGTCTGTATGACTTTCTGTTTGATCTATAACACATGACGTTATATATCTATAAAACATGACGTTATATATCTACAAAACATGACGTTATATATCTATAAAACATGACGTTATATATCTACAAAACATGACGTTATATATCTATAAAACATGACGTTATATATCTACAAAACATGACGTTATATATCTATAACACATGACGTTATATATCTATAAAACATGACGTTATATATCTATAAAACATGACGTTATATATCTACAAAACATGACGTTATATATCTACAAAACATGACGTTATATATCAAAACATGACGTTATATATCTACAAAACATGACGTTATATATCTACAAAACATGACGTTATATATCTACAAAACATGACGTTATATATCTACAAAACATGACGTTATATATCTACAAAACATGACGTTATATATCTACAAAACATGACGTTATATATCTACAAAACATTACGTTATATATCTACAAAACATTACGTTATATATCTACAAAACATGACACTATGTCATATATCTATAACAGATCATGCTATGTCATATATCTACAGCACATCATGCTATGTCATATATCTACAAAACATGACACTATGTCATATATCTACAACACATACCCTAGGTCATATATCTACAACACGTACGCTGTGTTATGTATCTACAACACATACGCTATGTCATATATCTACAAGACATGACTGTGTCATATATCTACAAGACATGACTGTGTCATATATCTACAACACTTGATGCTATTTCATATATCTACAACACACGGTACTATGTTATATATCTACTGCATATGACACTGTCATATATCTACAACACATAATGCTATATATATGTATGTATGTATGTATATATGTATGTATGTATGCATGCATGTATGTATGTATGTATATATGTATGTATGTATGTATATATGTATGTATGTATCTATGTATGTATGTGTGTGTGTATGTGTGTATGTATGTATGTATATATGTATATATCATGTGACAATTCCTGGCTTAAAGCTTGAAAATATAAGCGAACATCAACAAGAATGAAGTAATCATTAATAAAGGTACATAACTCTGACATCAGACATAATACTTCAATTTCTTTTTCTCGCCGGGGTTTAACATTGCGCCAACAGCCAGTCACTCGACTCTTCCAGCTTTTACAGAAGGGGTAGACCACAGGTGTACACCTGGATAGAACCGATAATCTTCAGACACCTAGTGGGACAGTTTCATCACGAGAAATATGGTCCTGCATGGGATTTGAACTCACAGTGGTTAGGGGCTAGTGATAACAAGTCAGAGACCGTGACCACGTGACCACATAACCACGTGACCACATAACCACATGACCACACAACCAGAGTTACAACTTTTTTTTCTCAGTGTTTTGAATAGAATAGGGAAAATGGGTGACTTTTTTCGGAAATATAGGTTTCATGTAAGATGAACATGAAAATATAGGATTTTGTTTGAAAGTACAGGAAAATATAAGATTCAGTTGTTAGTCTAATTAAAATAAAACAAGATATTATTAATTACAGTGACACAATTGGAATTTTTTCAGTATAGTTAGGTAGAGATAAAAAGTGTGATAGCCGTACACAAGTATCATGAATTGTGATAGTATGGTGTCCACTGGTTAACACAAGTATCATGAATTGTGATAGTATGGTGTCCACTGGTTAACACAAGTATCATGAATTGTGATAGTATGGTGTCCACTGGTTAACACAAGTATCATGAATTGTGATAGTATGGTGTTCACTGGTTAACACAAGTATCATGAATTGTGATAGTATGGTGTCCACTGGTTAACACAAGTATCATGAATTGTGATAGTATGGTGTCCACTGGTTAACGCAAAATGTCAGAACTGTGGTTGCATTTCATTTTGTCTACACCCAATTCCGTCACTTTGAATTTATGTTGTTTCAAACATTAGACAGATGTCTTTTTTGGATACATCAATGATTCAATGAATATCTTAATTTGTGGGTACTTACTACTCACCCATAAGATTAAAATGTTCCATGAAATTTGTGATACCACAGAATGTAGAAGACAATAGCCAATGCAAAAAAAAATCCTTTTATTTTACCTGCTCAATACAATTTTAGTTTCATTGTAGACAGTATTTATCAGCTACTTTATTCAATATTTTGAAGTATATGCTTTGAGTACAAAAACAAAACAATCAAATCCTTAATAATTATTCTATTCTTGATTATACATCCTGGTAGAAATTAATGCAGAGTTTACATGCATGGATTAAATCACATTGTGTTACATTTTAGTTGCCCGATGAAGGTCACAGTAACAAAGTTCTATAAACGTGAAGAGTTGAGATTCTTCGAAAGATGAATTATGAAGATGTAGCCATTCAGTACTGCTTAAATTTGAAGTAGTTCGCAAAACCATGCGGCATTGCTTTGACTCTGGGCAGTATGACACGTTTAAACACGGACAGGTCCCTGTTCATCGTACCTACAACACAAGGGAAATGCTTTGTAAATTGAACATGTTTAGGTTTTTATACAAGTTTAAAACGGCTGGCAGTTACCTGACCAGTGCTCCTGGATTCTGTGTACAAACCTTGTTTACCGTAATTTACTGCCAAGTTCTCCTCACAAATCACTCTAATCCGTGGTAAAAGATGAATCACATAAGAGATAATGGTCAAAGCTGCATTCTCACAGAGAACATGTGACATGGCCAGGGTTTGAACTCAGGACATCTGGGTATATATACTTGACTCTTTCTAAACAGAGCTAACCTAACAGGTGCAAAGGCATTCAGAAAAATGTAATGTTTACATCTTTTCAATGACGCAGACATCTGGATCATAACAATGCTGAATATGATTGCTTTTACACAATTCACTCAACATTTACAACTAAGTGGCTAGATAAAATTGATCAATTGTTGGTTGGAACAGATTCATTACTATAAACACTTGAGCACAAGATGCATGTATTTCACATCTAAAATCTGGCCCAAAAGTCAAGTGCTTCTTACACATAGGTGTACAACTCAAACCCATTTTATCCAGGACTATTTGTTTTTTTTGTAAATGAAGACATTTTTCTAAGGATTTCCTCCGATATTTTACCTGTGTAAAAACACAAGTGTGATTTATACATGAGTAATTATGGTAAAATTTTTGAGATTGATTCTAAACTTCACGTTGTCACCATTGATTAAAAATGAATCACAAATATTACGTACCAAACAGATTCATAAGAAGTATAACGTCAAGAATCAGCAAAGATCCAATACGTTTCCATGACAACTGATCCCACTTGCTGTACACGGATGTCCAGGCATACATCATGGATAAACAAACCATACACTATAGTTAATGTAAGAAAAAATATTGATTACAGAAAATGATGGAGATACTTGTCATTCGAAAAATATTTAAATAGTAAGAGATATTTAGGAAAATGTTTGTGGGTGGAATAAAGAAATAATAGATAATAAAAAAAGAATATTTTGTTCACTTTGAAATTGCTAAAATCTGTTAACTGTACAGCACTGCAGTCTTTGTGCTATCCCACTTTACCCGGGCCTAGTAAATTTCTGTTTGGGCTAATGTATATTTTTGATAGCCTACTTGTCGTTTGGGCAAGAGTTTACAAAGAAATATGAAAAATAAGTAGTTTGAATACTGTACTGTGCTTCGTCAGAAAATAAAAAATCTTTCAAAATCTTAATTGAGAATGGTTAAACTTCATTAGAGTTGGTCTATGTATTGGACATTTTTCATGCAATTTTTGTTGAGTTGTCTCCCTTTCAGTGACAAGAATTTGTAAAGATTTTTTCTCAGGAGTTTAACAGGCTTCCCAATCAGTAACTTTTCGGTGAGTACCGGACCAGATGTCCGGCAGTGGGGCACCATTTACAGCATTTATCACTTATTTATAATATATATCTATATAAATATTTGAATAAAACAATCAACCATCTCATTAGACAGCAGAATACTAATTTAAACCAATACACTACTATACACAAATTTTGTGTATACAATATAACCAGTGAAAAATGGACCCCTTCCAAACGATTTTTTTCCTTACTTGTTTGGGTCAGGTAAATGGACCCCTCCCACATGAAAATAAAGACATTTTTTGTCAATTCCCAACCTAAAAATTCCCAATTTTGACATCACACCACGCATATTTTCCCAACTGGACTAGACCCTTTCCAAAAATTGCAAAAAAACTTCCAGACTGGGCAAAAAGTCCAGTTTTCTAAGAATTCTGGTTTTCAGAGAACTGAACTATATAATATGACTAACTTTTCTGACTGGTTATCAATTTTTATGCTTTAACTAATCAGGAATGGAATTTCCCCCCAAATTTTAAGTTTGTACCCTAAAATGCATACCTAAGGGACATCATGTCCCCCCAAATGAAAAATCCTACGGAAAACCTTGAATAAATACGATCAAGTTTGGTACAAACCACTAAATGTGTGACAATCAAAGCATCTTTGTCGGTGGTTCGTAGGAAGTTGGCAGCCCTGAATACCAGAAGCGCCATTCCTACGACCATTGAGGCACAACTTCTGGTCAACAATACGTGTAGAGCATCAACTTTTTCCAAATCAAACTGAAACAAGAAACGTTTTCTTAAGCTGGTTTTCCCATAAAGAAGATAAATAAAAATTCCCTGGCTTTTCCCAGATCAAAACCATTTTTCCCTGACCAATACCAGCATCAAGTTTGCACAATCTTTGAGCATCAAACGTATTTTTAAACTTTCAGCTTCTTCCTTAATAAGTTAGTTACTGTAACTGACAAAAAATATCCAAAATCTTCGGGCATAAGCTTATTTTTTAGAGTAAGATGTTTACAAGAATAAAAAAAGATGCTCATAATCACAAATAACAACAAAATTCCCTGACTTTTCCCTGACTTTTGCTTATTTTTCAAATTTCCCTGACCAATTTCAAAATTCCCCGACTTTTTGCTGACCTTAAAAAAAAATTCCCTGACCACGGGAACCCTGTTAAGGTTTAAAAATCCTTAATACTGTGCTTTTTTTTACGAATCTGATCAATGCTACACAAAAATATTAATTAAACAAAAATATTACAGCCCAATTATTACTACTTTGATAGTTACCCCAAACACTTTAATTTATTTCTTGACACAATTTGACAAATTCTGCAAGAGTTGTTGCCCTTGCTGGAAAATAGAAAAGAATTAATTTCTGAAGATATTACCCAGCGATGTATATTTTTTTATTAAACAAATTGATACCATGACTTTGCTCTATTTTTTACCATTTTATCAAACTGGTTCTTTTTTTCTTTAGTCAATGAAAAATTGGCAAATTTAAAGAGACAATAACTCAAGGAAGAGTTGTTGCCCTTTGTAAAATCTCACAATAGATCTTTTTCTATCATGGAAACCTACAAAAGCTAAACAGGTTTCTGAAATCGGCTCAATTTTGAGATAAAACTCATACTTTTAGGCATTATACGTATAAAGCCTTAAATCTTAGTCTCTTGTATTCAATTCTAGCAGTGATACGATCAACCATTTACCTCATAATACTGCATTTCCCCACATCTGAAGCAGATGACTTTTGGAACTATTGTGGCAAAAGAAACCATTGTTTGTAACAAGCAACAATTTCTTTTGCCACATTTTCCTCTCTGTCAGAGAATGAAAATCCAATTTTCTTAAATAAATAGATGTTTTGTGTAATAGCTATAAGTTTGGAAGGGTCCAAAATATGCTTATGAGGCAAAAGATTAATAATACATTTATGGCATTTAAGCAGGACTGCTGTACTGTCACAAAATATGCCAGTCAAACTATCCTGAGAAGACTAGATGGAAACAATATAACTTTGAAAGTGGACAAGATCTAGTTCAATGCTCATCAGTTTTTGCAGAATCAGGGACAACTAGTTCTTGATTCAGGTATTTCATTAACCATTATGACCAAGTTAGGCGAAAACTAAATAAATACCCTAAATTAATGAATACAATTCTCATAACTGCATGAATTACAAACATAAGCATGACATCAAATATATTACCATGGTTCTAATAGCCCACTGTGGCATTGCATAATCGATGATTCCAACGACGAATAACATCACAAACCAAACACGGAGGTGGAAGTTTGCGTGAGACCGTTGTTCACCATATCCACCCCAGTCCTTCGCACTCACGGTGTAGAACAGTGAACCGACTGCCCATAACATTAAAATGTAAAACAAGGTAACAGGCCACTGAAACAAAAATGATGAAATTAAGTAAGACTCGTCTTAACCTCTTACTGTCTTCACATCAATTCTTTTTGGGCACTAACATAGTCAGGTTACTGGCTTAGAATTTTCACAAGCCTAAATATTTAGGAGAACATTTTATGAAAACATTTTCTTGTTAAAGCGTTCAGCAAAATCGATCTGTACAGTGTTTCTTGTGTGTCTAGCTGTCTATTTCCGACATGAACTGAATTTGGATACAAAAAAAAACTCTTCACTGATCTGACTTGGATTTTTCGCTCCAAAGAGGAGAAATCACTAAACTTGGTTGACAGTTGTGTGGATTATGTTGAAGACTGCTCTAAGGACAGCTGCACCTAATTTCACCATTTTTTAAGTGCCCTTGATATATTGTTATCTTTCTGCCTGAACTGTGTACTTACATTCACAACAAGAGGGCCAAGATGGCTTTTTTTCGCTCACCTGAGTAAAGATTGCAACTTTTATGGTTTTCCTGTAATTTGACCTAGTGACCTAGTTTCTAACCTGAGATGACCCATGTTCAAACCTGTTCATGATATCATTAATACAACATTCTGACACAGTTAAACAAAAATCCAATCAAAACTGCCATCTCTAGAAGGTTAACAAGGTTTTCCAGAGATTTGACCTGGTAACTTAGTGGGCAAGTTTATGCACAAATTTAAGTGCCCTCAAATTGAACATTGGTTAAGTTTCGAATGTAGCCGAACATGCATTATTCGAAATTACCATGAATTTATGTACCCACGAAATGACCGATTATGGTAAATCCATGAATTTGATACCAACAAAATTAAATGAGGCTTACAGGCTTACTAGGGTGTCCAGGCCAATGCCCCCCCCCTGAAAATTTTTCAACCAGTTTTTTTCTCTTCTATAGCAGGGGCCATTTATAGGTGTCTTCCCCTCCGGAAAAAATCTTTAAAATCATGCAGTTTTCCCTAAAACTTTAGTTTACATCAAGTTTTTTCCTCCCCTTTTTGCAAAAGTACCATGTTTCTTCTCAAAATTTAAGAGTCAGGCCCATTCCCGTACCTGTGAAAAATCCCTGATAGAAATAATTTCTAGCTTTAACCTGTAAGTCTTTTGAACTGACCTTTTGGACAGCTAGTTCCTAATGAGAACACTGCACAAACAGTAAAATATCATGTGACATCTATGAAATGAAAAATAAAAGTCTTACTTTGCTGTCAATGCTCAAAACTGATTTCTTCGGTGGATTCATACATAAATTTCCCAGAGTAAGCAAACAACAAAGTAACATCTGAAATATACAGTAAAATGTTGATGGGAAATTCATTCATATGTAACACCAAAATCTACAACTTCAGCCACTTGCCTGACATCAGTGTGAAATATACATTACCCTGAATGTCACAAAAATGTCATTTTTTTACAATTTTAAAACAGAATTCACAATTTTCAACAAAAGTTAGTGACTTAGTTGCACATTACAATACTTCAGGTAATCGTACAAATTTGCACAGCTTCAAGTACAACATACAGTAAAACCTCATTGAATAACCACCTCCACATTTATTTGAGTAAAACCTCGTAATAACAACCACTGGTTTCAACATTTCCTTGTTTTCAACTTAATAATGAGACCATCTTAATTCTAAGACCATTTCATCTGGACCCAAAGGTGGTCATAATACAGAGGTTTTACACTATTTCACTGCGCATAGACCAGATGAGTTTACTGCAGTTTTTCAACAATTTTTCAGTTATATACGGCAGCCGGTTCAATTAACCAGTTTTTTCTGGACTGTATTCTAACCAGTACTACCTTACCTGCAATTTTTCTAAGTATGGAGGAAAATCGTCATTTTCGTCCAATTCTCATAGGATATGTATGACTTGTCGCGACCGGGATTTGAACCCCAATCATCAGGATACAAGTCTAGCACACTAACTGGACCACGGTTGTGGCTCTCACGAAATAATATTATAAAGCCAAATTAGTAATTACCAAGGTAAATGAGAGAAGATAACTTGTCTGTGTCGTTTCATCAGTTGATTTACAGACCAGGAAATAGCCAAGACCCCAGACAATGCAGAGGACACCTGAGTATCTTATCAGCTGATAATGAACATCATCCATTTGACCAGTAACCTGCAATAAACAACATTTTAAACTTACATAGAACGTACAATTTTTACAAGATATTAGATCACAGATAAACCAGATTGATAAGAAGGAAAATGTGGCCTCCAAGATTGTATATGGAAATATCTCTTTTTTCTCAGCATTTTGGGAACATGACCTGACCCCCCGAATTGGGATTTTCGTGACATTTTGGACAAATTGGGTTAAAAGTCACACTGTATAAAATAACTAAAAATTATCACATAAAACTTAAGAATAACAAATATAATGTTTATTTTTGTTTTTATAAATTGATAACTTTGTTATTTGAATGATTTAGACATTCGATAAACATTTGAACTGCTGTAAATTGAATTTTTTTTTCTAATTTGAACTGGAAATTTTTGCCTTGCAATTGGGAAAAAACATGCTTTTTTGACATTGGGAACGCAACTGAATATCAGTTGTCAAAACAACCTTAAAAACCTTGTAATCACTAGCCAATCATTGCTGTAAGTTGGAATCCCACTCTGGGCCAAATTTCACATGTGAGGAAGCTGCTGATCCTATTATCCTTATTAGGTTTTTAAGCATAATTAAAAATGAAATTAAAACAATTCATTGAAAGATGATAGTTACCTTCCTCTTTAGTATAGGGCCATACCAAATCGCGTCTATGTTTAGCGTAACATAGAGGTTCAAAAAACCTATCTAGCTATCCGGAAGAAACAAACAGGTGCCTCAGGAAAAAACATAAATTTCCTATTAAATTACCACAAAATATAAGCTTCTATCAGAAGTTCAAATACTCACTCAGTGGGAATAAATAAGTTTCATTTCTTAAAACAAAAGCATACTACAAAATATATTGATATATTTTGACAATGAAAAGGTATATTGATACAAAGTAACTTGTTTCAGCATGTACTGGTTCAATAAAGACTTTTCAGATTATCAATATTCAATATTACGATATGTTTTTTTATTTGTATCAGATGACCAAAACCTTTCTGTCTGTGGACGCTTAACATAAATACCATTTGGCATGGGCTAGCAATGTCGACAGCAAATAATATTTATGCACATTTAAAACATATTTTAGCACATAGTCCCAGTTGACCAAAAATCCAATTAATATGCTTTTATATACATATATATATATATACCCTACTCTGGTATTAAAATTTTTGAGGGAGAAAATGCATGTTCACTTTATACACACACATCAAATTTATGTTAAGCCAATAAATTTTGAATAAATAATTGAGAAACAAAAATGACATCAAAGGAAAAAATCAAAGGAATATAGAAGATGATTGTCAGACTTATAATGATAACCCTGTATTATCATTAACACACCCCTTATTAGCGCCATTAATTTAACCCTTTGCCTCTTAATACCTCATTTTTCCGCATCTGGAGCAGATGACTTCTGAAAACACTGTGGCATAAGACGCCATTGCTTGTAATGAGAAATGGCTTCTTTTGTCACGATGTTTTCCACTCTGTCAGAGAGAAATAATCCAACTTTGTTAAATAAATAGATGTTTTGTATATTTGCTTTGAATGCGGAAGAGTCCAAAATTTGCCTATAAGGCAAGGGGTTAAGCGATAATTACCCTCTTCAAAAAGGACAATTAATCCATTATAAAATAGAACATATTAGTATATATGAATATAAAGTATAATTCTTTACTTTAATCCTTATACTTCAAAGCTATATCTAAGAAATTTCTGAACATGCCAGCATTCCAAATATTGAAAAAAATTATATTCTTATATGCTATTTTAAAAACTAATAATAATAACAATAATATTATTAATAATAAAACATACATAAATACCCTATAATACATATGAATACCGAAAGGGTACGAGTTGACCAAAAAGGGTATGAGTTGACCAAAAAGGGTATGAGTTGACCAGAAAGCCACAAGTGCCCATATCGTACCATGTTATTTTACTATATCTTGATGTTCAAATTTCCGCTTTATACAACAGCTGCGTTAGCTGTGCGCTTTTCATAAAGGTTTGTTGGAATATTTTATACTTAAATGAGTTTACATTATACATAATGCATTTCCTATTGATCGAACGATTCAAGTTGTTCACAGTTTTGTAGTTATCGTGCCCAACGTGTTTTAATTGCGGATTTTTAGGACACAATATGCAGTTCTTTGTTCTACAGGGCGGGATGGGGCCAAATAAAAAAATGTCTCACTACCAAACTCCTTGACTGAGCATTGACCTATATTTAATTTTTGCAGACAAGACGGTTTGTCCGACCATCTGGTGAAATAAGTGAAAAATTAGTAATGAGCGAAATGTGAAAAACATGCAGCATACCAATTTATCTATCATCTGGGGACACATCGCATACACAAACCCCTCCACTAAAATTGCGAATGTCAGAAAATCTAGCCACAGTTTCCTGCCTCGACTAATCAGGATGAAAAACAACAAACTTGACCCGATTTCCATCCATCTGTTTCCTGATACGTTGAGTATATTATCTCTGGCTTGTTGAAACCAACCTGTTAGCGTATCGTTGTACATTTTAACTATTTATCATTAACTATTTTGTTTTTATTTTGGTGGAAGTTTTGTATTTTTGAAAGCGACGCGAAGCCAGATTGTGATAAAGACCAACCAAACCGTATCAGATCCGTAAATCACGTCAAAACGAGGCATTTCCCAAGAATTGGTCTTTCCGTTCATTTCATTGTGAAGTCATAGCATTTAGTCAGCTGTTCGTTTGTACCATCAGATTGTTATTCCATTTTTCCGTATACGTGAAATACGATCAAATAGGGAATCGGCGTCTAATTACTGTGTTTTTTTTTTAAAATTTATTATTCTCAGAAGAACTTCTGCTCAGAGATTATTTTATTTTATTTGGAAGGAGAGCTGTCATTCAAATACTATCATTTTATTATATATCATTCCAATAAAGTAGAAATTAAAGTAAAAATATTTTCTGTATGGTCACAGTCATCATCAATAAAAACCTGCATTCAACTAACTGGAAAATCTTGTTGATTCAAAGAAAGAATTCTTGCAAATATTACAACGAAAAGTGAAAGCATAGAACAGGATATTTATACACGCACACAAGATGCAGAGAAACAGAGCATACTGGACTAGCATGTGAAATGTTGCAATTTATATGATGGTTGTCTTACTCTTGTACTGTCTGTTCACACAGCAATATGATTTGACTGAAGATATCGGATTTCTCTACTTATTTTGTAACATGCGAACACCTAACGCTCTCACACTGATGTTTTTATAATCTTTTTTTTTAATAACTTCAGTACTATTACCGGGCGTCTAAACGTTTCTGCCCTCACACTAATTTATTGTTTTGTATTCACTTACGTTTTATCTACTCAGTTACTTCCCTTTGTTGCTTACTCATTCACATTTACTGTCCCTTGTGTTTCGTTGCTCAGAGTTACTGCCCATTTTAAGTTACTGGCTCAGAGTTGCTGCCCTTTGTTGTTCATAAACTGTTACCTGTTGACTCTGGTGTACAAAGAAAACAGGTATGACCCAAAATTTCCTGGACACTGATTGTTCAATAGCAGTCGAAATTCGGGCAGAATTCCGCCCGTGGGATCCCTCAAGACGTATCACTTTTGGAACACCTCGCATTTTTTCACTCGATGCATATTTGCACGTAATTTAAAAATAGATCAATACATCAGGGTCTCTACATGATGTTATTTAGAGTCACTAAATCAAGCATTTACTGTTTTATTTTGATCAAAAAGTGCAATTTGTATCTAAAGTAAGGCATCGGTAACATCTTCGTTTACATTTACCATATATACGGAAATCCCCAATGTTTCACGAATGGACAGCCAATCATATGGCTCAAACGCATTGACCAATCAGAGAGCTACATAATTGAGTCCATACCTATTTGTTGGGTGCACTGCAACATGGAACGGGGACCAGTTTATGAGCAGAGTTGCTCATAGTTACTGCCCTTTGTAAGGTACTTGCTCATAGTTACTGCCCTTTGTAAGGTACTCGCCCAGAGTTACTGCCCTTTGTTGTTCATTAATACATGTAACATGTCTTCATTCTTTCTTACATAAGTTTTGTTAACCTCTACAACCCACTCAAATATTGTTATAACATGACAAAAATAAATGTCACCATCCTTGGTTGACCATGGGTAATACTCCCATGTATGTTTAAAACCTTTTAATCTTGGTTTTAATTTGTGGGCAGGAGATACTGCAAGCAATATATTCATTACACATACCACAATCCAATATGCTTTAAATTAATCTCAAAGAATGCTAACAATAAACTTTAATGTAAGGCATAATTTGATTGGTTAAAAGTCTTTACCCAATCAGAAGTCAGAAACAACAAAAACAAACATATAGCAGTAATGTATTTATTTTCAAATTGCTATTTTAGGATATATATAACAGTATAGGAAATCAAACAGTATTATTTATGCAGGTTTTACGAGACAAGCCCTAATGGAATATTGGCTGGCAATAACGGGTGAGAAATGTGACTTCTTGTTTCCTAGCAAATGAAAAACTATCGGAAAAACATCACACAAAAAATCATCAGCAAGGCAACATCCCATTTCTTTACAATCAAAGTTCATCTATAATTTACAAGCTATACAATCAATTTACAAACTGCTTAAACAAGATTGTTCAATCATTTTATAATTTATTCAGAAAGTCCAAATTTAAACATTTCATATAAGTGATAATCTTGCATTTTATTTAAAACAACAAAGAGGAAAATGCAAACTTTAGTGATTAGGAACTGCATAAAATTAAAAACAAGTATTTCATTTTAAAAAAATCAAATGCATGTTTGTATCGTAAAAAGAAATCAGATAAAAAATTTAAAAATACTGATACATAAGGAACCTTAAACTGAATGTATGATTATTACTGAATTACTTATTCACCTTATGCATCAGACTGAAGATTTTCCTCAATGTTTTATTGCTAGGCAACCAAAGTCAGAAACATTTCTCAACATCTACAAACATTTGGTCATTTGTTAGAAAACAACATATACTTATCTATCTATGCATGGCCTTATTACAACGGTCTATAAAGGCAATTTCAGAATTATCAAGATCTGGTCCACATTCAGATGTTTGAACAATCTTCTCACAGGCCCATCTCGTCAATAATTCTCCCACCCTTTGCTTTCAGAAAAATGGATGATCACAACTCAACACTAATTAATACTTTTAAAATCTTTTGAACTGAATCCACTGCTTCCAAACACGGATCAAATGATCAGTGAATATATTTACCTTTATCTATGACCTTGCTGGGGTTTAACCTCATCATGACATAATTAGGACATCTGCATTTTGTAACCAGTGTTTCAGAATGCAATCTTCACTAACAAAATGGCATTGACTCACCTTGACCTATTTATCAATGACCTTAACCGATTTATTTATGACCTTGGTGTATTCATCCATGACATTGACATATTCAACTATAATATTGACCTACTTACCCATTCATGTGACCTCAACAAATGACCAAAGTTTAAACAACAAAATAAAAAAAAACAATGAAAACAATTGTAACAATAGAAAAAATAACCACATTCTGAAGTACTGAAAGGAGATTATGACAAATATATACAGAGAAACAAAACTGGAATAAGCTGGGCACCAGCTTAGGCAGGTTCAAGATAACAGACGGGGAACCAGCAAATAAGCCTAGCATAACAAGACCAGTGTGACCTAGTTTACAGACACACATATTGAAAGGCACCAGTTGCTCATAAAATTACTAACATTGGATCATGCAGGTTTCTGGTGAAAATAAATTTGAAAAAAAAAAACCATGAACAAGCTGACAGAATGCAAACTGCAACAATAGTTAAAACATACAACTCAATTTAAACTTGACTAACATCTGTAAAAACAGAAAACAGCTATGCCAGCATATTCAACAATCAATTATTATTGCAATACAAACAGAACATCTGATTTCCGGCAAATTAATGGTATGCCTGGTACCAGCAACAGATCATTTTAACCATATTTTATGGTTTATTTTCAATAAAAACAGGGAAACAGCACTGGAAGTTCAAAAGCACATCAGAATTTACACTAAAATAGTGAAAATAGCCAACAATGATATCTATAAATAATTAAAACATAAAATGTACCCTTTTGAAGGGAAAATTATAACAAATTACATACATACAAGGAGGGACAGATAAAATAAGGACACTGGGTTTAAAACCATCATATTGTAACAACTTCTTAAACTATTAAGTAAAAATATTGTTCAAGTCAGGGGCGGAACAATCATCAAAAATAATTAACTGTCAATTAGACAATCCTTAAAAATTGTCGGTTTGCAGGTAGGTGCCTCCAACTTTCAACAGTGGGTAGGTAGGTAGGTAGAATTCATTTGTTAACAATATGTGAATATGTTTGCACTAAAACTGAAAAAGCTAGAGCACAGAACAAATATATATATATATTTTTGGTTTGGTCAAAATCACTCTGAAAATATGTTTTAAGTCAGCAGATGTTTTTATGAGTCACATGCCAACAAGCCAACAATTTTTTAAGGATGATTATACAGGTAATTACAATTTTAAATAACGGTTATTGTAATTTTTTATTTGGGTCAAAACATTGAAATAATTATAATGGTAATTAATTAGTATATAACTAAGTAAGACAATAGTATCTAAGGTTATTTGTTATTAGAAGCTTTTAATAACAAATGCTGTGTTGTATTTATGTACATTATTACCATTAATTCCCTAATAAATGCCCACAGGGGCATTACATTTTTGAAAATGTGTTTGTGCCATTCCTTGGATGTAAAAAGTCTACTTTTCTACAAATTTCTATGGTTCATCTCATATTTAAATAGCCTGTCATGTTAAGTCACTTTTATTTTCTCTTGTCCAAAAGGGGAGTGTGTTTTTTAGGGGAGGGGCGTTTATAAGGGAATATAAGGTATCTGTTACAGATCAGATAAGTCAAAATAAAATTATCAGAAGCCATTTAGCCATTTCTATATTCCAGTCTACTGTAAAAACATTAAAAATATTCCAAAAAATTCTGATGAAAGCAGGAAATATGGTTTCATACAAATTAGACAGAAACCATTGATCAACAAAAACTCATCCTTTCATGATAAACGAGACTCTTGTTTCTAAATGTTGTCTGTTATCGTAATTACCTCCCTTTAAAAGGTTTGAACTATCTCGCATGGTAAGTCACATAAAAACAACAAAGGTTAATAAGAGTGAACCAGATTGCGGAAAACACTAAATCAATATAACATTATTCTTAATTCTTTGGTAGATTGTACAATTTTCAGGCGTATGCCTTTCTATTTTGTTATTACAACTAAGTGGTTTTATTTCTGAACATATTTGCTTATAAAACCTAACAATTTACCTGACTAACCAGACAGAACGCTCCTCTCTCTCTCTCTCTCTCTCTCTCTATATATATATATGTATATATATATATGGTAACCTTTTTCTCTTTAGGGTTTAACATTGCACCAACAGCCAGTGTCATTTGGCGATTTTCCAGTTTTAACAGTGAAGGAAGATCCAATGAGCAACCAGGGTAGAACCACTGACCATACATAAGTTAACCGGACACCTTCCTCACATGTGAACTTGAGCTCAGTCTGGGTGAGATTCAAACTCACAGCAGTGATGGGCTAGAGAGAGACCATAGCAACTAGACCACAGAGCCCCCTCTGTATTGTTACAAATGGACAAGCTTTGTACTATCATCAACTATAAACTGACCATGTTTAATAAAAAGCATAGAAGTTAACCAGAAAAAATTGCTTTCCCAATTTCATCTTGACAAAAAGGTTGAACAATTGAAAAAGGGAGTTTCTTGTGTGTAATTACGATGTAAAATTTAAACCATAAAATTAAAATAACACATTCGCGTACAGAAAAGAACTTGGTAGGTCAAATCTAAGACAGACCAATGAAAAGAATTCAATTTAAGTATCCATAGTAACCGCATTTACAAATTTCATGCGGTGTGCAAGTATAAACTTCACCAGTTAATACAGATGATATGAATGAAAAGCAGGTAAAATAATGTCTCTTAACTTTCAGGCAAACACTCGTTATGGGTATCAAGAATAACAGATTAAAACTGACCAAAGAATGTCAAACATGGACAGGGTACAAACATGTCTTCTATACTATACACAACACAAACACCGCAGTGCTTGGTAGGACTTCATATGATATGTAGTTATGCAGGAAAATATCAACAGACATAAAAAATAATATTGACCATTCAAGACACAGCTTACAATTTGGTACACACTGTTTGGCCAATAAAGACACACCTTTGAAATTGGTATTCACTGATTGGCCAAAGACACACCTTTGGAATTAGTATAAACTAATTGGCCAACAAAGACATGCCTTAAGAAGTGGTCGACACTGATTGGCCAACAAAAAACACCTCAAGTTTAGGCACACTCATTAGTAAACATTCAGATATGGCAGATATTTATAAAAGTTTGGGAAATATTTCATGTGTAGTAATAAGGAAACAGCTCTAATTACCTCAAACTCACTCAAAATTCGTAGTTTGTTTCTACAGCAACAATATATACGATTTATGAAATGAAAATTTGATAGTTAAACACTGTAAAAGTCTGCATTTTAAAAGATATAGCATAAAAACCCCAGATTCTTCTGAAAACTAATGTTCATCACTAAAAAGGTCAGCCAATCATTGGTTGCTATGACAACATAAACATGAAAATCAGATTTTCATGTTTTTGTTTGAAATCAGAATAACAATAGTAATAACAAAGGACATAACAGTTCATTTTTCAATATGGCATCCTACCTCAATATGAGAGGTTATGGCTTAAAATTTCAAGCATCTGCGTCGCACAGACCGTCCTCTTATTTATCATAACACAGACATGTACAGCAGTAAAGCATCTAAAGGATGTTGATCACAGATTTTTTTTAAAAAATCACGATAATTTCATCTATGTACAAAGACAGACGCACAGACAAACTGGACACTTAGTGTAAATAAATCAACAGGTTTCTTTGAAATTATAAACAACATTAAGAGAAGAAAATGCACCCACATAACACAGAAATGAAGAATTATCAGGCGTTAAATGCGCAAAACAAAATGAAACAATGCCTTCCTTACTGCAAAGTTGCTTATATAGTAAAACCTCACAAAGTGACCTCCTCAATCTTATGACCACCTTGATACAATAACCACTTATCTTCAGACCAGCTTTCAATAACTCCCCTACAGTGGAACTTAATGAGACCACCTCATTATAACAACCAATTTTTGGGGTCCAGAAGGGGTCACATTATCGAGGTTTTACTGTTACTATTACAATACGATGAACAACTACCAAATTCATTACATTATTACAAAATTTTCAACTAATTTTCAAATCATTAAATGTAAACCATTTCATAAATTTTTATTCATTTCAGAGAAATAATTGGAGGTTAAAATATTTGTCTAAAAGTTGATTCTATAAAATAAATAAAGAACCAAGTCCAGCAAAATAGCTATTAAAATTTTTTCCACATAAAACAAATAAAATATTAAATTTTGATTTTGTAAAACTGCAATTCATCTTTTAAAACAATCATATATAAATTATTCAATAAGAAACTAACATTTATATCAAACAATGAAAAAAGAGCTTACATCTCACACTAAATACAGCACACATATTTTGACCAATCAGAAGTCACAAAATATTGAAGCTTATAGAATATTCATTAAACATTTCATAATTTACATAACAGATATCATTTATCTAGTCACAAAAAGTGGGCCTAAGGTTAAAAATTGAAGTTTTTAACCAGTCTTACAACAAGACATCTGATTGGTTAATTTTCAGCAGCTCAAGAAAAATAACCAATCATAAGGCTTCATTCTAAGACAAGCCATCGTAACCTAATTTATACCCTTAGATCCTGGAAAATTTTGAACAATGATTTAACAAGTCAACAAAATGTACATCAAGTCACAAATAAGACATTTCCTTGAAAAAATATATCATTAGATACATCAAAACAATTACAGACGTTTTTTTACACACAAATATATAATAATATACACAAACGAAGACAGCATTAATAACAATTATAGAGAAATAATGTGCATTTTGAATACACAGAACAAATACTTAAGTAACGCGTATTTACCTACATATTGCGGGACAAGCTATAAATCAAAACAACAATAAAATATATGTTTAACAAAAAACTTCATTTGTATTGCTAATAATTATAACATACTTATATACAAATATTGTAAAAGAATCCAGCGGTGGGGCATTTATTTTTTCTTTCACCTTACATGCACAACCAAAAAACTGCTCAGTAAGAGAATACGTTTTTTGCACTAATGTCTGAATATTTTCAGATGAAAACAAGCATTCATATAAAATGAAAGAACAAACAAATGTCCCATACCACAGTATGTCCGAAAAATATCGTACTAAGAAAATGCAAGACAAACAACATTTTTTGCTCATTCTTTACAGCCATTTCAGGTGGTGAATGTTGAGATTTCATAGAATTTAGAAGCACAGTAAAACCTCTCTACAATGGTCAGCAGTCATTTGGCTGTATAGAAGTGTCCAATGTAAGGAGGTTACCATTCAGGGAGATTTAACTGCACTTTAAGGTGACCAGTGTCAGAATAAAAGCATTTCATTGGTTGATTCTGAGGTAAATCTAAGTTCTACTGATTCATCTATCAAGCATAGAAAACAATGAAAAGAAAGTATTTAATTTCTATACGAACAAATAAAATGTTTCATTCTTTTTAAAAAGTGACTTTTTTGCTTCAACAGAGATACAAGAACACACCTTATTTAGTAAAGCTAACTGTTGTTGACAATGAAGTTGAAGTCGAATGAACAAGTAAAAAGACAACTGAGTAGAGACAGAACCAATTGTACCTCTTTGTATGGAATCCTTAAAATGACTGCTAAGCCAAAAGCATTGAAAGCAAAAATGTTAATCTACAACAGATGTAATATTCTCCAGTTTAAAACATATACGAAGCAATACTCCGTAACAAAAAAATATGACAGATGTTATACAGTCAAGAATCAAATGAATTTTTTCTCTTAAGACTTTCAATGTTTCTATTCAAATATTGTTCTGCCAGTTTTTGCTCCAGTAGTAACTTCACATTGGACGAATCTTGTTCTTTAATTTCTCCTTTGGGTTCATTATCCAGATTTTGCATGATAAAACTCTTCAAAGTTTCATTCCAACTATAATCTTCAGTCATGTTGTCAATAAAACCAGCTTCATCTAGAACAAAGCCATGGTCACTAATTTCATTGCTCGTATCATTTACATTGTTACCAACATTATTACCAACTCCCAAAATAGTCTGAAAATCCTCCCTATCATTCGGACAATTTTGAATACCCTTAGAAACTAATGAGTTTTCACTGATAACACTTGACACAGAGATAGGATTAGTTGTTATTTTAGAAAACGTAACATTATCTGGAGTTACTAAACCATTCTGACTGTTCAAATATTTTGACTGGTTTATCAAAACTGAATCCAGACTGGTACTCCATGCAGAAGCCAGTTTAGAATCAGGGGTAATTTTTTGAGATTCTGCAAGCAATGGTGGACAGTACGGAGAAATGTATGCATGTAATTCTTTGACAGCAGAAAGCTTATTAGAATCGGTAGAACATGCACCAATGGAGGGTTCATTGTCCAATCCAGTATTTTTGGAAACGTATCTTACATTTTCAATACCAGAAAAAGATGATGGTGAACTTTCCGGCAACAAAGCTTTCTTAGTTAAAGAATTTTCATTCATTTGTACACTGGAATCTTCGTTAATTGATTCTGTGGTCAGGTCTTCGACATCCACACTTTTATCAATATCTCGTAGCTTGTAAACTTTCTCTAAACTTTCTCGGTAAGCTATCTGAAACTCTTCTGTCGTTAAATTCAAGGAATTGTCATCACAGTCCGGAACATCGCTACTCAAATATAAACTACTATCAAGTTTATTGCTACAAAAATTTGAACTCTTTCCATCACAGTTATTGCTCTTGGTAATCTCTCCTTTGGGGGCATTCAGCATCATTTTGTTTCCTAGTTTAGACTGTGTCCCTAGGTTTTTTACACTTTTGTTAATTTTAGAACCAGTCTGTAAAGAATAACCAGCACCATCCACTCCATTGAGACATTTATGTACATCCTCACTATTTACAAGATTCACATTGGAATAAGAGCCCAGACCCCACATATCAGCACCAATTGGTTTATCTAATACACTAAGATTTCTACTAATACTTCTAGTTTTTGGAAACTGTTCACTAGCAATTTTGGCATAATTCTTTTTAAGCTCAGTTCTCAAATTAGAAGTCAAACCATTTTTCTCATTAAATTCACCTTTAGAGATAGAAAATAAGCGCAAACTCTCCTCATGCTCTTCATTTTTTATGACACCATCGAGTACAGAGCAATTACCAGGACTGACTTTTATATTCAGTCCATTCTTATTGCCAGAATATGTTCCAACATTTTGTTCCAAAATCCAATCAAACGGAACAGATGCTGTATCACAAGAATCAAGCACAACCGATTTCTCAGCAGCCATCGTTTCCAAAATATCATTTTTAACTTCATAATTGTTTCTACTTTTCTGCTCATTTGACGTATGTAATCGATGTAGGTTATTACTGTCTCTATATACAGAGCCTTCGTTTCGACACGTACCAAAAGATTTTTTGCTTTGAGAAGTATTGTCAAGAACACTATTGTCTACATTAGCTTTGGAATTTATCAAAACGGTTCTGTTTGAAACACATGAATTATGAATATTATCATGTATAGTGTAGTCACATTCCACAGATCGGGTCGATGATGACGTGTAGGTCATATGATCTACACCAGACGTACTTGTCTGTATCACCATTCTCCCAGCATCTCTGTTAAAAGGCTTGTTTGCACATTTCCCAAGCATCAGATCATTGGTAGCACTTTTTAAACCAAAGTCTGAAACACAAGCAGACTGACTGGAACTTAATGCTGTAGATCCATCTGCCAAAACCAATCCATCAGATTTATTTAATAGTGGAAAAACCGGAGAACCAGACGAAGAATTGCTGTGAACACCAGACATTGATCTAATATCACTAACCAGTCCATCAGATGCACTGGATGATGAAATTAATGAGGAACCAGTCAAAGAATTCAGACGATAACCAGGAGTAGTTTTAACATTATTAACAGGTCTAGTTGAAAATCCAACATTTTTATCCACGTCAGAAAACACAGCCATGTTATCCTTGTCCAGGTGTGTCTGTGAGGACCAATGAGAATCTAGAGGCGTGTCAGACTTGACCAATGAGATTGCATGCTCTGTACATCCATCAATCCACAGGCTTACCTTCCTAATGGCCTCAAGACGTTCATCTCTTTCACCAATACTCTCCACCATACCTCCGGAGATGAGTTTGGAATTATCGTAATTTTTTACTGCTTGCAAGGACAAACCAGAACAATTTGAAGTCGCACAATAAGCCGTTCCACTGGTTGATAATTCTGTGGATGTTCGACATTCGTTCGAAGTTTTCTGTGCATGTCTGTGATTTCTGACTTTCGACATTGAGCTGGAAGGTCTTGTAGAATTAGGAACAAATAAAGAAGCAGACAGATCACTCTTGTTACGCGTAAGTGACAAATTATTACTGTAAGTTCGATTTGAACAAAAATTAGCACTTCTCTTTCTTTTATGTAGCACATTCTTATCAAATGATTTATACGAGAAATCTACACCATCATCACCAGCATCTTCCTCATTGAAAGAATAAACATCTCCAAGACTGTTACCAAGGTTACCAGGTAGCTGCTTTGTTTGATTTTGAGAAACACATAATTTTCGTTTCCAGGCAACATTATCAGACATTTTGGGTTGTTTGGTTGAACTTTTTAGATCTGTATCAGTAGCGAAGCCAGGTTCCATTTTTACAGATTTTTTAGCATTGATTTCGATGGAAACAGGTTCCTTAGGTATTTTATTCTGTTGTTTATCAACTTCTCCATCAACATTAAGCTCATCAATATTATCAGGGGACACTCTGATGTGTTTTCCCTGGTAAAAATGATTACCATCGTTAACAAAATTCCCAATTTCAATATCAAAGTTCTTCATTTCATCACAAGATTGTTCATTTTCACGAAACAATTCTGGAGATGTGACATTAGTAACAATGAATTCCTTTTCAAGACGTGCATTGATATTGTTAACATTACGGTCATCTAAAGCATGAACAATAACTTTATCTTTATCATTATCAGGCAAAGTGACAGAAACTTCAGCAGAATGTTCAGTTTTGGTATCCATGCTAACAGATTTAGAACCAGCAGAAAGTTCAGTTTTGGTATCCATTGTAACAGATTTAGAACCAACAGAATGTTCAGTTTTGGTATCCATGGTAACAGATTTAGAACCAACAGAATGTTCAACAATGTTATCTCTTGACAATTTTTGCATCTTTTTAAAACCATTTCCCCTGTTATGCAAAGATTCAGAACTAGGATTAATTTCTATAGAATGTTCAGTTTTGGTATCTATGGTAACAGATTTAGAACAAGCAGATTCAGAGATTTTGGAAGGAGCTGGCGAACCTAGTCACTGTTGAGCAGGGGCCATGTTAAGTTCAATGTGTTTTTTCATGTGTTGTCGAAGTAAATATTTCTGTGCAAATGGTTTTTCACAAAGTTCACATCTGAAAGGAAAAGAAAAATTTAAAATTTTTAACGAACAAAAATGACCAATCAGTATAAACTGAATACATTCATGTAATGAAAGCTCTTTAAAACTTTTGTCTTAATAACAGTCGGCTCTCGTTACATTGAAGTCGGTTAATACGAATTTTCCGTTATAGCGAAGTATTTTTTAAGGCTTAATTTTTTCCTTCTTAAAGTATATAAAATTCTGTCGCTTAAGACGAATTTTGCTCTTGAAATTTTTTGTTATGTCAAACTAAGTCCTAGTGAACGATTTTGCACCTAATTTGCAATGTTTACTACGAAACGGACAATGTTATGCACTTGTCCAAATTTTTTTCACACCTCTATGACCATACAACTTGTAGGATTTAATTTTTAATCCATAAGGATTATCATTATTTACCCTTAAATACAAACATATCATCATATGGAACTAAATAGCGGACAAAATGCCTGGATTTGTAAAACATTTCATAATGAGCAATATTTGTAGTTTAGTGTATTTTTATATCAATCATCATACATGAAATAAACAACATTTATTTATTTATTTATTTGCTTGTAATTAAAAAGAATGAAATATCACATGTCTAATACAACATTCGTCCGACATTTATCAGTATGTCAAATTTTTGTTAAGACAAAGTATTCTTTACGGGCCCGAAAAAATCGACAAAACGAGGGTTGACTGTATGTAAAAACAAGATATAAACAAACAAGTAGATAATGACATAACTTAAACATTTCATTGATTTAAAAATTCCGTTACATTGCAGCATTATCTTACATTCTATCACCCAGCAACAGGATCTTTTGTTCTCTTACCGAACAACAAGATTGTTCATGTCTTTACCTAGCAACACAATGATATATAATTTTATAATCTGTAACCAAGCAAAATAATCTTACTTTCTGTTAAATAGCAGTGCTATGGGATGTTTTGTTAGCAAACAACATAACTTTATATTCTGTTACCTAGCAACAAACAGTTGTGTTCTATTACCTAGCAACATAATCTTACATTCTATTACCTAACAACAAGTCATGAATAAATTATTTTACATGACTTTCTAAGTCATGCCATCATTGCTAACGTACCACAATTGAAATAAGGGTTAACCTGGTCTTGTGTTATCCCTGGTATTGGTGTGCATGTCATGGTGTTTATACTCATGCTGTGTTATATTATGTATCATTACATGTTGTTTTACTATCATGTATGTACTATATGCCAAAATAAATCTTATCTAATCTTAACAAATAGTTATTTTTTTGTTACAATGTAATGTAATCTTATAAACTGTTACTAAGCAACACAATCTCACCTAAAAGGCTTTTCTCCAGTATGAACCTTCTGGTGGGTTTTTAAGCTGCTCCTCTGATTAAAAGATTTTCCACAAGTTTCACATTTATACGGTTTCTCACCTAAAAAGTTTTCATCAATGCATTTTAATATATGAAAAAAACAACAACAGTATTTACACATACATACATACATTAATATTGACATACAATCTTATGTGACTTTCAAGGGGAGTAAGAAAAACAGGTGATGGAGTTCGACAAGACAGACTCACATATTTTCACATGATATGAACATTTAAAAAATTCAGACATCATAATTCTAAAGCATTCAGACAAGCTTTTATGTGATTGTATTCTTACAAACATTTTTAATGCCACAGTTTTAAAATATAAAAGTATATAGCCATTCTGACGCAAAGCATGACGAAACTTTCCTTCAAATTGAAGAGTTGTATTTTATGATTTTACACAATGATTGATTTTTTATGACAAAACATCACGTGGTATGATGGTTGTACAGCCATGTGGTATGATAATTTATAGTCATGTGACATGATAATTTTACAGTCATGTGGTATGATAATTTATAGCCATGTGACATGATATTTTTACAGTCATGTGGTATGATAATTTATAGTCATGTGGTACGATTATTTTACAGTCATGTGTTATGATAATTTTACAGTCATCGGGCATGATAATTTTACAAGAACATGTTTTGATGCAAAAGAACCAAACAGTAAACATAACAAATTTCTGAATTCTTTAAAATAAACTTAAATTGAAACAATAATAAAGAATGAAATATGTTCCTTATGGCAACAGGCTGATCTGTTGACACCACCAACAGCGTAAAGTAACATAAAAGCAATATAAAACAAAATCTCAATTACCAGTATGTATAAATCTGTGATGTTTTAAATTACATTTCTCTTTGAAACCTTTCCCACAAATATCACATTTATAAGGTTTTTCAGCCGTGTGAATTTTTCTATGCCTTCTAAGTCTGTCATTGTGACTGAACTGTTTCCCACAAATCTCACAGTCGTAGGTACGATCCTCACAATCACCGCTTACGCTTGTGTTTGCTCCGAGACTCGACGTTGAAGACTGACGAGCTAGTGGATCCCGTAAACTCTCAATACTAGTAGGTCGGCCGCGACTTTTTCTACGAGACCCTGTTTTTCCAGGAGACATGTCTGAAGTAGAAGAATTTCAGTCATTAATAAGGCTACTACATTGATTCTTTTCCATAAAAAAACACTCAAAGATACAGCTTATTTGTGCATCATATATGTATATACAGAAGAATATGGTTATTGTGAAGTGCTGGGGACACAAATAATTACTTCATTACATCCGTGCTTCACTATATATATCTGTTACACTGAAATTCAAGAGGGCCAGGTATTACTATTTTTAGCTCTATTGGCCCCTAAAAGGGGCTGACCAAATTTATTTTAGCAAACTTGAGAGAGGACCACTTCAGGATGCTACAAATCAAGTTTTGGGATGATCCAGCCATTGGTTCATGAGAAGAAGATGATTAAAGGTTTTTTTATTTTTAGCTCTAGTGACCCCTAAAGGGGTCAACCGGTACAATATGAGCAAATTGCAGTTAGAACGTCAAAAGGCTTCTGCACAGCAAACTTGAAGTAAATCTGACTGGTAGTTTCTGAGGAGAAGACCATTGTTGACGCCAGACGACAGATGACGGAGCATCCACCCACCCATCCTAACAGTTCACCCTGAACCTTCGGTTCTGGTGAGCTAAAAAAGGTGTGTTTTGAGAAAAATAAATATTTCCCAAAATCCAGTTCTTCACTACAACCAAGTTTTACATTAGTACATCCATGTTAATCTCATGAACACGTATTAATGCCATCCTTAAAAAATTGTTTGTTTGCCACTTCCGACCCATACTTTTTGGGTTGGGTCGGAAGGCAGGTAAATTCTTTTTTTTTCTGTCATAAACATATTAACACTCGACTTGAAATCAAGCTATTACAATCCTAGTGATAGAAGACAAAAATATAAGCATTTCGATACAACATTTTAATTCTTCATTGAGTACATGTTTCTTCATGTGAACAAAACTGTTTAAATGTATTTTTCATTTTATATGGTTCCTTTTTAAGGGCTCCTTCCCAGCAATCTTGTATTAATGCAGGTTTCCAGACGAGCAATCAAAGACTTAATTGGATGTTTGCCTTCAACTGATAACAATGACAAGTATGGCGCCAACGCTCGTCTGCTTCATATCATTCTACTTAATAAGCAATTTTGACCAAAATTCTGAGTCAAAAAGGGGGCATAACTCCGAAAATAAAGCTTTCAGAATAGTGACCCTTGTCTTGCAACTGTGCCTTGTCATAATAATCAAGTATTCTAAGTGTCATGTTGATATCTTTAACAGTGATTGAGTAATGGGCTGCATTACAGTTTTTGCACAACAACAACGACGATAACAATCAGACTGATTGTTACAAAAGACGAGTCACGAACTTACCTGATGTTAGTTCCATAGGCTCTTGTTGCTGCAATGCTTGCAAAGCTTCGGCATCATAAAATCTGTGTAATTCTGTCTCTAAATTAGAGGCTTGTAACTTGGCCAATAAGGCTGCAGCATCAATATTACTGGAAGCTAGGACACCAGCTGTCAAATCTTGCACCTACAGCAAAATAATCAATTCTTTCATCTCAAGTCAGCAAAACGAACAAAACAATTTGAGCTTCAACAGCAGTTTAAAATTAAACCATACAAAACACTTATCACGATTTATCACATAACCTGCGGTCCAGGAGTGCCGTAAACCCATGCTGGAAATATCTTTCGGCACTGCCAAACCGTGCAATAAATATTCAAATTAGCCAAATCACTACATTTGCATATTTTGTATTACTAAGCTACTATGATATTTGTAAACATGGTCGACTTTCGACTTTTCGTAATGATTTTATAAATGAATAAAATGATGTTTGTGTAAATAAAATGACGATTTTATGTCTTTTATTTTGCATTTTATTGCCAAACGATTAATAGAAACATGCACTGCTTTTTTGCGCACAGTAATGAACAGTCTACACTAGACATCTTGTATATAGGTAATCCTATAGTTTGTTTCATTTTCTGTGGTTGTTTTTACGGTTATGTGATAAATAGAATCTTACATTCGTGCTCATCCTTTACCATTTTTATTAAACTCGTTGACAAAAAACGATATGACACTCGGCAGAGCCTCGTGTCATATTATTTAGTCAACGAGTTTAATAAAAATAGTAAGGAATGAGTACTCATTCAAGATCCTCTATTTTTCCTCAAAAGGAATTTTTCTTTGAGGAAATAAATAACTCCTTGTTTAATGCGATTATTGACCAAACAATTCTGTTATCATCTTTTGATATTTAGTGGAACTTCAAAGCTCAACAATACAAGCAGACAAGTAAATTTGTCAAGTCCTGGAAATAATTGTCGATGATTCAATATTGTTAAAGTAGAATCATGCCTTAGTATTACACACAAAATGGGTCTTAAATAAAATAAATCATACAAAAAGTTTACACTAAACATTTGAATGCATTAAACGAAAGAATTTTGAAGTGGTGACAGATTTCAGGCATTGAATACAATATGTTAAGCCAAAATGTCAAAAACCATCACAAACCAGACCAAACACTCAACCTATTCAGCCATGCAGACTGTGGTCCAGCGGTTAATGCACTGGACTTGTAACCTGGGTTCAAATCCCAGTTGCAGCAGGTAATACCCTTCCAAGAAAATTTTACAAAAATGTTTTTTTTCCTCCATATGTGAAGTTGCTGGCTCTTTGTGGGAGGGAAATTTAGTACTGGTTAGAATTCAGTCAAGGACAACTAGTTGCCGCCATATATGATTTAAAAAAGTAATGAAAAATAGCGTTAAACCTAGTGGAAAAAATCTGGCTGAATACAAACCTGGTCATATACATACCACTGCTGGAACTTGTAAACTTAAAAACATCAAATTTTTGTGTTCGTAATATTGTAAATCTAAGGCAATAAAAAAAATGTTGGTTCGTGGTTACTTGACCCAATTTTTATCATCGGTGAGTAGGTAGGCTTTTTTTGTTAATACTATATTATATTAAAAAATGAAAGCTGGAGAATAAAAAAATATTTTTTTTAAGTCGAAATTGCTATAAAAAGTTACCTGCTGTTGTACAGCATTTAACTGGTGTGCTGCAATTTGTTCTTGTATCGTTCTGTCAGCAATCTCCTTCTCTTCTGTCGGTTCCACTTTCAACTTCATTGCCGCAGCAACCAAGTCTGATGGCTTTATTCCACTAGACACAGGAAGCTGAAACATAACGAAACTTTACATCACAAGGAAAAAACTAATTAATAATTAATTCAGCTAAGGACAGTTTCCATCAAGGATGAGAGTTTTCAGAGAATTCAGGAAGTTCTGTCCCCTGTTTTTATGATTTTCATAAAACAGTAAAAACTTGACAAGGAGACCTTTTCTGGTACTCGAAAAATCAGGTGGTCTCACTATCTAGTTGAATTACAGGCAAGTTGTTGGAAGCCAGTTGTGGTTGTTATCACAAACTGGTTGTTATATTAAGGTGGTCACTATTTGAGGTCTTACTGTATACTGTAAATACAGTGGAACCCCGCTAAACCAGCCAAGCCTGGGACCAGGTCATTTGGCTGGTTTAGGGGGGATGCCAGTTTAGAGGGGATTTTTGAATTATGTAGAAATGAAGTTGGGACCCGAACATTTGGCCGATTTACAGGGGAAACTGGTTATAGGGAAACCGGTTTAGAGTGTTTCCACTTTAGACAGCATCAATGGCTAAGAGAGCATACAAGTTTAATATTTCACGTAAGGAATGTAATTGAAATCTAGTTCTCCTCAAAATATAGCTAACTTGACAAGCGTTTGATGAAAATTACATGGTAGCATAATTACCGTGAGTGTTTGCTTAAGTAAAAGTTTGAACTCTCATAAATTGATTATATCAAAATTGAACCACTTCTAGTCAAGAGGCATCAGTTCCAGGCCGTACCTGAAAGTAAACCTCACCTGAAGAGGAGCCGCTGGTTCCATTGTTTTCTGTGCAGCAGTTTTACCCATGGCCGAGAAGTGTTGTATGCTGGGTAACGTCCCCATAGCTGATTTACTCTGATATATGGACTGGTACTGGTGGCTGTGTGCAGCAGGAATACTGAAACAAAGATAATTTATTACCAAAAAGTTACATTATGTACAGGAAAGAGATAAATATATCAAAAATATTTGTTATTATACAACCACTGTACTGTACAAAGACTTTTTCACACCTTAAAGACATTTATTTTCTTGACTGACCAATGACATTGTTTGTCATCAACAGAAATTAAAACATTAGCAATAATTGTATTTCAAACATTTAAGTTCTACAGTAATTTCAACCCGTCCTCAGTCAATTTCTACTCTAATTATGAGCGTGCAAGTGGATTTGTCGAGCAGTGTATTTCTTTCGATTTTGTTGGGTTTAATGTCAAACCTTTTCCCATCTAACAGCACAGGAAGATCCCAGGTTTATACCAGGGTAGAACCTTCGATCTTCCGTAAGCTGGGAGGGGTCTAGTGGTTGGCTAAATTTAATCCAGAACACATAAAGAATAAGTTTAAAATTTGATTATTTAAAGTATGAGGGGAAAACAGTCCTTGGTTTGATACCGCCTTCCCATCTATACATGTACCAGTTCCTTCGCAAGTCAGACCTGCACCCAATTGAATAAACATTGGTTAAATTTAACCACTGGGTTAAATCAGAGTTTTGGTTAAATGTTAGGTTAGCTGTTGTAGAAAATTTTGTCTAAATTTAACCAAATGTTGTTTTTGTTAAAGCTCAAATAAATCTAACCCAAGTCTAAGATGCTGGTTAAATCTGAACATAAACAGTAACCAGTATCAAAATGGCAGCCCTTTTTAAATGTTTGAATGAATTTTTTAATGGTTAGTAAACCAATATGGTTGAATTTAACCTTGGGTTAAATTAACCATTTGGTTAAAGTTAACCAATGTTTATACAATTGGGCGCTGCAATAATTGTATTTCAAACATTTAAGTTTACTAAATGAAATTTACTTCACAATAAATGGCAAATCATGACTCACCATAAATTCAAACATACATTCATTCAAACAACCAAACATATCGAACTTCTCTTGAATTTAATGCTTCCAGAAATTACAAGTGGACAATGAGTACCTTAAATGTTGATTATCCTGTGGCATGTGACTATATGCATTCCTTGGAGGGGACATGATCTGGCTTGTACTGCTGTCGGACGGCGACATGTTGCTACTATCAGTATCAGTAACGTCCTCCAACTCAGACTTCTGTCCATCTTTTCTCTCCACATCAGTTTCAGAGAAAGCTTTAGGGTCAGCACCAATAGCTGCATTAGCTAAAGCCTAAAGTAAGACAATAACAATAATAACAACAATAATAATAATAATGATGATGATAATTACAACAAAGATGATAATGATGATAATTATAAGAAAGATGATCATGATGATAATTGTAACTAAGATAATCATGATGATAATTATAAGAAAGATGATCATGATGATAATTGTAACTAAGATAATCATAATGATAATTATAACAAAGATGATCATGATGATAATTGCAACAAAAATGATCATGATGATAGTTATAATAATGAAAATAATCAACAATACACCAATATAATGTTTTGTTTGTGACTTATTGTCACTGGGATTTAATGGCGTTTCAGTAATGTACGGCCATCAGTTCAACTAACCAGGGTCAGTTGTGCCTATTCGAAACTCAGCCAATTCAAAGCACTGCCATTTTATTCATAATCATGACCCCAAGTTATTGTCAACGTGAGTTTAAATTTGGTGGTCTGAGAGTGTTTGTGCCATTTTATGACCCCGTCAATTCAAAACACGCTAAAAAATGCGAACATTTGACACCGCAGATATATTGCGCTATACAGTATGTCAGTCTGCATTAATCCACTTGCTCAATGCTAAGGGATAGTAAATTTATATTCAGGCTAATGAACTTTCTCAAAATTGTGTATTCAGACTAGTGGTAAATTGTTTATTTTCCACAGCCAACTTATGGTTTGGTCTAGCGCTTTAACAAAAAATTAGTTTGAACACAAGTTTGTAGGACTTGAAATAAAAATTAATTACTGTCTAAACCTATTACCTGTAAACCATACGCCTGTACATTTTGTTGCATTGTAGTACTAGAGGGGTGAAGAGGTGGAGCACCATGAAGAGTGGATACCGGTGATGGTTTCCCATTTGTTTTCTTAGTCGACAAGTTTAGTAACACCGAGTCTATACTCGGTAATTGTGAACTCAACTGTTCTTGAACCGAGACTTGGTTCGGGGAGATGGCCGTTGTTGTTGTCGTTGCAGATGCTCCACCCGCTGAGTCTGCCTTTGAGAACAATGTACGGTCCTGAAAATCACAGAAATGCGAAGGTCAAGTTAAGGTCAAGTATTACATTGCTAAAATTATTATTATGAGAGTAGCCTGTTTTCAAAGACTATAAAAAAATCTGTTTCAATGGTAAAAAGGTGCCACAACAGCATAAAACACAGAAAAATATAGGTCACCGCACAGTATGGTATTTACTTTTCTATTTTTCAACAGGGGCAACAACTCTCACAAAATGCTTTGTAAAACAAACTGAAGTATCTAGGGTAACTATCATAGAAATGATTTTAATTAGGCAATACAGCAGAAACCCTCTAAACCAGTTCCTCTGTAAACCCGTTTCCCCTCAAAATCGGCCGAGTGTTCTGGTCCCGACTTCATTACTCATTATTCAAAAATTCCCTCTAAACTGGATTCCCCTCTAAACCAGCCAAATGCCCAGGTCCCAGGCTCACCAGTTTAGAGGGGTTCCAATGTATTATTTGAAAAATGTTAACGTTTTAGTGTAGAATTGAGCAAGTATGTCAGAAATGGGCTGTATAATGGATATAATACAATAAACCAATTTGCAAGAAATAAAATAAGAGGGCCAAGATGGCCCTTTTTCGCTCACCTGAGATTGCAACTTCTACGGTTTACCTGTGATTTGACCTGGTGACCTAGTTTTTAACCTGAGTTGACCCATGTTCAAACCTGTTCATGGTATCATTAATACAAACATTCTGACAAAGTTTGAGGAAAATCCAATCAAAACTGCAACCTCTAAAAGTTTTTCCAGTGATTTGACCTGGTGACCTAGTTTTTGATCCCAGATGACCCATGATTGAACTTAACCAAGATATCATTAAGACAAGCATTTTCACTATATTTGGTGAATCTCCAATAAAAACTGTGACCTATAGAGGGTTAACAAGGTTTTCCAAAGATTTGACCTGGTGACCTAGTTTTTGATCCCAGATGTCCCAGATTCGATCCTGTTCAAGATATCATTAAGACAAACATTTTGACAAGGATTGGTGAATCTCCAATCAAGACTCCTGGAGTATAAACAAGGTTTTTCTATGATTTGACCTGGTGACCTAGATTTTGACGCCAGACGACCCATGTTCGAGCTGAAACAAGATATTATTAAGACAAGCATTTTTACGAGGTTTGGTGAACCTCCAATCAAAACTGTGACCCCTAGAGCGTTAACAAGGTTTTTCTATGATTTGACCTGGTGACCTAGTTTTTGACCCCAAATGACCCATGTTCAAACTTAAGATATTATTGAAACAAACATTCTGACCAGGTCTGATGAAGATTCGCTCAAAAGTGTGACCACTAGAGCATTAACAATCCCCAGGTGTGGACGCCAGACGCTGGAGTAGACTGACTGATCACTACAGCTCACCGAGCACTACATGCTCAGGTGAGCTAAAAACACCGCAAGAAAGACAGACACAATGCTGTAACTTTCTATCTACGAAAACTACTACCCACACTTTATATTCAGTAAGAAAATTGATTATAATAACCACGTTAATATAAAATAAAGGACAGGCAGACTAGTTTTTTTTTATTAATGACTTACATTCATGTAATGCTCGTTAATTGTACTATCAACAATCCTTTGCAATTTTCCGATTGTATAATCGGTTCTAGTGTAGTAGTGTAACATAAGTAGACCAATAGTGTTTAATTCTATTTATGCACCCTTTGGTTCTTAGCTCGGCTTTATGCCAGTTGGTATTGTAACATACAAACATGGTGAATGGAGTGTGTTATCCATATGAACCATTAACCAAGCTTTATTAACATCAAATAACCTGAGGGATGGTCAAATATTTGTTTTTTCGTCTCAATCAACGATCCGCCATCTTTTTTTTAACAACGCCAGTGATTTCCCTAGAACGCCTGTTTAGTTTGCAGCACCAGTAGCCAAAATGAGATAGACCGATAATCGAGCATGAAAAACTGCAATCGATTATCGGAATCAGCAGACATTTTCACGTAGCTAATCAATAGTATCAGATTATCGTTTCATCACTACCATAAAGCAATAATCACATCATCTACTTACTTGCAGATAATTATATCCATACTGTGAGAGGTAATATTGCTGGGCAAGCGAACTACTCATTGAGTAATTCAACATCCTACGGTACACGTCGCGCTGGGCCTCGATACTTTCGTTAGAATTTTCCCCTTTTGTGATCACAGCTTGATTGTTGGCAGAATTTGTCACAAGGCTCTGTGGTAATTCTTCTGTAAACAGAAATTGATAGGAGTTCATAAGTTGAATAAAAAATGTTGGCATTCAGTTTTTTTGGGGGCCATTTTGACGACTGATATTCAGTTGCGTTCCCAATGGCAAAACGCATGATTTTTTCCAAATTGCAAGGCAAAAATTCCCAATTCAAATGAGAAAAAAAAACGAAAAAAAAATTACTCTACAGTAGTTCATAAGTTGAATCAAAACTGTAGGCGTTGTTTTTCAATTACTGTGGTATCATTTTTGTTCGCACTGGTTGAATTTTTGCGTATTTCACGCTACGTCTGTTGCGCGAATTTAAGGCCCTGTTAAAAAAAGAACATCCAGAAAGAAGTGACTATCCGAAATTTTCATTGTCCGAATAATATGTCACTTAAGTTGTGTATCAACTACCGGCTATGTTACTACCGATTTGCGAGAAGAAAAGTTTTTTTGGAGAATTAAAAGGGAAACAAGACATACCTTTAAGGAGAAAGAATAAACATTTAATTATTGGTATTCTCGTGTAAACTGTAAATGGGATTGTAAAGATGTAAGTGGATCACAATGTCAAACTGATGACAACCACAGACGAATGCTATTAGACACTGCAATCTTTTCTTACCACTTGATACGTTCCTTTTTGTGTAGAACAGAAGAGAATGAAACAAATAATAAATTGTATGTTTTAAAACCACTCCTAGTGAAAGGGATTATTTGCGCCTTTGGCTGTTATTTTCAGTCATTGCTCGGGCGCCATAACTACATGTGGACCCCAAAATTGCCTAATTTACATGCTAATCCATGCTTTGATCTCGGACGTGCTTTATCTAAATAAAGTAACAATTAAGCAATTATCAGCTGTCATATTGCTTATTAATCATGGTAACAAAAGGTGTCGCTGTAATTAACATGTATGTGCTTCAATGATGACACACGTTATAGTGAAAAAACAATGAGATTCACTTCAGTGTCAGGATTTAAAAAAAAAATTTTTTTCTAAAAATCAAAATGCGCAAATTTACAACCGCGCAAATCTTTCTATTTTTTGATTCGCACAAAATTTCATGCCAGAAAAATTAAATGATACCACAGTAGACCGATAAACAGAATCCCTGACCACTATCGACAATACATGAGAAAAAATTGACTGCCTAAGATTTCAATCTCTGAGTATTGCGAGACTCAACAAATTTTTTTCAGGCTCTTCCCGTCCTGAGTCAATTTCTACTCGTAATTACGAGCGAGCAAGTGGATTTGTTGAGCCTTGTATTTCTTTCGATTTTGTTGGGTTTAATGTCAAACCTTTTCCCATCTAACAGCACAGGAAGATCCCGGGTTTATACCTGGGTAGAACATTCGATCTTCTGTAAGCTGGGAGGGGTCTAGTGGTTGGCTAAATTTAATCCAGAACACATAAAGAATAAGTTCAATGATGCCTGAGTAGTTTAAAATTTGATTATTCAAAGTATGAGGGGAAAACAGTCCTTGGCTTGATACCGCCTTCTCATCAATACATGTACCAGTTCCTTCACAGGTCAGACCTGAAGGCTAAATCACTTTCGGATAACTTTATTGTGATCTTAGAAAGAAAACGGCTTATCTACCCTTTTCATAAAGAATGGATAGGCCCTTTCTATTCTCAGGTGGTGACTTCCCTACTGACTGTAGATAATATTTTCCTGTTATTGACTGAATGTAACACAGGCAAGCACTCACTTGATTACAATCAAAATTACACTATGTGGGTATGATCGTGTTTCATTTAGAGATTTTGTTTGTTGTAACTTGGATAGTCTCAATTAGTATAAGATTCAAAATAATAGACACATCATATTATTAGATTATTAGACAATAGATATTGTCAAACTAGATGCGAATAGACCCCCCCTTCCCAGCAAAAAAAGGGGGTACAAATATTATATCATCCTCAAAATACTGCTGTCCCCTAAAAGCATTCAACACGAATGATTGCACAAAACAAGAGCTAAGCAGAGTGGCGCCAATGTTCATTGGTTTTACATCACTCTATTTAATATGCCAATTTAACCAAAATTCTAAGTTAAAAATTGGCATAATTAAAAAATTATAGCTTTCAGAATAATGCCCCTTGCCTTGCATCTATGCCTTGTCATGATAATCAAGTATTTTAAGTGTCATGTTGATATCTTTAATCTTTTGTCACATAAGCATACTTTGGACTCTTCCATAGTCGGAGCAAATACACCAAACATTAATTAATTCATGAAAATTGGGTTATTTCTCTCTGACAGAGTGGAAAATATTGGAGTAAAAGGTGGTAAAAGAAGCCATTACTCATTACAAGCAATGGATTCTTTGTACACTTCATAATGTATCAATCAGAATGAACACAAACTCAAACGAAACAATTGATTTCCGCAATCTATGATGAAAAAACTATCAGTATCAACAAACACAGACTGTGATACACAAGCAACAAAAAACTACAATGATAGCTCAGAAAACCGGAATCCTCGGAAAACCGAAAATTTAAGCTAGTCCCAATTTTCCTTCTTCTTCTCTAGAGAAACCCCAGAAAACCGAACACCTCAGAAAACCGAACTTTTCATCCGGTCCGGGGTTCGGTATTCTGAGTTTCCACTGTACAATCTGAACTGTTGTCCTCATTTTCATCGTTAACGTCCTTCAGCGGTCATAATTCTCTTTCATACTGCATGGGTGAAAGTTGAAAATTTTCAAAAACCCGGAAATCTTAACCTCGGTGCTGCGGAAACAATAAAAACCAGTAGGGTTCAGACCTGGGGAAAAAACGGGGTTCCAGAAAAAATAAGAAAACTTTTAACCATGGTATTGAAATGTTTAAGTGAAGTATATGAATACATCCACATCATTATCAACACATGACATATAGATGTATTGAAGACTTGTCACCATTTACAAATTCTGTGCCTTATGTCGTCATGATTTCAAATAACTACAAACTTATTAGTGAGTGCATTGTATACTGGGCATTTTTTATGACAATTTCAACATAATTATAGTGAACACGATTGTGACTTGAAAGTGAGTTCTGGCTAACTGGAGCGTTTGAGGAAAGCAAATACCAGCCAATTGAGAGTATCTGTATTTTATTCTTCAAACAAATATAAGTGATATTGGCAGAAAAACATTCGTGCTAGCCACCTCGAGCCACATTGTAATTTCAAGAATTTTCAGAGAAATTTCAAAGTTTGAGAATAAAAAACCTTCAATACACAGAATCTTAAAAAAGAGACGGAGACATGCATTTATCCAGACACTAGAATCACACATTAAAACTATACAATGAATAACCATTTTGTCAGCGTATTGTTCATAGCCTCAGAGCAGTAGTTAGATAGCATACTACAAATTCATCGTTAATTTCACACAATCTGATTTCCTGATTACTTGAACTTTGACCTGTCCCCGCTTAAATTTCCGAAACTTTAATGTGTAAATGATTTCAGCTGTCAAAATGATAATAAGCATTGGTGAGACGTAGAAAAAAACATAAAAGTTCACAAACCATGTGAAAAATTACAGTCAGAAAAACATACCCACTTACATAATGTATAAAACAGTCTTAAAGAACACAATACAATCCTGTTCCAAAATCAGCCAACATCCTTATTAAGACAATACATACTTATGCCGAATAAAACTCATGTGAACGAAGCTAACATCCCCATATAATGAAAATGGACTTGTCCAATTCATTTACAGCAGAGCCTATTTTTGAAAAGGGAGGATTTTTACAAATTATCAAAATAAACTGAAGACATATGATTTACACAACATTACAGCGGCCCCTAAAATTGAAAATAAGGAAGTTGGTCGTTAAATTTAAAGATTCAGTACATGCTAATAATCTATCATCATAGTAATTTGAACAAAACTGATTAAGGTATCACAGACCCCTACAAAAAGTGAAATAGAAGGATCCTAGTAAGTCTCAGAATAGTTGAATATCATCAAAAAGGTCTTTGTACACTTGAAAGTAAATATGGACATCCTGTTACTCTGTCTATTGTTTAGTTAAATCACTTTTATATTTATTGTGTGACATCCGAGTTGCCACGGATACCTTCCTGGTGAGATTAATCCACAAACAATAAAAGGCCATAAACTTATTCATCTATCAATAATGGGTTATTTCAAAAGTCGAACAAACTCAGGATATTAGAGGGAAGTTCCATAATTAAGCTTCTAACGTAGTACACCTGAAACCCCACCTTAGGACTGCCCCCCAAATTACGACCACCATGCTATTCAGACCACTTTTTCAATGAACCAAAGATGGTCTCATTAGTGGGGTTCTACTGTTTATAAGCCTACGTTTGCGAACTTTTTTAGACAGTAAAGTAAAATCTTGATATTAGGACAACCATTTAGACCTGACGTTAAGATCTTAAGAGTGGTTTTAATATTGAAGTGGCCTGATTATCAAGTTTAAATATAGAAAAAATAGACAACTGGTCCAAAATTGAGGTGATTGTAAACGGAGGTTTTATTGTTTACAATTTGATCAATTTGGGAACTTCAAGATCTCAAAAAAAAAGAACTTGGGAATAATCAGGTAGGGCTTTTTTTCACGGGTAGGGGAAGGGGCCTTTCTTAAATTTGAGGAAAAAATAACAAAAGGGAAGGTAAAAACTGAATTTTAGGGGAAATCTGCTTGAATTAAGGGATTTTTCCAGAGGGGAAGACACCTATAAAAGGCCCTTGTTATAGAAGGAGAAAAAGCCCTGTCAGGAGTCAGAAACAAGTAACAAAGATGATTTTTTTGTAACAAGCATTAAAAAAACCCCAGCTCTATCCATCACACACTGGAGTAAGGAAAAAATCCAGAATGCCGCTATCGCTCAAAGCAATTATATGGAGACAGGAAGTCACATGTGTCAATTTGTACTAGAAAAATGGCCGCAAAATTAGCAACAAAAGGTTTTAAACAAGTTGACTCAGATATGTAGATTACTGATCAAAACTATAGACACATTTAAGTTATTGTACAAGTTTACCAAATGAAACACAATGGTATAAGAACTCAGCATAAAACGTAATTAGTTACAATTACAACAACTTGACCACTCTAAACTAATCATACAGAAACAAAATCACGTACCAAATCACTTTAAATAATAGAATTTATTTTCTCACTAATAAATCCATATATGTTCAATATAATAATCAAATTTGGAGAACACATAACTAGTTGAGTACTATATACAACATTAAGATATCAATCTGATATAGATACACTCCCTGTTTGTTTAACTTCCTTATTTTATCTGACTTTGATTATCTACCGTATTTACTATACTAACATGTATGATCTACCGTATTTACTATACCAACATGTATTATCTACCATATTTACTATATGAACATGTATTATCTACCGTATTTACTATATAAACCTGTATTATCTACCATATCTACAATATAAATCTGTATTATCTACCGTATTTACTATATAAACATGAATTATCTACCGTATTTACTATACTAACATGTATTATCTACCGTATCTACCCGTATTATTACCTATTTACTATACTAACATGTATTATCTACCGTATTTACTACATAAACATGTATTATCTACCGTATATACTATACGGTATATCAAATATCAAGGGCATTAACTTATGCAACTAATATTGAAATCAACTTTATTAATGAATGAATTAACTACTGAAAAACCCTATTTAAAAGCAAAAAAACAAGAAATTACCCGTATCCGTAGTAACAGTTGCTGTAGCAACACCAGCACCACCAGTTTCATTGTGTTTATTCAACATCTTCTCCAACATAAACTGACCATACTGCTGCAGTAGTTGTTGCTGTATTGCCCAGGGAATTGAGCTCTGGTTATCCGTACCGGGCGCTGAAGTATCTGTTGCTTTTATAGCCTTGCCATCAAGAAATGCTGCAGCGTCTAATAAATCTAGAATCATGAATGAATCACAAATTATTATTGAAATGCACTCAAATGGTTATTTTAACAATCCAGAGATTTTTTACCTTAATTTGTTCAGTAAACAGACCCAGACCTGATTCCACGTAGAGATCATTTTTCCTGATTTTAGAAAAAAAATTCCCCATTAACAACAAATTTTCTATTTAGATGTTCAAGTTTTATACATGTGATTATACTAGATTATAACAGTTTGATCAGTGATGGCAACAAATCAAACCAGGAGTGTAGAAATAAGCCGGAAACCAGAAAAATCAACCGGCTATTTGTGTATGGATATCATGCCTTTTATCCCTACCTAACTACACTGAAAAAAATCCAACTATGTCAGTGTTGTTCATAATTTCTTGCTTTATCTTAATCAGGCTGATCACTAATTCCTTTATTTTCCCTGTGCATTCAAACGAAATCCTTTATTTTTGAAAAATTATGTTTTAGAAAGAAATCCTAATTTAGCACAAATTTTCCTTATTCTATTATACTATTTAAAACACTGAGAAAAATTGTTATGACTCTTCGGTCAGGTGGTTATGGTTTCAGACTAGTAATCCCTAGCCCATAATAGTTGCAAGTTTGAATCCCATCTGAAAACAAACTCCTATGAGGAAGCTGCCCAACTAGCTTACAAGGCCAGTGTTTCTACACAAGGGTATAACTAAGGCCTCCTTCTGTAAAAGCTGGAAAAGTTGCCAAATGACCTTGACCCCCAAAACATAAAATTGAGGGCCAAGATGGCCCTTTTTCGCTCACTTGAGTGAAGATTGCAACATCTATGGTTTTCCAGTGATTTGACCTGGTGACCTAGTTTTTAACCTGAGTTGACCCATGTCCAACCTGTTCATGATATCATTAATATAAACATTCTGACAAAGCTTGGGGAAGATCCAATAAAAATAATGTTACATATGCAAGGGGAGGGTGTAGGGGGTTAGCACCTCCAGCTGGTAGGGTCCAGGAATCTTTTTAAAATTAGAACTAAAATGGTGAGCTTTGAGGTGTATTTGGAGGGATTAGGGGCACTGAATACGATTTATCTGATGCATACATTTTAATTCAAAGCACATTTATTGGGTCTAATTAAGGTCTAACCCCTCAGCTTTCAACTAAGATTCATTCTTGGCTATAACTATACTAATACTTTTCAAATTGATGGTACACACATGTGTAAGTGCGTACCACTGTCTACTCCCTTGAACAGCATACATTGTTACTATTTTCACAACTAGTCCAGTTATATTAAGGCCTTACTTTTATCCAAGAACGTGTCGGGAGGTTTGGAATTTGTTGATGAAGGATGTGCGTGCGCTGGTGGAGGTACCACACTAATTAACTGTGGGTCTGTGGCGCTCTGCGAGGACATTGACATATGAGCTTGAGGAGCAGGTAATGGGGCACCTTGTGACCACACGCTGGTCACTCCAGCCATGGCTAGTTGAGCTGCCAGGTCATTTTCCTCCTTCAATGTTGATGCAGTTTCCATAGTTACATAGAAATTGCGTTAAATACAGTTTTACAGTTTAGCCTGTGCTGGTTATTTTATTCACCACAGATTCACCAAAACAGCGCGAGCTAAATAAAAATTCAACTTTCATCTTGGAACAGTCCAGATGGTACGCTCTTAAGCATACACAGCCGTTCATACGAGCCCAAAGAGTTTATCACTTATGGACTAATTAAATTTTATTCAGCAGGTTCCTCAATTCTTCTGTCCACAATAAACTTGATTTGAAATTAAAATCCAACAGAGTTTCAACTAAAAGAGAATAGCACCAGTTCATCAAACATGTAACAAACAAAACAAATCATATATCACAGTGGTGTAGTTGTATATCACATGCAATATTGTATTGCTCTTGAAGCTGTAATTACATCCAAGGGAGACAATTCTATCCAGTGATCACACAAGTAAACAGGACTTATCTCTCACAGGAAAATCTGAACCTGTAACAATAAAGGTCACTATAATCATGGCTTATCATTGTATGGTAAATAAAAACATTTCAGAATATATAATATACACAGTGTTCCCACTCACTTCTGAAATTGAGTGTAAGCTTACCCCTTAGGTCTGAAATCTGGGGGTAAGAGAAGTATTTTGGGGGAATGAACATTTTTTTTAAAAGAAACATATGTATGCGCATACATTGTACATTTACACAAGATTCTTTATGTGAGTGGGAACACTGACAAAGAATACATGTAACTCCTGTATTTTTTTCTTTAATGAAATAGAATTTCATAATTCAAAGTCATCAACTTAAACTTAATATCAACAGTCTGCTAAAAACACTTGCTCAGGCTATAAAACGCTAGCTAACTTGTAATTTGACCACTGCATTATTTTAAACTGATTTTTTATTAATGACCAATCAAACTGTGTGTTTCAGTGTTCCCAATAACGTAAAATCTTGCGTAAATCCCGCAATAAAATCGGAAATCACGCAACACATTTTGACATGGTGCGAGATCGTACGCGTACGAATATGTTTAGGGACAAAACCCCGATTTTCTGGAAACACCCATTACGATGTATGCGTATACATATCTATTTTTTTAAAACGTTCATGCCCCCCAAAATACTTCTCTTACCCCCAAATTTCAGACCTAACGGGTAAGCGTACCCCCAATTTCAGAGGTGAATGGGAACGCTGGTGTTTTCATATTCTGCGAAATACAGTCATCTGTTTCTGGTATGACAACATGATTTCCGAGGCAATAAAAAATCAGTCAGGCTACAGAAAACTCGCTAACATGTAGTCTGACCAGGCAGAGAGTTCAGGTGAAGATAAAGATTCAGATAACTGTTCAGGAGATTAAGAAGTCAGCAACCAAGAAGTGAAAGAAAATTTTATAAATTTTATAATCTCGGCTGTGGCAGATCATACCCTTCCATGAAAATTTGAAAAAATGTCGATTTTCTTCCACATGCAAAGAAGTTACCGGCTCCTTGTGGAAGGGTAAGTCAGTACTGGTTGGTATATAGTCCAGGAAAACTGGTTAGGTGAACCAGTCGCCGTATATAACTGAAAAATTATTGAAAAATGGTGTTAAACCCAGTGAAACAAACAAACAAACAATATGCTATTCAGTATTGAATTATAAGCATAAAACATGAATCTTTGATTTCAGTGTTTTTGTATCATTATTCTTAATTCGGATTTAAAATTTTGATTTTTTATGATATGTATAAACATGAAGGCCAATACTGGAAAAAAAATTGTGCTGACTGAATCAAGGATTTGTTTGTTTGTTTCACTGGGTTTAATGCCGTTTTTCAACAATTCTTTCAATAGTCTTTCAATAGTTTTAATTAATTTGGATCATGACGGGAAATTATATGAAAGATTTTTAAGAATTCATGAGTTTTGATCTTTTTCCTAAAAATGCTGCTATAATCGATCTGAAGTTGTGATGGAGAGTAATACACCTTATATAGCCTAACATTAGTGTATAGTTATACCAGTTCCTAGACAGTGATGTTTTTCACATTTTCGGAAAGGTACTGGTACCAAACGAATTTTGGGAAAAAATCAATCGTTTTGAACTGATATAGGTGTTTTTTTTTAATGTTAGTATATATATATATATATATATATATATATATATATATATATATAAATACACACACACACACACACAAAATAAACCAGCCAGCTTTAAGATACGAAAAAAAATTGTGACCCAGTTTGAACAATGCTTTAATACTGTACAACTGGACAATCTAAGCCATAGTTTTAATTATCAATCGAAATTTTGCAAACAAATGAGCATGATACAGTGACCAAATTAATTATTAACAGATTCCACGATGATAATGATTAGTGTACAAGCATACATGGTGCATATCTCCATGTACAGGGAGTAATAGCAGCTTTAAACTTTCTGCCAAAATCTGGACGGGCTAAATTTTTGCTTAAGTTAATATTGACACCTTCTTACTTTTTAGCATAGAGACTGGAGTCCTCTGAATCTGTTTTATAAACCATACTGGATGAACCAACTGGACCTCAATAGGGGGCCAATATTTTGTATAATAAAAACCAGTGTCACAAAACAACTGACTACAAAAATGCTACAATCCCCAAAAAATTAGTTTAAACACCACTGATTTTCAATTCTGATCATTCTTCAAATAAAATAACCATGAAAGTTTCACAGTTTTCATTCTAACAGTTCAGAAAATAACTTTAAAAAGAACTGAATTCATTTTTAAGTGAAACTTTTGTAGCTCGAGTAAAATCATAATATAATATGTTTGCGAAGTTTAACAAGAAAACGAAACTAACAGATGCAGTTCAACAAGAGCACTGTATGAAAGAAATGTAAAAAGCCTTTAGAAAATAATAATAACATAAGGTATAGAATTACATTCAAGTACAACAAACAGACAAGCTTATTCAAATTTACTCGTTAAAGAGAAGCTATACAATTGTCACGCATGTCTCAGATTTTACATGTTGTAGACAGACGGAAGGTTTGTGAATACAAACTGAGAGTTTAATAACCAGATGGGTTTAAAACAGTTAACATAGTAACAATAACCGAACTAAACATTGCAGTGTGCAGTGAGACACGAGTGCAGCTGGTATGTCTAGCCAGTTATAGCCAACCAACCTACTGACCTAATTAAAATACATTAAACTGATCAATGTATAAATCGCTGAATATACATGCTGATACAGTATCTTGACAATTTGAGCTAAAACTTCAATTAAAAACACAATTCTACAAGAAATCAAGTTGGGTTAGGATATGAAGACCCTGTAATGAAGTCAGACGTGGCTCACAACTGCTGATGTATTGACAACTCAGACTATTGACAATTGCAAGTGAAGGTCATATACAAATTATAGCAGATTCATTACTAAACCCCCGCCCAATTAAAACACATGTGTCGCCCACTCACCTAGGTATACAAGTCTATTTTACCTGTCTATCGAATCCTGAATCACTGTAGCTTTGAATAGCATCCGTTTCAGACCCTGAAACCCCAGAAATGTACACGAAAATGGGGTAAATTTCATGTATAGTCTATATATGTCCCACATATACAAAACCGTCCGTCATGTACATTCCGCAGTTGGTAAGCTTGACCCCAACTGTCTGGCGTTCGTCTGCGCAACCGTTATGACCCGGATATAATAATTATTGCTGCTTTAAAAGGAGACGGTGTACACCTGTGTGTAGAAATGTATGTCTGAAACGTAGCACAAGTCAAATATATAATTTAAATCACTGGCTTCAGCGACTGGGGATGAAACATTGATAATAAATATTAGTTTCTGAAAACTACGACGAACTTTCCCGGAAGTTATTCTAGCATAACTCCTACAAGAAGAGTATTTGGGACGTATCACTTACCTCCCTTACTTCGCAGCGCTCTGGTTTAAAACTTACGTCGGCTTCAAAACAGAAAGTTATATTTTCGTTTCTCGCTCTAAGATGTCCTGATTAACTTAAAAATTCTGAATTTTGAAACAAAACTAACTGGTCTAAAGTTGAAGCAATATCTGTCCTAAATAGAAAGTACAAAGTGTTGAAATATAGCGCGAAATCACTACTTCATAAATTGACACAGTAAAAACTCTTTTTTGCCATCTTTGAGATCCCCCTGAAAAAAAAACTTTCACACCAAAAAATAAATCATAATACTTTGACGGTTTCATTAACAAGCTAAAATACAGAGGCAAATTGAAAAAAAAAACTAGTCCAAAAATAAGGGTACTGCATTCTAATATCGCAGTATATTTATCATTGAAACGTTCTGCTTTGTACCTGTATGTATACACGCGTGTTTTTATTGAGTTAATTGTTTCCTTGATATAAGTAATAGATAGTCAGACTTATTTTGTAAGCATGCGATTGAAATACTAGTACACAGGGAGGTTGTGTTCACCTAGTTGTGATGAAACTATATATTTTTTTCTAAAGCCTGTAGTTTAAACTAGTACATAAAGTTTAACATTTTAAAAGTTTTTTGAATGTTTCACAGGCTCAATGAATAATTTCCTCGTAATCCCATGTTTTTGGTAGAGTTCACCCAGTTTGGGTTAGAGTTACTCCCTGTTCGTGGTAGAGTTCTCCCCAGTTTGTAGTAGTTTCCCCCTGCCTGTAGTAAACTTCCCTCCAGTTATTGGTAGAGTTTCTCTCTGTTTGTGGTAGAGTTTCTCCCTGTTTGTGGTAGAGTTTCTCCCTGTCTGTGGTAGAATTTCTCCCTGTCTGTGGTAGAGTTTCTCCCTGTTTGTGGTAGAGTTTCTCCCTGTTTGTAGTTTAGTTCTCCCAGTTTGTGGTGGAGTTTCTTCCTGTTTGTGATAGAGTTTCTCCCTGTGTATGGTAGGGTCCCCCCCCGTTTGTAGTAGAGTTTCTCCCTGTTTGTGGTAGACTTTCTCCCTGTTTGTAGTTTAGTTCTCCCAGTTTGTGGTGGAGTTTCTTCCTGTTTGTGATAGAGTTTCTCCCTGTGTATGGTAGGGTCCCCCCCCGTTTGTGGTAGAGTTTCTCCCTGTCTGTGGTAGTTTCTCCCTATTTGTGGTACAGTTTCTCCCAGTTTCTGTTAGAGTTTCTCCCAGTTTGAAGTAGATTTTCTCCCAGCATGTGGTGGAGTTTCTCCCTGTTTGTGGTGGAGTTTCACCCTGTTTGTGGTAAAGTTTAATCATTTTTACCCACTGGTCGTGTTTATATTTGTACTGTCTTACTGCGGGACATTATGATCATGATTACTGATCAGGATCAGTAGACGCTTGCAGATTTTTGCTTTATATAGCCAATTTTTGTGCCTTGTTTATTCGTTTGCCTCTTTACAAGCACATATGTACTGTTGTATTCAAATTGCTGTAAAGCAAAGCATTATGAAGGGGACACTTGGTATATTGTTTTAAAGTTCTTGCGGGGTTCTGGGGCAAATCATAGATGAAACATACAGCTTGGCTCATCACGAAAAAGAGGAACCAATAAATATATATTTGTGCTAGCTTGCGTTTTATACTGACTACTTAAAATCAAGACAAGAAAAGTTAAAAATTCACGAGAAAAATGTCCTGATTTGCATTTTGAAAGTGAAAGTAGATACAATGTGTACACCCGAGTCACCTGGTAGGTGAACAAGAATACAGGTTAGTACAGGTAGTTTAACAAGAATACAGGTTAGTACTGGTAGTTTAACAAGAATACAGGTTAGTACTGGTAAGAGAACAAGAATACAGGTCAGTACTGGTAGGTTGACAAGAATACAGGTTAGTACTGGTAAGAGAACAAGAATACAGGTTAGTACTGGTAGGTGAACAAGAATACAGGTTAGTACTGGTAAGAGAACAAGAATACAGGTTAGTACAGGTAGGTGAACAAGAATACAGGTTAGTACTGATAGTTTAACAAGAATACAGGTTAGTACAGGTAGGTGAACAAGAATACAGGTTAGTACTGATAGTTTAACAAGAATACAGGTTAGTACAGGTAGGTGACCAAGAATACAGGTTAATACTGGTAGGTTGACAAGAATACTGGTTAGTACAGGTTGGTTGACAAGAATACTGGTTAGTACTGGTAGGTTGACAATAACACAGGTTGGTAGTGTTAGGTTGACAAGAATACTGGTTAGTACTGGTAGGTTGACAAGAATACTGGTTAGTACTGGTAGGTTGACAAGAATACTGGTAAGTACTGGCAGGTGAACCAGGAACGCTGGTTAGTACTGGTAGGTGAACCAGGAACACGTGTTAGTGCCAATAGGTAAACAGGGAAACAGGTTAGTGCAGGCAGGCATGTATACCTATTTTTATTATACATTTTTTGGCATTTTATGAATTAAGAAACTAAACACAGTGTCAAAAACTGTAAATTTCAGACTAACTATTTGCACATTTCCTTTTTCGGTAAAGAAAGAAAAGCCCTAAAAAGTCACTAATGAAGAAGCTGTCAGTGGTACAACCCAGGCGTATATCTGGAGTCTTCCATCAGTGCTAAAGCTGGAAAAGTTCTTATAGCGACGTTATAGTTATCCCATTAATATGATGGAGGAGAAAGCAATTTTCCATTGATGTAATGAGATTTTTATTGTCATTCATTTTTCAACATATACAATAAAATAACATCAAAAAATTATCAATAAGAACTCTCTCCCATATTTAGGAAACTCTCTTTTTCAGCAAAGATTATAATGGTTGCTGCCTAGTCTCTTCACATGATAAAACAACACTTCAAGATTTTACTTTTAAAAGGGTAAAATAAGTTTAGATTTATAGTACGATTATATTGTGTCACTAACTTTATAACACAAATTAAAAGATCATTCATCTTAGAAAAAATATCTGGATTTTTATGTTGTTGCAAATAAGTACAAGAGGCCTTTAGCAAACTGTACGATCTCACTCCCACCGAGTTTTGATTCCCCGTACACTCGGTCAACAAACGTTATTGGCACTTCACCGATCGTGAATCCAAGCTGTCGTGCTCGAATTATCATCTCCATTTGAAACACGTAACCCTTGGAAACACATGCATTCACGAGCTTTTCAAGAACATCTTTGCGATAAAGTCTGAAACTTCCAGTGAGATCAGAAGCCCCTGGACGTAACAAGATCTGAGTTACAAAGTTCGCACCGCGGCTAATCACTTTTCGTTTCAAGTCCCAGCCATATACACCTCCTGAGCCAACGTAACGTGTTCCAGACACCACATCAAGATTTTGAGCTTTCTGTTTGTTAATGAATTCTGGGATAAATTTTGGATGATGTGACAGATCAGCGTCCATGATGATGATAAAGTTTCCAGTAGCATGTTTGATACCATGAATGTAAGCAGTACCGAGACCAAGTTTCTTCTCCCGTGGTCTGAGAACTATTTTTTTATCACCATAAATCTTCTGAAGTTGCTTAGCAACATCTAACGTTTTGTCAGGACTACCATCATCAATGATTATAATTTCATAATCAAAGTTGGATTCTGACAAATATTTTACTAGTAACCAAATAATAATAGGTAGATTTTCCCTCTCATTGTAGGTTGGTAAAAGAATGGAGTACTTGTCTCCTTCATCACTCATGATGGAATTTGTCTGAAGCAGAATAAAGTAATGTTTGTAAGATAATAACTACATGAAAGATGAACTCAGCAAGACTTTGAAAAAAAAGCTTAGAAAAACTTCCCAGTTTCCACTTACCCATCTTTTGGCCTGTTTTCTTGCTTGCATTTTAATATGGAACTACAGTAAAACCTGTGAACAAAGGCCACCTGCGAGACGACGAAATATGGCCTTCACTGACAGATGGACTTTGTTCAGAGGTTAGTTTGTTCCAAATCATGAGTTTTTTCAAATACTGGCCAAATATATGCCATTATAGGCCTAATTATTGCATCGCAGTTCAAAACATTTTGTTAATTAATAGAGCAACATGCTATTATATATTTTTGGTTGGTATACGTGACAAACACCTTTGAGTCAGTGTCACCTGAGACTATCATACGCATATGCCTGTATAATGATCACAGGTGTCATCAGAATATAATTGAATCATTGTCGTTTTTAATTCAACACTTAAACCTGCACATCAATTAGAACTGATACATCATGAACTTGTTTGGTAGTTTCAGATCTAGGCAGTGAATTACATGTACCAAACTTCAATGCAGCACTCAAAGAGAGAAATTATATGTATAGCATAAAATGTTATCAATAATCAGTGTTCCGTCTGTAAATAGCATTTATATAAATTTTAAAAACATTTGATAGCTGTGTAATTTGTCACTGTAATTAATTTAATTCCAAACAAATTAATTGTCCTTTAATCAATTACCATGCAATCAAGCCCTGATCAGACATAGTCACTTTAGAAATTCGTAAACTGACCGAATCGTTGCGGGCGAACCAACGTGGGGACGAAACCAGAGTTGTTACTAATAACTTAGAATAAAATCAATACTACGACAAAGTCGATCCCTCTCAGTCAAAAATTAGGATAGAAACAAAATGAAAGAGGGTAGATTGTACAAACATACAGACCACGAAATGTACAAAATACATTCCTCACCTGTCAACGTTGCAAACCCACAGCTGGTACCTTTTATCAATGGCGATAGGAACCAAGAATATCATAATAAAGTCGCCTCACCCGGAGTATGAAACTTACGTATTTTTGTGTCCATTCTGGGGTAGAGAAATGGATCAGAATAGTGTTGTGTCAATAAAAATGATAATATGAATTTTGGCAATATCTTTATTTTTAACTTTTTTTCAAAATTAAAGTCGCTAAATAACTGTAATACAGTATACGGTTTTATTCTAAGAAGCCGGGATTTTATTGTCAACCGATTTATGAAACGGCTTATTTGATTGGCTAAAATTGAAAGCGGAAGTTATCAAGGGACGTAATTCCCGGACTTTTTGAATACACAAAGAACACGCAATATGATTTCAGATCTATGTATTCTGTAGAAAGATGATGCATTTTTCTTCCATAACCGACATTTTGTCACCAATCTTCGTCATATTTTGGTAGGTGGTCTATTTCTTCATTAGATTCGATTAGACAAAGAATTGATTGTATGTTTAGTAGGATGCTGTTTGGTCTATCACTATAGTATCAGTGTCGCTCACTGTATCGTGTATGCTAATCTACTGTTTGATCCAAAATATTTTTAGCACGTCCAACTGGACTATTTAAGAAGAAAGCTCTTTGATAATACAGTCTGTGATATATTCTCTGTATTCCATATTCACAGATAGTGAAAAAAATGAAATGATTAATTGAAAAGTGAATATTTACTATATATATTAGACTTGCTCAATTGAACATTTTTACTTAGTTTGGTTTTCTTTAAATATTTCTCTATTGTAATGAACCCAATTAAATAGATCCTGTTTGTATCACTATCAGCATTTAATGATATATAAAGAAGTTACAATTTTGCTTTGGGTAAAAATTAGTTATAGGTTTTTTATTCAATTTTCGGAAAGGGTCCAGGTCCGGTCTTATGGGGAAAATGTGTGGTTTGATGACATAACTCATTAACTGGGAACTTATTAGGTCGGGGATTTATTTTCGATTGGGAAAGGTCTGTTTACTGGACCCAAACAAAGAAGGAAAAAATTGCTGAGTTTGTTTATTTCTCTTTACTTACAGCTATCTAATTGCTTGATTAGTACTTGAAATAAAGAGACAGATTAAAGATTAAAATTATTGACCCTTTTTCTTGCATTCATATTTCATTAATTGTTAAATATTATTATAAATAACACGTACTGGTATAAATTGTCAACATGGCCTGTTCTGTGCATTTTGTATGTATACACAAATATAGCTTACTTTCTTTGATACTTGACTGATAAAATTTATGTCAATTTATTCTTTCTCAAGCTTCCCGTATTCTAAAATATACCATTTTACAATTTATCCGTATATTATTCAATAATATAATTGATTGTCCTAAATGATTTATTGTATCACATAATGAGATATTTATATAATATTTAAAAATCTAGGTGACCAGTTATAAAAGTCAGACAGTGTATATGTAACTTCATAGTGGAAAGTTTCAGCCCCATCATTAAATACACACAATGCACACTTAATTATCCTAAGGCCAGTGTGTCTTTGTTAACTTGTGTGTATACATAAGTCAAATGTTAGGGTAAACTTGTCACCATAGCAACATTTTATCTTTATTTCAGGTGTTAGAAACACCTTACTACTAGTTTACCTTGAGGATTAATTTTTGTATGTAGTGTGAAATACACTGTTTGCCTTAGGTCTGCATATTAGATTTTACCTAGATTACAGACATTATTTATCTTATCTTTGTGGTGAAATCTGTTAAGTAAATCATGATGAAAATGGCCTCAGATTTTTCTTTAGTATTAGATATTTTGTGCACACTAATCTTTAGAGTGTTTGGGTAATTTTTTAGATATTTTCAAAAAAAAAACAGGTGCCTCTGGTAGATTTTCTCGTTCACGTTAAACTGCACACTTTGGACATTTCAGAAATTTTATGGCTGATTCCTACTGTTGGTGTTGCCAGAAATCTCATGAGAAGCGAATAATAAATGAATAAATGACAATAAAACTATCTGGCCTGAATTGTAGAATTGTATTTTCTGTTTTGAGCTGTTAGCATAGTTCAGTATAGAATTATGATTCATTATACTGCTAGTTAGAAAACACACCATTGCTTATCTAAGTGTCTTTTGATGTTTGTGGTTAAATTGAATTAATATTTATTAGTCTTGATTTTTTTTTTAATCTTCATCGTTTGTCACAGAAGTTAAGAGCAAATATTTGAAGTATTTTGACCCTCAACTTTTGAGCATCCTGTTAAAAAATAACAAAGCCTGGACTGTCCTATTTCCTTCCAATTTTCTTCTTCTGTGTCCAATTATTGTGTCAAGTTATTTTAAATTACTGATTCTGTATAAACACACTGGGTATCTTGCAGTTATGATAATTGGATAAAAAAGGCAATTATGGGTGCCCTTTGTGTATGCAAGCTGACTTTCTTTATAGCTTAAAAAGGTGTGAAATACTTTCGGGGTATTGAGTGTGCATTTTTCTGTGATGATGTAACTTAGTAAAATGTGGTAAATATAGATCTAGATACAGGGATTTCTTGGTGATGGAGATTTGTCAAATGCGAAAAATTTTAGCTTTTTTCTAAGGTAAAATCATTAACTTATTTTTAATGCTCGGGGATAATTGACACATAATTATTAGTAAATGATGAAAAAGTATGTGTTGAAATTTATACAATCACTCAGACTTTATTCAGAAGCTGTGAAGGGGGGGGCTCTTTGGTCAGGTGGCTATGGTCTTTGATTTGTAATCACTTGCCCATCACCACTGTGAGTTAGAATCCCACGATAAATTTCACAGATAGCTTATGGAAGGTTGGTGGTTCTACCCGGATGTTTGCTTGGAAGCCTCGGTGCTTTCATGAACTGGTTTGATATATTTTCAATACTCAAACCAGAGTATTTTATTTTATATACTGTCGTAGCATTGTTATATAATGAAATAAAATCATTAATTTGTTGTGTTGCCTTTTTTTCAGAACTATATTGATCAGGATGTCTGTGAAACGTTCCTCTACCACTGACGCAGTTTATCCTCTAAAAAAGAGAGCATTACTTGAGCATAGAAAGCTTCATGAAGCAGAAAACTGTGGTACCAGTTTGGAACGTGGAGTCTACCAAGATGCAACTGGTTGCTATGGAAATGGAATTGAAGTTACCGGAGCTGGGGATTTTACGAAGACATCAGACAGTGGAATTATTGATACATGTCTGCCTATCTCCCGGGAAACATCTCCTACATCAGAACAGACCCCTCCCGACTACCAAACCCCTGAACGAGTACCCTTATCATTAAGGAACAATTACAAACTGATATCAAAGCCCCTTTTTCCATCTAGTGACAGTGAAAAGATCACAAACCAAGAAGTACGAAGTACTGAAGACACACGCGAAATCAATGAACAGCCAACGAAATTTGCTCAGTTGAACCAAAATATTCTGGATACTGAAGGGAACTCTGCTGACACAGATATTGTACCTCGTCCAGACATGGTCAGGAAAAATTTGACATTACTTAGTGACTTAACAGCAGAAAGGTCTGATGTGCCATACAATAAACTGAAGGAAATCCCAAAAAATATAGTCTGTGATAAGTTTGATCAAAATGAGGCTACTGTCCAAAAGCGGGAGGTTAATGTTCAAAAGTGGGAGGTTAATGTTCAAAAGAAGGATGTTTCACTGCACAATGCCTTGAAAATCTCTAACTTAGCCAACATAGCAGAAAGCACTGACAAGATGGAGTGCAAGGTCTGTGGTTTGGAGTTTGTCACACAGAGTCAACTTATTCACCATGCAAAGCAACATCGTGATATTATTCGCTGTTGGAAATGCAGGGAAGAATTTCCAAGTGCAGAAAGGTTAAACTTTCATATGAAACTTGAACACAAGGGAGAGAATCCATACAAGTGTGAGACGTGTTCTCGAGAGTTCACTCAATACAACAACCTCCGACGACATCAACGCGTTCATCGAGAAAATTTGTACAAGTGTAATTTGTGCGATCGCGAGTTTAATGAGGAATTTTACTTGAAGATGCACATGGGTACACATACAGGAAACAGAGTGTACAGCTGTGGTGTCTGCCGTGCTGAATTTCCTTCGAATCATGATCTCAAAATGCACGTTAAAACACATTCTCCATCACTTTTACATACGTGTACCGTGTGCGGAAAGTCATTTAGCAAAGCTTGTGTTTTACGGCAACATAAAAAGTGTCACTCGGGGCAACGACCTCACAAATGTTCTGTTTGTGAAAAAACATTCATTCATCGCCATCATTTAACAATGCATATGAAATCCCACACTGATGAAGAAAGAAAAATTGCTGACCAGCAAAAAGTAGAATCATTGGGTAGTGAAGATAAAAACACGGTTGAAGGTAAGAAAGAACATGAAAATGATGTAAATTCATCGAAAGAAATGAGCTATGAAAACAAAAATTCAGAAAACTTATTGACTGATTCAGCTGAAAAGTGTCATAAGAAATCCAGTGTTACTTGTAACAAGAACTTATTTAAACAATTCTTGAACATTCCACAAAACATAGAAGCGGCAAAGAGTGGTAAATTGGAAAAAAGTTGCTGGAGAGGAAAATCATCTATGGCTCATTCAACTGAACAGTCACAGTTCAGTTCCAATGGACATGTACAGCCTTTATGCCAGGAGTCACGTCCAGTCAATTTTAGTTATACGATGAACACAATGTACCCAGTCCCCTACCACTCGCTACAGAATATATCTCTTGCCCACAATCAGATGCATCCTAGTTTTGTTCACCCAATGTTTCCTGGCTCAACTCATTTGTACGGTGATTTATATAAACAATACACGGAGCAGGTTCAATCTTACATAAATAATGTGTACATGATGAACCTTTTGTCTCAAACTGCCAAGTTACAAACTTTTCAAGGTCAGGGTTATAGTGGTCTGCAAGGTGAAGGTCACAAACTGTCTCATAGTCGAACACAGTTGTCAGCAGGTAATAATACTGTGTTACAGGATCAGTGCAATACCAAAATGAGGGGTGAAGGTCATATTCTGTCTCAAGACAAAGGTCAGCAATTATCAGATAAAGCTCAACAAATTAGTAATCAAGGTCAAGATGATTCTTCCCTGAATGTAATTAATGCAACCAAAAATGTCCCAGATGTGAAGCAAAGTGAACCAACATCAATAGATCCATCTGCAGCAAATTTTGACGTGATAATCAGAGATGAACACGTAGAAGTTTGCGTTGTAAAATGCGTTGATGATGAAACCATTCGGACTTGTAGTCTGGATAGTTCTAATGTGAAGGTCTTTTCTAACACTGATGAACACGAAATAGCTAAAGAAATGATTAAAATGTCAACTGGTTTAAATTGTGGAACTGAAGATGTTGATGATAAACCACAGATTGCCTCTGAAAGTGCAGAAAATGAGAAAAACGTTAATCATGTGAAGACCACTCAAGAAATAAATTTTGTTTCATACATAAATGGGATGATTGAGGATACTCTGAAAAAACATTCAACACCTGATGCAAGTAATGAAAACGAGTTGAATGTTGAATGCAAGGAACTTCGGGGTAAATCTGATTCTAAAAGTAATGACTCTAATCAGTCTGAAATTCTTGAACAAGTGCCTGGAAACAATTTATGTGTGTTGAGCAATATTAATGATTCGAATGAAAAACAAAGGGGAAAAGATGACGGAAGTAATTTACATCATCAGCAAACATCAATGCAGAATCCTAGAACTTGCAGAGGTATTGAAAATAATCATATCATTAGGGCAGATGACAGATTATCAATTAGTACTTCAGTTTCTAATGGTTACACTAGTTCTACAAATATTGTTGCTTGTGTTCAACAGTCACCATGGCAAACATCTCAGTATCGTTACATTCTATCTCAGAGCTCTGATTCAAATAATTCTGGACCAGCTTTAGTGGGAAAGGTAGAAGAAGCAGAAAAAAATGTAACATATGTTGAAGTTAGAAATCACTTGCCATGGATGAAGAAACATGACGAAACTCAAAAAGACTCATTTGAAGAACCTGAAAGTGACCCTGGAGAAAGAAGTCATGGAAATGATTTATATCATAATGAAAGTAATAGAATAAATGAATATGAAACAGAAGGTATTGACAAGTTTGATGCATGTAATGAGGAGGAAGTAGTTTCAATTTCTGAAAATGGATGTTGTAGGAAAGAAAACCTTGAAGAAGTTGGTAAAACTTCTGAATTTCTTCATAAATTGCATGTTGATATTGAAGGGAAAATTGACAATTTCCATGGCACTAACAACAGTCCAACTTCAGATCTTGGAGAAAAGAGGTTAGAAATTGATGTAGAAATTGATGAAGAAATTGATGGAAATGATGAAGTGAAACCATCTGAAAAAGTAAACATTTCTGCTTTGAATGTTTTAAGGAATGACAATTCTCTTTGGAACAGTGATGAATCTGTTGGTAGAGCTTACATTGTGAACTCCATTAATGGAGCAAATGATCATAAAACTCAAGAAAATACTCATAGTTCATCTGAACATGTTAATGATGTCAATATTAATGAAAGCCAAGCTATCGATCTGCGGACAAAAGTTAGAAATACTGAAGAAATCAAACCTATGATAAGATCTGTGGCTGCAGATGAAAACAAATGTGTGGCGCCTGAATTAAAATCCCCGAGAAAATTGAAATTTCCGCGTGACTTGTATGTGATTAAACGTTCAGATATTCTGAAAAATCGTTCTCATAATGTAGAAGGTCCTTCTACACAATACTGCCCTGAGTGCAGACAGAGTTACTTCATGGAAACGTCAAAGTTCCTGGATCACTTGGCTGCTCACAAGAAAGACAAAAAGACTGAAAATGAAACGACAAAAGAAAAAAGGGAGAAAGATCTGAAGGAACATGGAATGAACGTTACTAGAAGTCCAAAGAGATCCGTGTTAAAACAGATAGATTTGAATTCCCCTACAAAGAAGAAAGTGCATTCTGGGAAGCCAATGCATGCAAACAGTGGTACAAAGGAATCGTTAAAGTTGTACAAATGTGAAATTTGCTCAAGAAGTTTTTCGCTCAAACATAACTTAAATAGACACAAAATTTGTCATAATTCTAAACAACATGAATGTAACATTTGTGGTCGAAGTTTTAAAGAACAGTTTTATCTTAAAATGCACATGAAAGTTCACATTGATGAATCTAAACAACTTTGTGATGTTTGTGGACAAAATGTATTGAAATCCGATTTTGAAGAACACACAAATGAACATTTTTACTACATGGCGGAGAATCCAACGTACAGTCAGATCGGTGATAGAGTACGAGAAATCCTACACACCCAAAAATCTAGTCCTGAAGTATTGAAAGGAGAATCTGTTCTTTTTGAACAGATAACAAAGTTTCCAAATATGAAAGGAACTCTCGATGAACTAGCTGAACTTATGAAATTGACAAAATCCAGTCACATGACTGGAGTTGTCCCCCTTGATAAAATGTGAATACAAATGTAAATCATTCACATGACTGGAGTTGTCCCCCTTGACAAAATGTGAATACAAATGTAAATTAGTCACATGACTGGAGTTGTCCCCCTAGATAAAATGTAAATACAAATGTAAATCAGTCAGTGACTAGAAATGTGAATAAATTATGATTGCAATATATCTTTCATTAATATTACACTTAATGATATTTTTTTTATTATTTCCTGCCACCAAAGATGTTTTTTATCTTTTATTTTTTTTTACTTCAATTTTTATTGATTTTAAAACTTTATGTTATTTTTTCCAACTTCAATGATTGATTTTTCATCAATTTTCCTCCAAATTCTATGTGACATCTTTTTTTTCTTGTATTACAATATTTGTTTTATTTTATCATAGACAACATGGTCCATCTGTTTTTAACATTCCTAATGTGTTGAAATTTTTAGCCAAAACAATGTGTAATTATTTTTCAGTTGTACCAAAGACTCTCAAAGTTGTCCTGATCAGTTCACTGTTCTCCTGTCACATGGTTTGTGTGTTATTTTAGCAGTGCTGACAATTTGTGAAATATCATTTCATAAACAGCCCAAAGAATTTAATTATTTTTCCCCTTGGGTCTAAAACAATGTTTTTTTTGAAAATGTATTTACCTGCTTGTCTTTATTTTATGTATAAGGATTTTTTTCTCTAAATTTTTCTGTTTTCAATTTGGTATGACACTGTGCGCACCAATTGTTTTGACACGCGGTACAATTTTAAAGGATTTTTGTACTAATTACAGTCACAATATAAAATACAAGGATCCAGGATTTTCCATACATGATTGAGGGTGTTTATCATGGGAGGATGTTTATCATGGGAGGATGTTTATCATGGGAGGGTGTTTGTCATGGGAGGATGTTTATCATGGGAGGGTGTTTGTCATGGGATGATGTGTATATCATTTTGGATGTTAATCATGGGGTGATGTTAATATCATTTAGGATGTTTATCATGGGAGGGTGTTTATATAATTTAGTATGTTTATCATGGGAGGGTGTTTATATAATTTAGGATGTTTATCATGGGAGGGTGTTTATATGATTAAGAGTGTTTATCATGGGAGGGTGTTTATCATGGGGTGATGTTAATATCATTTAGGATGTTTATCATGGGAGGGTGTTTATATAATTTAGTATGTTTATCATGGGAGGGTGTTTATATAATTTAGGATGTTTATCATGGGAGGGTGTTTATATGATTAAGAGTGTTTATCATGGGAGGGTGTTTATCATGGGGTGATGTTAATATCATTTAGGATGTTTATCATGGGAGGGTGTTTATATAATTTAGTATGTTTATCATGGGAGGGTGTTTATATCATTTTGGATGTTTATCATGGGAGGGTGTTTATATCATTTAGGGTGTTTATCACGGGAGGATGTTTATCACTGGAGGATGGGTATTCATACCACAGAAATTATCTCGAGAGATTTTTCATAGTGGGAGGGTGTTTATCACGAGAGGCATTTATCTTGCGAGGATGAATATTTGGCATGAACTATGGCAGGTTGATAAAATCTTATGCATGTCTCAGCCGTTTCATTTTTTTTTTTAAGTTTGTTAGGGAGCAACCTTTCCTGATTCTTCCTTGTCCTTATATTTTGTGTTAAATGCAACTTTAAAATGCTTTCATAATTTGTGTTCAAACTTGGGTTAGTATTTCGTTGACTATCCTTCCCAAAAGTTTTGACCTTGATCTTTGTGTTAGGTTATGAAGGTCATATCAAGGTCACACTTTTCTTGTAATAATAGTTAATGGGGAGGTGAGTGTGTGTGTTTCTGTCCAAGAACAATAAATGTTTATTCTAGCTTAGGACTTTAGTCTGTAGATGATCAAAATGGCAGCCATTTGTTTATATGTTTATGATTGTATTTGAAAACTAGTGTTGCATAATGTTTTATTTTTACACTTTTTTTGTAGTTTATAGTCAAAGTAATAAAGTTTTATTTTGTAAATAATTGTTTATACATCATTTATGTTCTGTCCTCAATTTCATAAACATCTATTCGTGTTTTAAAGTTATATTTGTGTTGACATGTTTTATTCCTTTCAGTTAAATAGATCTTATTTTTGGAATATTTGTTCCGTAATTAGAATTATTTAGACTTGGTAAGAAAATATGTTATGGAAAATCGCATGACAGAGAATAAGGTTACGTTATCAAAGTGTGGTCAGACCCTGTCTCAAATTCATTCAACACACAGAATTCCAAGGCTTGACAATTATTTTTCAGGCCACTTGACCTGCAGGATGACCAGCTAAGAATTTTTACTAGTTCTGGTGCAATTTGAACTCATTTATTTAGGGTCATTCATCCTGCAGGACGAGTGATATGTAAAGTCCACTCGTCCATGGCCAATTTTCTACTCGTCCGGACCCTAAATTCACTTGTCAATACGAGCTGGCGAGCGGATTATTTTGTGCCCTGCATCCTGAGTCAATTTCTACTCATAATTATGAGCAGACAAGTAGATTTGTCAAGTCCTTAATTTTATGTGGTTTAAAAAATATCGCATTAGTTTAGCATGGAATTCCGTGTGATGCAAGTTTTAAATCTTTATGTATTTTCTAACAAATGATTTGACTGAGAAAAAGTCGAACAGATCAATTTGAGTTCAAATATCCTGACTTATAATTGATTTATTTATGTTGAATATTTTTAAGCTTCAATTTTTGTTCTTAATTTTAGAAATAATGTTGACTGTTCAATTTATGTTATGACAGTTTGTTGTCATTGTGATGTTTGTGCATCAGGCAGATATACAATGTAGAAATATTTGTGGGAGCATGTATTTTTTCTGCTCATTTTTTCTCTACTGGTCAAAGTCTAGAGAACCTGGTGTTTTGTAATGTGTAACATCAGTTTGTCAGTTAACATTATTTTTTTAATCCAATTTATGCATTTATTTTCTGATTTGAATAAAACTAGGCTCAACCATGAATTACATGATTATTCATGATTCTGTGGTGTTGATTTTTATTTTCAATGTTACATTTTTGACATTTTGTTACTAAAAATAGAATAAGTCTGAATTTTTTTATCGATCGAGTTTCCGTTTGGACCGAGACACCTGCCTAGGATGCAGGTATAATAGGACCCATGTGGATTTTGTGTGAAGTAGAAGTCAACATTTTGTTGTGTAGATTTTGATTGTGTGTTCGCATCATATCAAGGTTATCTCCCCTTGTTGTGTAATAGTTAACACACTCAAATTGGGGAATGAACTGTGTTATTTTTTTTTTATATAAAACTTTTCTTGTTGTTGAAAAATATAAACCACACTTTATTGATTGAGTTTTTTCTTACTGAAATTCTCATTAAAAAATAGAGTGGAAAGAATTGGTTTTTTTTTTTAATCTTTAATTTTTAATCTTTGTCTTTTTAATCACTCAGCTAATTGTACGACACGAGTATGAGTGAAACATATGATTCCTTGTTACATGTTGACTGAATATATTATACCTCAGATTCGTTGGTCACATTGTTGTGTTCTGTGTTGATTGTAGTGCAAAATAACTGGACACCATACATGTAGGCGGTCCTTAAAAAATCGTATCATGCTGAACACATTATATTACTTTTAAAACATAGATAAAGCTTAAATGAACGCATAGACACTATTTTGGAGAACCAGTCAGTATAATGTAATAATTATATTTGATTTGATTTTACAAAGAGCTGAAGAAAAATGGTAACCTTGCAATGTTTGTTTAGAAAAAAACGAAAGAAAAATCAACTACAGCAATGGACATACAGTTTGATTGGATATGTTTTGTAAAAAAAATTCTGCTGTTTCTCCCAACTACAAACTGCTCAAGAAGAATTGCATCAAGCTGAATATGTTAAATTACTTTTAAAACTGAACGTATATAAACCTTTAAATGGATGCTTAGACCCTATTTTGAAGAGCCAATCAGCATAGCGTAACGCATGTGTTTATATTTGATAGGATTTTACCAAGAACTAAAGCAAATGTTAACATTATACAAATGTAATGTTTGTTTATAAAAAAAAAACTTCAGCAATGGACATATAGCTTGATCAGATATATTTTGTAAAAAAGATTCTGTTGTTTCACTTAACCACAAACTGTCCTAAAAGAGTTCAGGGATCCACCTCTATTTGTTCTCCGGACATCAGTGATTTGATGTAAACAGTCTATGAAAGCTGCAAAATTTTACCAGATTGGAATGAAACTTGGTGGGAATGTACCGTTTGAATTGTAGGTCATTTTTTTTTTATTCTATTTCTGTGGAAATTGAGAATTTTTACATTCCAATGTGTTTGATTCACAGAAATCAAGGCCAGTATATTTGTTTCAATAAAATCTGGGTGAGTGTGTTAATATTGTTTCAATAACATCTGGGTCTGGTGTCAAATACTATTTATGGTTATATACTGTGTTGTACTTAGTCAAACACTACATATGGTTATACATTATATATTGTGTTGTCTGGTGTCCAAAAGGAATATGGTAGTTTTATATTGTGTTGCCAGGCTTCAAACACTATATATGGTTGATTATACATTATATATTGAATTGTCTGGTGTCAAAAAACAGGTATACCGTAGTTATATACTGTGTTACCAGACCTCAAACACTATATTTAGTTATATGCTGTATTGTGTCACTGTGATACACTATTTCCACATGTGTACCAGCTCTCCATATGTACACATTAAACTATTAAATTATAGTTTAGACGGGATAATTGTATTTATGCCGTGCATGTATTTATCTTGCTAAAACTGGTCCGCGCAAAACTTGGTTTTACTAAGGCAGTACAATTTTGGAATTCTACAAAAGAAACAATTTTTGCATGCATGGACACGGTGGCAAACTTGAAATCAATTCTCACACCACGATAATATCGACCAGCGACCCATTCTGATGCATTATACCGGAAATTAACCAGCGTCTTTCATACACTGACTGTTCTAAATTTTCTGATGACATCCTTCAGTTATCATGGAAAACGGTATAGCTTCTACAAACAAAATCTTAGATGATTATTCTCGCAGCTGACTTCAGACAGAACTTGCTTTATAATTTACACACCCTGTTTAAATGTACAGTTTGTCTTTTGCGGAGATTATATACCGCAATAACACATGGCCCAGTCTCAAATTAAATTGCTAATCCAAGTTGTCAGCCAGCTAACCAATAAACAAGGTTTTATAGTTTTCATGTTCCATGTATAACAGGTAGGTACAAGTAATACTGTAAAACCTCACATTGCAACCACCTCAATATTATGGACCAACTTGTTTTAATGACCACTTCTCGGACTGGCTTTCAATAACTCCCCTGAAATTTAACTTGATAATGAGACCACCTCATTTTAAGGATCGATTGTTTGGGGCCCTAAAGTGGTCTTAATGTCAAGGTTTTACTGTATTGTGATAAATTTGCAAGCCATACACCTGTTTGTCATAAAAATATCCTTATCTAATGGGACAAAGATAAGAAATTTCTGTGTATCATCAAGGACTCTACATTACAATTGTAATTACAATTGCAATGTAGAGTCCCTGATATCATCTGGGACCAATATACACATGTATATATTGGTCCCAGATATCATATAGGAAATTTTATCTGCGTCTCGGTCACATGATGCTTAAAGTTATTGGATCAAGAGAATCATGCACAAACTGTATACGAAATACACGGAAAGATCGCACATCTTATTCAAAATTTGCATGTATGGGTTCCAGAAATATTTATTTAAAGTTTTAAGAATGAGTATTTCCTGAGCCCATTATACATATGTGTATATAACAGTCTAAATACCGGGCCCTACCTCCGTAAAAAAAGTATAAGAAAAGTTCTTTATTCAAGACACAAGTAATAATTCCTAGTCGGCTCAGAATATAACAATGAACGTTATGTAAAGCTATTTACCTACAATGTAATGTATGACATTATTTCGTAAGACGGGTTTAATTCCGGTTTTAAAAATTCGTAGATGTTTAGAGCGTACCTATATGGCACACGTGATTTCTCGAAAGTTCAAAATGGCGGACAACTCTGGTATGAAAATTGATTGTTTGTTAATTTTTTATTTGTCTGTTGGTTCGTGGACCAAATAATTTGTTAATTTAACGATTTTATAAACCTTTAAGGGTTATTTTTTCTGTACATTTGTTACTTTCAGTGACATTATGTAATTTTTTTATTAGATTCCTGTAAATATTTTTTCCCGTTCTGATTTGTGAACGACAAATGAGGTCAAAGTATATGTAGAAGACTGTTGCGATCGTTTGAATTTAAATGAATCTTCCAGTCTGGCTTTTGTTAATTTTTATGAAGTAAAATCCAATCGAATATCTAAAAAACTGTGATCTACGTTTCCCCGCTAATATTATCTGTGAATTTAACTTATTGAAATAATACTTCGAAAAAGGTAAATATTGCAAATAATGTAACAAATGTGTTGTGACAGTTTTATTTGCTCGTTACTCCATACTCTCAATGGAACATTGAGTTACCCACAATCCTTTGCTTTTTGTCTGGAATTTCATGCTGAGTAGTTATTAATCTATTTGATGATTTAGAAATTAGATGTCTTGACCCGATAGCTTTTAAAATCTAATTTTTGGTGTTCATTGCATTGGACCGTGATAGAAGATGAAAATTCCCTGGAAGTATTGTAAACTGAGGAAATTAATATTTTGACGAAAAAATAATTTTGCGCATGCAGCAAATACTTGATATTTATTTGTGTGTACGCGATTGCGGGGATCTTCTAGTTTAAGATCTATGTTAACATATGACATGGATATTTTGATATTGCAGGCTATGTTAGTATGTATTAAACAAAACATGTATGAATGTTTGTGGATGTGATATTTTGGACATATTAGTGAGAATTACTTTATTTAATAACACTTTGTTAAAATACACTGGTATTATAGGGGAAATACACTGGTATTATGGGGGAGAAATACATTGGTATTATTAGGGAAAATACACTGGTATTATGGGGAAAATACACTGGTATTACAGGAAAAAATACATCGGTATTATGGGGGGAAATGCACATGTATTATGGGGGAAAATACACTGGTATTATGGGGGAGAAATACATTGGTATTATTGGGGAAAAATACATTTGTATTATGGGGGAACCAGTATAATCTTTAGCTATGGATGTAGTCTACAGGGTCTTTTTTTTAACTTTGGGGAAAATGACAGTATTTTTTCAAATTTTTTCGCAAAAAGAGGGAAGGAAAACATTAATGTGAACGGAATTTTAGGGGAAAACTGTATGATTTTATAGATTTTTCCAGAGGGGAAAACACCTATAGATGACCACTGCTATAGAAGAAAAAAAACCTGTTCTATGATTCTTAAATAATGCTAGTAAAAGGAGTCAAAGCATTGATTGACAAACATGAAAATGTTATAAATATCCTAAATTTTAAATTACTGAAAAAGGAATATCACTCAGTCAATGTTTGTACTTGAACTGTGAGAATCAATGGCGAAAAAAATTCAGCAAGTGGCAAAAAAATATCAAATTTAGCATAATTTTTTATCTTGGACCATCCCCTCTGTACATGTGGCGGAAAAATATAATGTCCAGTGGAAACCCTGCATTTCTTGTAATGAGTTATGGCTTCTTTTGCCAAAATGTTTTCCACTCTGTAAGAGAAAAATAACCCAATTTTCTTAAATAAATTGATGTTTTGTATATTAGCTTTGAATTTGGAAGTGTCCAAAATATGCTTATGAGGCAAAGGGTTAATTGTAATTCTGTTGATAAATTTATGGCATAAACTTCAACACAAGTAGGAGTGGGCATCTGTTAAAATTAACTGATTCTGAATCAATTCCAATTACATGATTCCGATTCTCACCGATTCCGATTCCAATAAGTGTTTTTTTTATGTAAAATAATAATTGTATATAAAATGTTGCCATACGAGTGACTTTTTCGCCTTTTTACCCCGCATGTTTACAGACACTTTGTGATGACGCCACACATCTCACGAATAACGAGACTTGGGAGGAAAAAACTTCAAGAACTTTTTTATTTATTTATTGCAGATTTCGATGGAGAAACAATTGCTAAAATCTTGTTATGACTAAATATCAACTTATATTTATATTTAAAGAACCGGTCCCTAAAAATTAATCGATTCGGGCGCCAGTCAGAATTTGGATCCGGTACATACTGGTTCCTGAGAACCGGTGCCCACCCGTAAACACAAGTATGAAATATTTCAGGTATGAATCCTTTTGATAAGTGCAAGACATCCGTTCAAGTAAATGGAAAAGACTGGAAATATTACAACCTACCAAGTCTGGGGGACAAACGATATGGTAAGTCTTGTGTTGTTTGAAATAACCTATCTTGACACAAGTAGTTAGTTTTTTGTTTTGACTTAAGGGTCATACTGTTCGAAAACATAAAATTGGTAAACCATTGCAAATATAATTGTTTATGATCATTTGTAAGCATGTATGTCATGATGAGGTTGTAAAAATAAATTTGAATGCAGTAATGTACATAATTCCCCAAAAAGGACTTTTTAGGAGTGGCTTCCTTTTATGACGGCATAGTTTACAGAATGTATATACACATTCATAGGAGCCTAAGGTAGCGTAAGTGTCTTAATACGTAGTGTAGTTTTTGCCGTCTTTGATGCAGGGCTCTCATTTGACCCATAAAATGACATTTTGACATCTGAAATTAGTAAAGTAAGCTTCTGACAATTCGAGAATTAGTTCCTAAGGGTCAAATTCACTATACCTTTAGAAGCAAATTTTGTTGACTCTTCAAATTGTCATCAGCCAAGGGTCATTTTTGAACCTCAACTTTTGACATCTGGTGATCACCCTGCTTTAATACATGTAAGCATCTTACTCCTTTTTGTATGAAAGTTAGATGTACTTTGGGTTTACAAAAAGGGGCCAGTTTGCGGATCTTTCATTTCAGTAAACTTAATATTGACTCACCATATATTCCCTAATAAACGCCCCTGGGGCATTACATTTTTGAAAGAGGGGGCGTTTAATTGAGAACAAAAAAAAAATTGAAACAAGTTACCAAATATGTATTGATAAATTTAAACCACAGACTAACCTTTGAAAATTGTCCAAACATCAGATTCTTTAAGGTATCGTAAGTGGCTATATGGTGATATCAAGTTTTACTAATTTATAGTTTTAAAAAGTCAACCATAATTGTATACATTAATAAACCCACTATACAGAGTCTATTGCACGTGATTTGAAACAAATATTGTACTTGCTCTGTCTTCTATAAACCAATATCGCACGCAATTTTCATATTTTTGAATAAAGATCACTACTCTGTATATAAGGATATATTACAACAATTAGCCTTAAAATAACAATCATGGTATAATGCAGGGAACCGTGTCACAGATTTTTGATAACGTCCTCCGTTCTTTAGATATTTGACTAGAAATTCCGTAGCCTGAACCCCGCTGACAATTACGTAATACGCCATAAAATAAAAACGAAAACAAATATCAAAATTCTGTGACACGCTTCCCTAGATAAGCATTTCCGCTACAAAATACCGAAAACCGCTTTGAAATCCATCTTCAAATAAGGCGGCAATCTTTGTTCAAAAAATAGCACCCACTGCGTTTTTTCTAAGCGAGAAATTAACAATAAAAGTGTCAGATCATTATCACCTTGTGTAATCCACAATTATTCTATAAATTAATACAGCCTACTAAAATTTGATAACCAATCAAATTTGTTCATCGCTAGCGGATCAATTAGTGAAACCGCCCACCATTTTAGATGACTCTAAAGAGCTTAATTACGAATTATTTGTCAAAATAGTATCATATTGTACCGATGCAATACACAGTACATCAGATTTCTCGTCAACCGAGAGGCTCTCAACGGGGAAAACGGCTGATTGGGAAATCGAGTTGAATATGGCTGGGGAAACCGCTATATAAATTAAATGAAAGGTAACCATGAATTTAGTGTAAAATTAAGAACTTAAGATGTGATTGATTTGTAGAAAAGTGTCTATGTTTTATGACTGTTAATGTAATCATTTAAAACCATACTAATATAGAAAGGTAATTGGATACATAACAGAATAATATAAGATTCTCGAAAAACATGCGCGTCCGATGTCCATAAGGCGTTACTGTTTTTCATCTTATTGTTTGTTTGATAGCTTTTTAATATTT